>CM053583.1:352820971-352856223 GCA_028627135.1 Pseudochirops cupreus | reverse complement strand
TGCTACTATTACTACTATTACTCCTCTTCCTCCTTCTCCTACGATTACTACTACTACTATCACTGCTACTACTACTACTATTACTACTCCTCCTTTTTCTCCTACTATTACTACTACTATTACTACTATCACTGCTACTACTACTACTATTACTACTACTACTACTACTACTACTACTACTACTACTATTACTACTATCACTGCTACTACTACTATTATTACTACTACTACTACTATTACTACTACTACTACTACTACTACTACTACTACTACTGCTACTACATAGTGCTTCTTACATGCCAAGCACTGTGCTAAGTACTTTACAAATATTTTCTCATTTGATCCTTACCACAACCCTAGGAGGTAGGTGCTCTCATTGTCCCCAATTCACAGATGACAGTATTGAGGCCCAAAAAGAAAGTAACTTGTTCAAGGACCCAAAGGTGAAAAGTAGCAGAGCCAAGATTCCCTGTACCCACAGATCTTGTGCCCAATACCCTATTTCACTGCCCCTGTCAGCCACAGAACAATAACAGATCCCTAAGGTGTACCAGCCTATTCCTGGAGATTCAGCTAAGGCAAAGACAATGAACATGATTTACACCAAGTCATAGAGCAGCCAGAATTAACCTCAGCTGAGTCATCAGCCAGGAAGGAAAAGTATTCCTGTTTTGGCCCAGTCCCATGGATCACATCTTCCTCAAGCATCCAATTTTTCAGTCTACCTTGGGGATTATCTGTGGTCCAAAAATACTTCAGCTATAGGTTATTTTTTTCCTGACCATTCAAGTAGGTGGACAGACTACCTTCTCATTTTAGAGCTAGAAGGAAATTTTGTTGTTGTTGTTAAGTCATTTTAGTCATGTCCAACTCTTTGCAACCCGTTTTTCGGGGGTTTTCTTGGCAGAGATACTGGAGTGGTTTGCTATTAACCTTCTCCAGCTCATTTTACAGATGAGGAAACTGAAAGCAAACAGGGTGAAGTGACTTACCCAGGGTCACACAGCTAGTAAGTGTCTGAGGCTGGATTTGAACTCATGAAGATGAGTCTTCCTGAAGGAAACTTAGAGACCATTTATCAGGTGAAGAAACTGAGACCCAGGCAAGGGAAGGGAAGGATTTTTCCCAGAGTCACACAGTTAAGAATTCAAACCTAAACCTCCTGATTCTAAATCCAGAGCTCTTTCTACTACCATGATGCACTAGGAAGATAATTTGTTTTCAGTGCCATAATAAAGAAGAAAAACACACTATAGAAAAACCACAGATTAAGAGAATGACCTAATAAGAGTGAAATCTAATAAGAGTGAAAAAAATGATTCCCTCTGAACTCAGTTATCCCACTGATAGGACAATACTTTTCAAAGTATTACTAAAGGTCCATGTGATGTAGGTCATAGATCTTAGAGCCAGGAAAGCTCAAAGGTCTCCTTCAGTTCTGAGATACTGTCATCTCTGACTTGAGTTTGAATCTCAGCTCTGATGTGTAACCCTGGACAAGTTACTTAACCTCTTTGAGATTTGTACTATTTACTTACTGGGTTGGTTTTCTGAAGACTTACAAGGTTAATGGAAATGAGAACTCTTATTAAAAGGAAGAAAAACCTATCTGTACAAAAATATTCATAGAATCTTTTTTGAAAAACAAAGATAAAAGGTCCAACAGATGGGCAATGGTTGAATAAATGGATGGAATATAATATAATATATAATATATATTATATGTAATATAACATGTGCTGAGACACTAGTTCCAACTCCCCAATGAGTTAGACCCATAGAGCTCAGCTAGAACATTCCCTTCAGGACTCTAGGGGTAGCCCTGAGGGCTTGGGAGGAGAGAAAGTATTTTTCTACTACTATAGCTTATGAGCCAGTGTTCTTTTTACCTTCATTGTCAGTTCAGCATCATTTGTTTAGTTGGACAGATTTAAGTATTTACTAGAGCAGGGGCAGGGAACCTTCGGCCTCAAGGCCATATGTAGCCCTCTAGGTCCTCAAGTGAGGTCCTTTGACTGAACCCAAACTTCAGCAGAAGGTCTACACTTGACTTAAGGGCTTAAGGACCTAAAGGGTCACATATGGCCTCAAGGCCGCAGGTTCCCCACCCTTGTACTGGAGTAATACTTGTAAAACATCGTCACAAAAGAATGTTGCATATTCTTCTACAAGCACATCTAGAATCCAGGGGAAAGGAGACTCAAGCTCACCTGTAGCAAAAGTGACTCACAGCCTCTAGTGTCTCGTCGATTTTGGTCGTCCATGAGAACACTAGTCTTTAACAGACTGAATTTCTCAAGAACTGTAGCATATATTAACTACAGATATATTTCCATGCTGATTCCAGGCTTCCATCACTGATGGAGGCTTCTGTCAATAGTGTGAAAGAGGAAAGACTTTCACCAAGTCAGGTGGACCCAAGAATTACCCAGAGTTTGTTCACAAAGCCAGGAATTACAAGTAGTTAGGTTCTAAAAATGATTTAACCTCTCTGAGATTCAATTTCCTCATCTACAAAACAGCAGTGGCAATAACTAGACTCCCTACTTAGTAGGATAATTCTGATGTCACTTTGTAAAGTCCCTTAGTAAACTGAAAACTATTTAAACAAATGTGACTTGTGTTTACTTTTAAGGGAGACAGGATGTTGTAATGAAAAGAACAGTGGACTTGGAATCAGGAGACAAAGGTTTAAATCCCAGCTCCATGAACTTGGACACGCCCTTTGGATTCTCTGAGCTGCCATTTCCTCATCTGCAAAATGAAAATAATATTTGTGCTATTGACTTCACAGGGCTGTTGAGGCAAAAGTGCTTCACAGGCCTGAAAATTCTATAGCAATGAGAGTTATTAATATTACCAATGTAAGCATTCTGGTTAAGCACATAGAGGAAAGAATTTTTTTCCCCTCTGAAAATCTCAGTAGGTTAGCAGGTTGCATTTGGCCCAATAGCCATTTAAGCTCTGAACCTCATTTTTCTCATCTGCATAATGGTGATAATAATACCTATGGGACTTGCTTTACTCAGCAATTAGGAAGATCAAAAAGATCATGTACAGAGTAACTGGTAGAACCAACCGGTAGTGATTCCTCCCATGGGCAATTCCATGGGGCTTGCTTCCATTTGTAGAGCAGAAGAGGGACCTGGGAAGGATAATTTAATTTCCGAAATCATGTTGGACCACCTCAGGGTGGGGTCTCTTTCCTTATCCATCAGAGAAGTAACATGTTTATGCTTTGAGTATGAGATGCAGAGAAAATTAAGCATATATGGCAGACAAGTCCCCCAGGACAAACATGGACTATCTTGCCAGGACAAAAAGTCAGAAGAGAAATTCTTTTACAAATGTAACTCCCCAGGGGTGGCTAGATGGCACAGTGAATAAAGCCCTGGCTCTGGAGTCAGGAGGAACTGAGTTCAAATCCAGCCTCAGACACTTGACACACTTACTAACCATGTGACTTTGGGCAAGTCACAGAATCCCAATTGCCCTCCAAAATACAAAATGTAACTCCTCTGCTCAAAAGGCTTTAGTGGTTCCCTCTTACCTCCTGAGTAAAATTCACAATCTTTTGCTGAAACTCAAGGTTCCTTCCCAGTCTCATCTCATGTTACTTCCCCCAAAACACTCAGACAAACTGGGTAACTCTGCCTGTGTTCTCCCACCTCCATGCTTTTGTTTTTCACCTTGTTCCTTAAACGTGGAATAGCCTGTCCTTTAAAGACAAATTCAAATGTACTCTCCTCCAGAAAGGCTTCACTGACTTACTCTGTCAGTAATGACCTGCTCTTTCAGACTTCATATGGTACTTTGTTTTGTTTTCATCTGATACATATAATAATATCACAGGCTTTGGGATCACTCTCCCAAACTCACATTCAAAATAGTTCCCAGAATGAGACTAAATCTTCTCCCCTTAAGATTCTAGGGGATAATTCTATAACAGAGGGCTGAAGTTTCTGAAACTATCACTCATGAGGCCCCATCCAATGTATTCCCTCAATATCAACCAATCTTCAGTTAATATTTAATCCAATGTCATATAACCGATTAATGTTGATTAGTTTTTATGAAGAAATATTTACTGAGAAGGTAGAGCGAGGACTGAAGCACAGCCTCCCAAACCAGGAGCATCCCCCCTCGACCACACTGGTCCTTGAGCAGTTGAGCTCAAACTTAGAGAGGGTGCTATAAAACATTCTTTTGCTTTCCCCTGTTTCCCACTAAGTTCACTTTTGGGTGTGGTGTAACAGATGAGTTGAGACCTGACTTGCAGGACTTTACTGCTCAGTCGATTCACTTCTGGGCTAAACCAAGCAGGGCACCTGTCTGATCTGGCTCCTCATCCAACTTGGCTGCTCTTGCTATAGCCAGGCTCTGTTTCAACTCCAGGACCAAGGAAGGCACTTCCAGCCTTTCAGAGTTCACAAGGTTGCAACCTCATCCATTTCATCACTAGCGCTCATTCACCTAAAATCAGGAAAGAATAACCCAGAGAAGCAAAAGAAATAGAAGCATCATGTGGTTGGGTGATGAGATAAGGCCTCTATGCCAACAGGCCTCTACCCCCACAACTACCCCTACTCCCACCCAGAGAACAACAGCCTTCCTTCTTTGTCCTCATCTGAAAGTCACCAGGAAAGAGGGAGAGAGAGTATATCTGTTCAAGCCTTTTGTAAGCACACTTAGTTCTCTGGCTCAGAAGTTAATTATAAGGCATTTCATCATCATTCAAGAAGCCAACAGGAAACAGAGAATACCTGGGCATTCTGTGAAGCAGGAAAGGCACATTTCCAGAAGCAGGGTCACCAAACCTGCACATTGCTTGCTATGTAGGTGGCAGAGTATATAGAGATGCATAAGCATAAAGCATGCTCAACAGTACATAGCATAAACATAGAGCATGCTACGAAGACTAGACTCTCTTTGGTCAGCCCTCTTTTATCTACTAGTATGTACTAAAGCTATCTGTATTGATCTTTTATTCCCCATTAAGCTATAAGTTCCACAGGGACATTAACCCCATCCCTTAACACAGTGCTCTCTATACATAGTAGGTACATTAACAAATGTTTACAGAATTGAATTTGCTAATTGAAATGCATAAGTTTGTCTGTTAACAATAATTATGCTGAGAAGCCCTAAGTCCCTCACTGGCTCTCTCATAACATATACTATCATAGTGGTGGGATGGGGGAAAGAAAGGAAGGATTATTACCCTTGTTTAACAGGTGAGGAAACTGAGGCACAGAAATGCTAAAGAATTTATCAAGAATTTGCCAAGCCAGACAGTGATAGAGACGTGACTAGAAGCCAGCTCTTTGGAAAAAGCACTGGGTTCTAATCCTGGCTCTGACAAATAGGTTTAACCCAGAGCCAGTCACTTTACTTTTCTGTTTCCTCATCTGTAAAATAGAAATAATGATATCTGTCCTGCTTATCTAAGAGGACACTTATAAGAAAGTGATTCATAAACCATAAAGTCCCATAGATATGCAAAGTTTTAAAATATTATTATTACATCTCAGTCTTCTTTTAGACTGACCCCATTTGCCTTTCACCTGCCAAGAAAGAGTACAGGAAGGAATGAGAGAGTTATAGACTTCTCATTTTAAGATCTGTCTTTTCAAAGAAACCAAGGAAAATAAACTCCAGGGAAAAAGGAGGCTTTGTGTTTGTACTTGCTGAAGTCTCTGTATAACACACTACCACAAGCCATTGTTCAGGACAGAAAGTGGAAGCATTGAAAAACTGTGTCCCAGACAAAAGGGAACACAGAGGGTTTGAACACTGGACATCAAGAGGAGAACAATGCACTCACTCATGGAGTCCCAGGACAGGCTGTCATTTGTTGAGGGACCTTTTTGTTATAAGAAGCATTTATACAGGGAGGCAATAAGTCAAAGAATCAATGAATGTAGGCCCTGGAGAGAACCTTAGTTCAGACCCTTGGTTTTACATACAGGGAGATGATGGCCCTGGGGAAGGAAGAAGCTTGCCCCAGGTTACACAGCTAATTGAGAAGCAGCGTCCTCAAGACTAGAACCTGGATCATGTGATTAAGTGTCCAGAGCTCTTTCAGACATGCCACAGCAACCTCATAAGACAAAGACTATCTTTGCAGTTATGTGGTGGTTGCATTGGATTGGAGATGGGAGGAGCTGGAAACAATGAGGCCAACTAGGAATTTATTCAAATAGTCAGTGAAAGATGCGATGAGGGCCATCTGGGGAGAGTGATGGCCATGTGAGTAAAGGAGACAGTGGGGAAAGATATAAAATCAGAAGGAGTCAGCAGAATTTGATGACTGATTTGGATATGCTAGTTAAGGGGAAGGGGAGAGTCAAAGACATTTAAAGTATGACTCTTCACTATCCGTCCTCCCATCCCTCACCCCCTCACAGAGAGAGTGGTAGCAAGGGGGGTGTGGTGGGGGGGTTCTGTGGCCCCACCTGAGGTGACGATATCAAGATAAGCCACCAGATGGCACTCTAAATTCAAGTTGTACCAGCAATCACCTACTACATCTAAATGAACAGGACCCCCACCTCCCACTACCAACTCTGCCACCCTGGCTTGTCCATGTATAAGTGTCTTCTGGCTTCTCTGAGTAGAAGATTGAAGTAGGAGACGATTGAAGTAGGAGACAGCAACAAAAGGGGATCCCTTGGAATGTGGGTACAGCTAAACCTTTTCTCGCAACAGACAGTTCCTATTTCTTAGTCACTACCCTCAACTCACTTCTGCACAGAGGATTCTTTGCACGTGCACATTCATGGGAAGAGAGAGGAGAGATGAATGAGTCCACTTGTCCTGACAGGCTGGACTTGTCCCAGACAGCAAAGATGGTGATGGGATTCATTTTGGCCTAAGGGAAAGAAGGAAAACCCAAAGCCCATTTTAGTTCTGCCTTATGGGATGTTTATCCAAAATCAGTAAAGCAAATCACCAAATTCTTTTTCAGTTTGATTCAGCCTCCAGATAATACTTTTGGGAACTAGGGTTTGAACCTTGGTTTCTATGTACAAGTACCTGAACACTTGGCACAGCTAGGTGGTACAGTGAATAGAGCACTGGCCCTGGATTCAGGAGGATCTGATTTCAAATCCAGCCTCAGACACTTACTAGCTGTGTAACCCTGGGCAAGTGACTTAACCCTATGTGCCTCAGTTTCCTCATCTGCTGGTTAGTTGTTGTCCTTCATTCTAACAAAGGACCAAAATTACATCACTATGTTGGAGTCAAGGTACAATGTTTCTGACTGTGGCTGATCAGACCAGCACAAGCTCAGAAGGCTCTACTACAGGTTGGGCACAAATCGTCCGTGTGAACACTCGGAGTGGAGATGTCTCTAAATTTGGGCACCTCATGTGTCTTTTGAGCTACTGCAATTCTGCTTCACTCGTAGAGCAGAGTATCTTCTTTATTGGGGGCATGCTGCACTGCATGGTCCTTTGCCTCTGTCTTCTTTGTCATGAAATCAATCCCAAAGTTCATCAGAGAGACATTGAGTGTCCCTATATCACTTCTGACAACCATGTGAGCACATGGGTACTCCATAAAATAGTCTTTTAGTCAAGCATACGTTAGGCATTCAAACAATGTAACCATCCTGTTGGAGTTGTGCCCTCTGTAGTAGTTTGAATGTTTGACACGTTAGCTTGAGAAGGGACATCAGTGTCCCTTACTTTATCCTGTCAGGTGATCTTCAGAGTCTTCCTGAGACAATTTAAATGGGAGCCATTTGATTTCATAGCATGGTATTGGTAGACTGTCCAGGTTTCACAGGTATATGACAATGAGGTCAGCACAACAGCTCTATAGACCTTCAGCTTGGCAGGCAATCTAATAACTCTTCTCTCCCACACTTTCCTTTGGAACCTCTCAAACACTGAGCTAGCTCTGGCAATATGTGTATCAACTTTGTCATCTATGCATACATCCCTAGAAAGTATATTGCCAAAATATAATGTAAGTGAACTTACCCACAGTATTCAAAATTTCTCCACTTGCTGTGTCTGATGGTTCCATGGATGGACGGTGCGCTGTCTGGTGGAGAACTCGTGTTTTCTTGATGATGATTGTTAGTTCAAAATTAGCACCAGCAGGAGAGAATCAATCGATACTTTGTTGCATCTCAGTTTCAGAAGCTACATCGAGCGTGAAATCATCTGCAAATAAAAAACCATGCACCAACTCTCCCTCCACTTTAGTCTTGGCTTGTAGCCTTTTCAAGTCAAGTCTATGAAACGAACTGGAGAAGTATCTTTGCTAAGAAAACTCCAAATGGGGTAAGACATGATTGAAAAACACCTGAACATATTCCTCCCAGCAATACTTCTTATATTTGCAAATAAGGCAACACCTAGATCAATAGCAGGTTGATAGATAGGATTTATCTAGCTAACAAAAGAAATATAAATTATTTATAGAGATATTAAAAAAGTAACTTTAAAGACTTGAATAAGCTTTGAAATCAGTTACTGCTCTACCTGGGCAGAGAAGAGAGACAGGGAAGAGGAGGCTATACTTCCTTGTCCAGTTCTTATTCTCCCAAATGGAAAAGCAGTCACCACTGTTCCATTCTGGTGGCTTTGGGAGAGAAGTCCTGCAGAGAGGTGCCAGCAGTGGCTGGCCCATCAGCTTCTGTGTCTCAATGTTCAGTTCCCTTGCTTCTAGTCTCACAATCCAGCTGCCATCCTATCTCCTCCTCAACTGAATTCTGGTGTTACTGCTGCTATCACAGCCCAGTAGGCCTTGTCAATGTCACTGTGTTCAGCTCAGTCCTTCTAATGCACCCACACTGCTCAACGTTTGCAAGAGTCTCCTTTAGATAGATGCAGGTAGAAAAAAAAATGCTTTCTATCCAGGGTTATTTCTCCCAGAAACTCCTTTAGCTAAGCTCCAAAGGGGTCTCTAGGCACACCATAGTACACAGAGCACAAAGCCTGGAGTTACAAGACTCATCCTTCTGAGTTCAAATCTGGTCTCTGACAATTACTAGCTATGTGACCTTGAGCAAGTCATTTAACTCTGTCTCAGTTTCCTTATCTGTAAAATGAACTGGAGGAGGAAATGGCAAACCACTTTAGTGTTTTTACCAAGAAAACGCCAAATGGGTTAAAAAGAGTTGGACGAGACTGAAAACAACTGAGCAATGACTAAAGCTCTGCAATCTTCTGCCTGCCTGCATCTCCAAAGCTAGACATATAGAAAGCACTAACCTCTATGGTTTTCTAGTGTCCTCCATTCCAAGTTAAAGTCTAAAGGTATGCACTAATTTCTGTCATAATCCACAGTTCTGTTGGCTCATTTTTGTATTTATTCCATAGGATTTTTATCTCTAGCTTTCTTTTCTTAAAATAATACAATCACATATAGATTAATGTGCAGATTTTTAAAATAGCCACTCAAGTAATTGAAATAGCCCCAGCAAAAATTCCCTACTTTATTTTCTGCACTCTGCCTACTGGTTGAAACATATTAAAAATCTTGTTTTTAGTTTTTCTAGAAATATCATGAAATATTATTTTTTTATTCTAAAAATCCTTTTCAGACTTTGCTCCTTTGGAAAGTGGACTAGATTGATGATAAAAAGACTTTCTTACTTGCCTCTTCAATGGATTGGAGAGGGGCTAGAAGAAGACAGAGAATATGTAACAGAATATTTTAAAAATGAATGCTAACAAATAAATAAAAATTGTTTAAGGGACTTTATTACAGAAAGGCTAAGCATGGGTGTCCCACAGAACTCTGTCCAAGGACCTTTTCTCTTCTGCCTCTGTTCTGTTTCACTGATGATCTTGTCAGCTCCATGGACTCAGTTATCATCTTTATTCTAAGGATTCTCGAATTGTTCAAAGCTAACCTCTCTGCTGACCTTCAGTCTTGCATCTCCAATTGCCTAATAGACATCTCAAACTGCATGTCCTGTGGACATCTTAAATTCACCAAGTCCAAAACCGAACTCTTGTCTTTCTCCCAAAACCCGTTCCTCTTCCAGACTCCCTATTACTATAGAGGATACCACCATCTCCGCAGTCTCCCAGGCTCCACCCTCAGTTCTTCACCATATCTCACTTTCCATATCCAATCTGTTGCCAAGGCCTGTCAATTTTACCTTTACAACATTTTGGGGTTTGGTTTTTTTTTGCTTTTTGGAGGGGGGAAGGCAGGGCAATTGGGGTTAAGTGACTTGCCCAAGGTCACATGACTAGTAAGTGTTAAGTATCTGAGGCTGGATTTGAACTCAGGTCCTCCTGACTCCAGGGCCAGTGCTCTATTCACTGCATCGACTAGCCGCCCCTGCAACATATCTTGAATATGCCCCCTTCTCTCCTCTGATACTGCCACCCTTATGGTACAGGCCCTTATCTCCTCATGCCTGGACTGTTGCAATAGCTGCTGATGGGTCTGCCCTCCTCAGGTCTCTCCCCTCCCCAGTCCATCCTCCATTCCTTTGCTAACATGATTTTCTTAAAGCTCAGGTCCAACCATGTAACTTTCCTGCTCAGGGAAGTCACTTCCAGGATCAAATATAAAATCCTGTTTAGTTATTCAGAGTCCTTCACAACCTAGCCTTACCCTATCTTTTCAGTCTTCTTACACATTACTCCCCGCCATAAATTCTTCAGTCATTTAAACAAGACATTTCTCTGCATTTTCACTGGCTGTCTTACATGTCTGGAATGCTCTTCTTCCTCATCTCCTATGTCCTGGCTTTGCTGTCTTCAAGTCACAGCTAAAATCTCACCTTCTACAGGAAGACCTTCCCAATCTGTCTTAATTCTAGTGCAGGAGTGGACAACCTGCAGCCTTGAGGCCACGTATGGCCTTCTGGATCCTTGGGTACAGCCTTCTGACAGAACCCAACTTGAATTCAGTCCAAAGGCCACACTTGAGGACCTAGAGGGCCACACGTGGGTTCCCCACCCCTGTTCTAGTGCTTTCCCCCATTGGTTGTTTCCTATTTATCCTCTATATAGCTTCTTTGTACATAGTGCATGTTGTTTCCCCCATTAGATCATGACCTCGCAGCAGTTCTCAACCTGTGGGTTATGTTCAATTTAAATACATCCTGCATATCAGATATTTACATTACAATTCAAAACAGTAGCAAGATTACAGTTATGAAGTACCAACAAAAACAATTTTATGGTTGGGGGTCATTTATATCACACTACCTTTGTGACCCTGGGCAAGTCACTTAACCCTATTTGCCTCAGTTTTTCTTCTGTAAAATGACCTGGAGAAGGAAATGGCAAACCACTCCAGCATCTTTGTCAAGAAAACCCCAAATAGGGATACCAAGAGTCAGACAGGAAGGGGCAGTTAGGTGGCACAGGGAATAGAGGGCTGGGCCTGACTTACTTCCTAAATCCAAATCTGCTAACACTTACTAGCCGTGTGACCCTGGGCAAGTCACTTAGCCTGTTTGCCTCAGTTTCCTCATCTGTAAAATGAACTGGAGAAGGAAATGGCAAAGCTCTCTGTATCTTTGTCAAGAAAACTCTAAGTGGGGTCACAAAGAGTTGAACATGACTGAAAGGACTGAAGAACAACACAAGCCACAACGCTAGCACGTAGCAGAACTGGATTCAAAGCCAGTCCTCAAACTCCAGAGTTCTTGTCATTTAAACCACAGGGTTTGCCCTGCCCCCACAGGGCCAGGCCTTGGCAGAGCCTGGAGTAGGAGCCAGGTCTCTGATGTTCAAGAAGTGCTGTTTACAGGAGCCTGGACTTGCAGTTCTTAGAAGAAGGCTGAGTCAGGGGAGTAGGCAGCCAGGTAGGAGCCTTCCTCCCCTAGGCCACGCCCCTGAGCACTGAGCGAGGCTGCTGGTGACTGCAGGGCCTTGAGCAGCTCTTGGACTACAATTCCCATAATGCAAGCTGAAGGAAGGTTGGGCCAAGTCGCTGGAAACTGACCTTTGGGAGGAGAAGTGGTTTTGCACTGTTTTCCTGGCTGGGCTGGAGATGAACAGGATGGTCAGAGCTGCAGCAGTTCCAGTGGTGGCCAGAGGTCAGCAGTTAGGCAGCCACCATGGTCAGGGGCTGGGGGAGTGAGGAGTGCTGGGGCCTGGCATCCCTCGATCAATAGGTGGGCCCTATCTGGGCCCCTCCAGCTTCCGGGGAATCTGGCTAAGGGCAGTGCTTTACCTGCCCGCCCCCTTCTTGGAGCAGAAGCCAGGTGGGTGTGCCCGCTCCTGTTTGTGGGCTCTGGGAGCGGGGGGGAGGGGCGGGCAGGGGCTGCCGCTGGACTCACCATCCACTGGCTCCATAGGCCTTGCAGGGCACTTCTGGGGTGGGGGGAGAGAGAATGAGGCACACACCTGCCTGACCAGGTGGGGGCTTCCAGGCCCTCCCCAAGATGAACAGCTCACCCAAACTGAGGATTCAAGGATCAATCTTTGACCCGATTTAGGATTGGGGGGGTTCTGGCTTCTCACAAAGGTGAGAATCATAGGATTTAGAACTGGAAGGGGCTCTAGAGGTCATTTCTAGACCAAACCCCTCATTTTATAGATGCGGAAATTAAGGTTTGTAAGAGTAAGTGACTTGCTCAAGGTCACACAAGTAACAAGTAGGAGAGTGAACATCTGAGCTCAGGTAATTCAAACTTCATGCTGTTTTTTTTTGTGGAGAAGGAAATGGCAAACCACTCCAGTATCTCTACCAATAAAACCTCATATACGATGCAGTTTCCACTAGTGCCCAGCATAGCATGCCTCTTCAGACTATTCCCTCTCTCTCCAGCCCCTCAACCACAGTCCTCTTAAACAAATAGGGGGAGAAACTTCTGGGAGCACTGGGACCTAGGGACTACCCTGAGTCCCAGGAATACCAGAATGCCCTGGTATCCATTCAGAGAAAGCCAGCTCTCTTTGTCAATGAAGGGAGTGGTCCTCCCAGAGAAGCAGGCAGGGCCACAGTGATGGGGCTGTGCAGACTTGTCTGTACAGACTCCCCTGCACCCCAGCCTTAGGCCTCACCTGAAGTCCTGGAGGCCACCCCGCCCTGCTCCACCCTTTTTGTACACATTCACCCTCCAGCATCTCCCCAGCCAAGCCACCCTTCCTGTTAGTCTGGGACTGCCCTCTTCCCCCATTCCTCACAAAGGATTACTTTCCTTTTTACAGAATGAGGTAGCTGGACTAGATTTCCTCTGGGTTTACTTCTAATTCATGTTTCATAGGAGAGAGAAAGCCTTTTGGGAAGCCCACACTGACGCCCTACATTATCTTTTGTGTGAGTTCCTACACTGTAACACCCTTTCTAACAAAAAAAGTTGTATTTTGGAAACTTTGTTGCCAGAGATAGAAAGAACATAGGGAAGGATACATCCTGAACTGTGAGGATGCTCCTTTGTGCCCGGGCAGCACACTGTTTCCCTCTGTTCTGAGGATGGGTTGGATTAAATGACATTCAAGGTCCCTCCTCAGTCAGGGATTTGGGGAGCCTGGGAGTTGAGCCCCAAAGCCAGAAGGTATGTGTGTGTAATGGTGTGGAAGAGCAGGGGAGAGAATGTCTCTATTCTCACCAGGCTAGAAATACTTCCTGAAACTGACTAGAGGGAAATCAACTCACGATTATGAAGAGACTGGCCAAGTAACCTATTGAGTAGCATGAGGGGTGGAGAAGGAAGGAGAAAATGGGGGGAAGGGGTGGTGCAGGAAAGCACTGAGCTCTCCCAGAAGACAGTTAGCCTTGAAGCCATCTGCCCACCTTCTGAGCCATCTGGCACAACCCAGTGAGAACTCCAACCCTTGAACCTCAGAAGGGCTTTAGCCTTAGGGATTTTATTTCTTTATTGTGGGGCTGAATCTCTCTCTCTCTCTCTCTCTCTCTCTCTCTCTCTCTCTCTCTCTCTCTCTCTTTCTCTCCCTCCCTCCCCCTCTTCTCCCCCCATCTCTGTCTCTGTCTCCTTCTCTTTCTCTCTCTCTTTCTCTTCCCCTCCTTCCCTCCCTCCCTCTCCCCCCTTCTCCCCACCCAGTCTCTCTCTCATTAACAATTTATTCAGGTAGAAGTGTATCTGTCCCAGGAAAGAATCTGTTCCTAGCCTCTGCTTAGGGGAGAGGTTGGCCAACTATTCAATTCCACTCAACAAATAAATGTAAAAGGAAATGGTCCCTATCTCCTGCCCCTTCAGAGAATCAATGACTGTGGCTGGAAGTAGTATGAGATGGAGTGGTACCACACTGTGAAAGGGCACAGCTTCTTGGAGGAGGTATCATTTGAACCAGGTCTTTTTTTTTTTTTTAAGTTTATCTTATTTCTATATATGTCTTTTGATTTTACATCTTATTTATTTTTCAACTATATCCTTCCTTACTAAGCAAGAATAGGATGGGGAAGATATGGGTAAAAAAGAACTGGTGGGTTTTTTTACTGGGTCCAGTGTGCCATCTCTTGTAATAAATATTTTTAAAGAATTAAGGAGAAAACTCCCAATATGTTGACTATGATTGATAGCCTATATAATATTCCAGGCCCATAATCACCATGTCTGCAATGAAGAGAAAGTAGTTTGAAATGGATCTTGAAGGACCAGTAGGTTCAACAAATAGAGACAGAGTGAGGATGGACATTCCAAGAATAAGGAAAGGGAAAAGAGCATCTGATGGGCTTTGTGTTAGGGTTTTTCAGGCAAGTCATCACAGTAGCCCTGTGAGGGGGAAAGATTAGCTCTCAGGCTCTCCTGATGCTCCAGGCATCCTCCTCCTACTTATGGCATTCTAGAAAGGAGATGAAAGTGGGAAAAGGACCCATATGTACAAAAATATTTATTGCAGCTCTCTTTGTGGTTGCAAAAAACTGGAAATATATGGGATGCCCATCAATTGGGGAATGGCTGAACAAGCTATGGTATATGAATGTAATGGAATACTATTGTGCTATAAGAAATGGGAAGGAGATGGACTTCATAATTACCTGGAGAGGCCTATACAAATTGATGCTAAGTGAGAAGAGCAGAACCAGGAAAAACTTGTACACAATCACAGACATATACATGTGATGACCAACCTTGATAAACTGGACTATCCTCAAGAATGCACAGCTAAAAGACAACTCTACAAGCTTCAGGATGGAAGGAGATATCTAAACTCAGAGAAAGATCTAGAAAGACTATAGTTTATTTTTCATGTTTGGTTTTGCTTTTTTTTTCCCCAGTGATCACTCATTGGTTACAACCCTTCTATATAACCAAACTATTGTACAATGTGAAAGTATTTGCAGATCCTATACATGATAGCACACCACCATGGAGGGGGGGGAAGGGAGGGGAGAAAATCTGAAACTCAAGGGATTGTGGAATTGAATCTTGTAAACTAAAAGTAAATAAAATACATTAAAGTGTTGAAAAAAAATAGAAAGGAGATGGGCAGCTCTTTCATGCAATCAATTTTTAACAAGCTGGTTAGTAACAAGTAGATTTAGTACTGGGTAGCATTTCCTCTACCTTGTCAAATAAAACTTTCATATTAATCTCTCCCTCTCTTGAACAATAAACAATGAATAATCTAGAAAGTGCAAACCACTCTAGTGTCTTTGCCAAGAAAACTACAGCGGGGGAGGGGTCACAAAGAGTTGGACATGGCTGAAAAACCACTAAAAAACAGCTCTTGAACAAAGCTCATTGTACTATGAGTATTTTATTTTATCGATGATTAGCTCTAGATTATCTGCTCTAATGGAGGAAAATAGAGGGATGGAATAGACAAATGTACATGAAGGGGAGGGTAAAGCCACATATGTAAGCCGAGAGGGTGCTTAGAACACAGAATAGCAAAGCTAGAGGGCCTTTGGAACCCAAATTATCAGAGCTTAAGAGGGCCCTTAGAACATAGCACATAGAATATCAGAGCTGGAAGGGACTTGAGAATGTAGAATGTCATGGCTAGAATTTGCCTTACAACATAAAATGTCAAGAGCTTGAAGGAACTTTGGAATATAGAAGGTCAGAACTGTGAGAGTCTTAAGAGATCAGGTCCTCTCACCTCATTTTTTCAATGGGCAGACTGAGACCCTGAGAAGGGACGGCTCACACAATGAGTGGGTGGAAGGGCTTAGACTGGAGCCCAGGTCTCCTGACTGTAAGTCTAGGCCTCATTGACCCACACAACAGAGTATCATCTCTACAGCTCCAATTAAACTATCTCTCAGCACAGTCCTCTGATGGTTCTTTCTCTTGTTGGTTTGTGGGAACAGGTTAAAGCAGGGATATGGCTGCTGATGTACATAAGAAGAAAAGCTGGGAAACCACCAATGGTACCTTGGTCCCCTCCGATGGACAGAGCTCAGAGCGGTCAGAGAGCCCAACTCCAGGACTGGCCCAGGGAACAGAACCAGGTAAGGTAGATGCGATGGTGGCCTGCAGGCAGATAGCTAGCTGCCAACAGTGAGAGCCCAAGAGATGATTCTCTGGGAGATGCTAATTCAAACCAGTTCCTCCTGTGACTTTTCAGCTCTATGCAGGGGATAGAGTCTTGAAATAATCATAGGTTTTTATAATATTAGCTAATGTTTATATTGCACATTAAAAAAAGTTTTCTTTCCTTTGGTTTTTATAACTATCCAGTGAGGGAGGTAATGTGAGCATAATTATTTTCACCTTATAGAGGTAGAAACAGAGGTTCAGAGATGTGAATCATTTGGCCAGAGTCCCCCAGAGACCCAAGCTGGCATCCAAACTCAGGTCTACTGCCCCCAAGGTCCTTGGCCCTTTGCATTGAATTGTGATGTTTCTCATTCTGAGGGGAATGGAAAAACTCAGGGGCAGACCTTATCACCTTCTTTCTCCCAGCTCTTCCTTTGCTATCTTCACAGTACAGAAGCAACCTCAAGGTCGCCAGGTAACCTCTAGATCTGCCTAGAGGGAGCAGGGCACACAGGCATTCTGTGTTAGATTTTGGACCTGAAGAAAGCCAGAGTTCCAGAGAGCTCCAGCTCAGAACCCCAGGGGCATGCAAATGGTTAATGCCAGCAGCAGGATGGCTTCTTTTCCTGTGGGGGAAGATTTCCTGTAGACCTTAGGGAACCCAGGCATGCCCCACCTCCTCCAATGAGATAACAGACTGATCAGGCATGCAGACGGGGACTTCCCCAGATAGGACTTGGGGGGGAGGGGCATCATGACAATGGGATGAAATAGATCATTCTCTTTTTGTCTTCTTCATCTCCTCCTTTGAGAGAGCAAAAAGAATAAGACACTGGTTTGGGGCAGGTGCCTTGAGTTCATAAAGGGACAGAGAATAGCCATTTCTTTCTTGGCATAAGGAAAATCACTTGAATTTTTTACAGATTCACTGTACAAGTACAGAATAGGGGAGGCAGAGATAAACAATGTTTCACATGAAAAAGATCTGGTGATTTTAGTGGACTTGCAAGCTCAATATAAATCAACAGCCGACAAGGCAGCCAAAAAAGCTCACACAGCCTTTAGCAGCATTAACAATAATAATAATAATAGTACTAATCACAATAAAGCCAGCATTTAGATAGAACTTACTATGTGCCACGTACATTTTACAAATATTTCATCTGATTCTCGCAACAATCCTGGGAAGTAAGTGATATTTATTATTCCCATTTTACAGGTGAGGATACTAAGATAAACAGAGGTTCGGTGACTTGCCCAGGGTCATTCAGTTAGCAAGTATCTATGGTTGGACCCAGTGTTCTAGTCACAGTACCACCTTGCTGCCTCCACATAGCACCTTAGCATAGAGGCAGGGAAAGGTTTAGGGTGTCCTTACCCTCTGCCTTAGTTAGAGCACAGCAGTTCTAGGTATTTAGTTCAGTCTTAGGAAGGGGATTCCAGGATAATGAGGGAATGGAAAACAAAATCATTCATGAATTGGCTGAAGAACCCTTTGCCTAGAGAAAAGGAGGTGATGCAGGGAAGGCTTCTCCAGCTGTCTTGGAGGGTCTGAAAGGCTGTCATCTGCCAGCTGCTTTTGCATTCTGCCTGAGAGGCAATGGGTAGAAGTTGCAGACAGACCAGTTCTACTTGGCCTCTGGAAAACTTCCTCACCATGATAGCGATCTCAATGAGGAATTCACCGTGTTGGGAGACAGTGAGCACCTCACCCCCTCAGGTTTTCAAGTAAAAGCTGAATGGCCGCCACTTTTGGAGGCTATCGTAGGAGGGATTCTTACTCAGTTTATCACTAAACCAGATGCCCTCTGAGGTCCCTTCTAGATCTGAGATTCTGTGACCAGGTGAAGTCCTTTTCCATTCTGCCTTGTATCTCAGTCTCACCACATGTGCAGTGGGGGCAGCAGTATATTTTTAGGATGAGGAGGTGAGCCCTGGACCCCACTAAGGGGTCAGCTGCTAGAGAGAACATAGATAAGGTAAATTCAGGCACAAGTCCTGTGTCTTAAGACTAGCTGTCTCCCTTGCCATCCCCTGAGGCCTGTCAGAGATCATCCTGAATTCCATTTGGCCCTTCAGGATGAGGAGAAGTGAATGGATAGAGAATAAACAGTGAATGTTGAGAAGAAATGCACGAAATACTATTCAGTTATCCATACTGATAGAGACTAGGTTATGACTAATGACAAAGTGTGGATAATCAGAGCTATACCCAAGAGTGATGGAATGATAAGCTTAGAGCTAGAGGGTCCCTCAGAGCTCATTTGGTTCAACCTTCTCATTTTACAGTTGAGGAAACTGAGGCCTGTCCAACGGCACACAGCTAGTAAATAGCAGAGTTGGAACTCAAACCTAGGTCTTGGGACTCCTTCCACTATATCATGGTGCCTCTGAAAAAGTAATTTCTGGATGGCTTGGGAAAGCACCATAGATAGGACTGGGTGTTGGTTTGGTTGTGGGTTTGTTTGGCAGGGGAAGCATAAAATATCTCCTTTCCTGTTCATTTTTGGCCATCATCGCCTGAGATTCCCTAAGCATAGGCTGATTAATGAGGGGGTGAAAAGCTGCACAGAAGCAACTTTCTGATGAGGGCACTGGTCCTGTGATTGTGGTTAAGCCACGATATAGATAATGAAGAGTTGGCTGAATGAGGATGCCCCCGTCCTAAGAGTTTGGCATTTGGTTGGCAGGGGCCGGCCAGGAAGGTGCCATGTTTGTCCACGCCCGTTCGTATGAGGACCTGACAGAGTCTGAGGATGGGGAAGCCACAGAGGGCAATCCTGAGGAAGGAACCAGTGCCCAGCCTCGGGCCACAGCGACAGACATGCGGCAGATCAGCAAGGACTTTAGTGAGCTGAGCACACAGCTGACAGGCGTGGCCCGGGACTTGGAAGAGGAGATGCGCCCAGAGCCTGAGGACTGTCTTGAGTCTTCTGGACCTGGGGAACTGAAGGCCTCAGAGCCCCCAAAGGAGGGAGAGGCTGGGGAGGGGGATGAGGAGGATGCCGCTGAGACATGGAGGCTGCACCAGAAGCACATCTTTGTGCTGAGCGAGGCGGGGAAGCCTGTTTACTCCCGTTATGGCTCTGAGGAGGCACTGTCCAGCACTATGGGGGTCATGGTGGCTTTGGTGTCCTTCCTGGAGGCCGACAAGAATGCCATTCGCTCCATACATGCAGGTAAGACCTGGCTAGGGAAGGGGACGAGACACTGCATGTCTCAGGGAGAGCCCTGCAGAGGAGGGAGGAGCAGAGGTGGCCTCTCCCCAGTCCCCTGGGAAGCCTTGGGCCAGCCCCCAGGAGGCTATGACAGGAAGCTTTTCTCCCTGATTCCTCTCTGGACACATTCAGATTAACCCTGTGTGCACAAGTCTGAACTAAGGACAAGTCAGGAAAGGGGGCTGCTTTTGTGGACCCCATATCATGAGGAACGTGTAACCCTTGCCTCCAGGAATCCCTCAGGCTAATAGATAGGCACAACCCACCATCCACAGGTTTCCCTAGTCTGTCAGGGAAAAAATGATGAAATGATCCCTGCCTTTAGGGAGTCCCCGGTCTGAGTGGGAGACACAGGTCCTCTCCTTAGGAAACCCCTAATCTGAGGTGAGACATAGTCCCATTCTCAGTCAGTACCTGGTCTTAGGGGGAGACAACCTCTGCCCTCAGGATGCCTCTAATTTTGGGAGGAGACATGGATCCTGCCCTCAGGGAGCTCCCAGTCCAAGGGGACACCAGGTGACATGCACACAAATGCTTTCAGACCCATAAATAAATTGAACAAGTAATAAGAAGACACAGAGTTGAGGAGTGAGGTGAGGGGGTAGAGGTGGGAGAGTGGGCATTAATCAGGGAATGCTTTCTTAGAAAAGATGAGGGACCATGGATTGCAAAGACCAATGGGAAGGGTGTTAAAGGTAAGGAGAAAGTCTGGGCAGTCACCAGAGCAGACACTAGTGACCCTGTGGCATGTGGTAGGAAGAAGATAAGCTTCACTGAGGCTAGAGGCCAGCCCCTGGCAAGCCAGGGATCTCTGAGAGCCTTGAAGGTTAGATTGAGAAGCCTTTTATCCAATACAACCAACATTTACTAAATGTCACCTGAATGCTGAGTTCTATGCTCAGAGCTAGGGTAGACACAAAATGAAAGCGGACATTGTCTTTACCCTCAAAGAGTTCACAGTCCAGTTGAAAGGTAACCTATGGCAAGCATATTAGAGGGCCAGAAGAGTTCTCTGTGAGGTCTAAATCAAGGCTGACCAGGGATGACTAACTGGAAGAGGTGGTTTTTGAGTTGGGCTTTAACAAGTGGGTAGAAATTCAACAGGCAAAGATGAGAAGGGGGGATTTTTTCATGTGGGGGCTACAATGGGTCCTTGAGCAGAGGAGGGCCCTCCCTCTCCTCTGGCTGATTTTCTCCTCTTTGTCCATCTGCCAGATGGCTATAAGGTCGTGTTTGTCCGCCGAAGCCCCCTGGTGCTGGTGGCTGTGGCCCGCACACGCCAGTCAGAGCAGGAGATAGCCCAGGAGCTGTTATACATCTATTACCAGATCCTCAGTCTGCTCACCTGGACCCAGCTGAATCATATCTTCCAGCAAAAGCAGAATTATGACCTGCGTCGCCTGCTCTCAGGTTCGGAGCGCATAACTGACAACTTGCTGCAGCTCATGGCCCGGGACCCCAGCTTCCTGATGGGGGCTGCCCGCTGCTTGCCCCTGGCAGCCAGTGTGCGGGATGCTGTGAGCACCAGCCTGCAGCAGGCCCGGGCCAAGAGCCTTGTCTTTTCCATCTTGCTGTCCCGGAACCAGCTGGTGTCTCTGGTGCGGAAGAAGGACCAGTTCCTTCACCCTATCGACCTCCACCTTCTCTTTAACCTCATCAGCAGCTCATCCTCCTTTCGAGAAGGAGAGGCCTGGACGCCCATCTGCCTCCCCAAATTCAATTCTGGGGGCTTCTTTCACGTGCACATCTCCTACCTGGAACCAGACACAGACCTGTGCCTGCTCCTGGTCTCCACTGACCGAGAGGACTTCTTCACAGTCTCAGACTGCCGCCGCCGTTTCCAGGAGCGGTTGAAAAAGCGTGGGGCACATCACATGCTGAGGGAGGCACTACGTACCCCCTTCTACAGTGTGGCCCAAGTGGGTATCCCAGACCTTCGCCACTTCATCTACAAGTCCAAGAGCTCAGGGCTCTTCACCAGGTGAGAGGGCCCCCTCCCCATCACACATGTCAGACCACCAAAGGCGTGGTATGGAAGGACTCAGCCACAGACCAGAGCTTCTGCCTTGGGATTACCAACAGGCCGGGGCCTTCACTGAGGTCTGAGATTGAGGGAAAGGGGGCAAGGGTGGGATGAAGTGAGCCAGAAGCTAAAGCATACAGGCCTGTCAGAGGCTGAAGCTGAGTCACAGGGCAGGACTACCCAGGGTTAGTGGACTATGTGCCCTCTAGGAGCATAATGACAACTCCCATTTCTGTGTAACTTTAAGGTTTACAAAACACTTTTTTAAAAACAGCCCTGAGAAGCACGTTGTTTAAGCCAGTATTGTCCCCTTTTGTAGAATGAAGGAAAGATACTTGTTAACCTTATTAATGTATAAAGCACTAGAAAATATAAACAGAATATTGAGACATAGGGGAGAGAATACTCATGGGAGGGTTTAGCCGTAGGGAAGATAGCAAGGCCCAGGGGTCCCTAGAGTACAACTGCAGGCCAGACAGTAATGTATAGGCCTACATAGTGCAATGGCCCAGACCAGGGGTGGGGAACCTGTGGTCTTCTAGGTCCTCGGCTGTGATCCTTTGACTGAACCCAAACTTCACAGAACAAATCACCTTAATAAAAGGATTTATTCTGTAAAACTTGGACTCAGTTAAAAGGTGGCACCCAAGGACCTAAAAGGGCACATGTGGCCTTGAGGCTGCAGGTTCCCCACCCCTGGCCCAGACTGTTTAAGTGATACATTTAATATCACAAAACTAAAAAGTATCAGAACCAGGATTTAAACCATGGTCTCCAGACTCCAAAGAGGGTGGGATTTCTACTATCCTGTACCGCTTTTCTATGCTTTTGGCATGTCCCACTGTGGAAGGAACCATTCCTGGCATTCAAGGCCCTGAAGGAGTCAAGACACCTGGGTTTGCATTCTGTCTCCAACGCTTAGTAACTATGTGACTCAGTGTATTTTTTTCCTCTCTGAACTACCTTGTCTGCAAAATGGAAACAGTAGCCTTTGTACTGTTCACCTTACAGGTGGAAGGTAATAGCTTTCCACACCTTTCAAGTGTCCCAGAAATGGCCAGTGTAGCCCACCATGGAGGGATGTTCCGGGATCCCCACATCCACTCCTTCCCCACCCCAGCCCCAACACATACACGCATGTGAATATACTTAAACACGCTCACTTTTCTGTCAGAGCTACACGTTGTATGCTAACAAAGCTTGAGTCTGAGGAGCAGCCTTCTATCTGGGGAGGCCCAGGAATACCCACTGCCCCAGTGCCCTTAAGCTAAGAGGAATAAGGAAAGGGCCAGACAGCAGCAGCAAGATCTTCAGTGAGGAGGGGAGTGGGTAGGGAAATGAGGAAGGGGGATTGGGGAGTGCTCATCACCAAGGCAGCTCTGACAGAAGAGTTTATTATTAGCGTGATCATGAATAGCATTTATATGGTGTTTTAAGGTTTTCAGAGCCCTTTATACAATCTCATTCGATCCCCACAACAACCCTGGGAGATGAGTGCTATTACTATGCCCTACAATGTGGAAATTGAGACCAAGAGAGGCTAAGTGACTTTAACCTCTGAATTAAGTGTTCGAGTAATTCCCTCTAACTCCCTTTGTAAATCCGTCCTGCCTGCACAGCCAGACAAGGACTTGGTAAATGTTTGTGAAAATGAGGAGGACCCTAAGACTTAGAACCAGAAGAAGCCTCAGAAACTATCTATTCCCAACCCCTCCTTCTGCCATGAGGAAACTGAGGCCCAGACCGGCCTGTAAGCAGCAAGGAACAGCATGTCCTTTGAACACCTAGTCTGACAGCAGAGTTACAGCCTCATCTTCAGGTAGGTCTCTTCTGCCACAGGAGTCGTGCTCAACAGAGGAAATGTCGATAAACTAATTTGTGCCCCTTAAAGTGCTGTCTAGAAGTGAGAGATGTAATGCTGCTGGTAATCTCTTCTCTTGGGGAGCTTACGTTTGGACGGAGGCTAGAGGACACACACACACACACACACACACACACACACACACACACACAGAGCAACTTCCATATCTTCAGAACATAACGGTTAAAAAGACTTCCTACAATCCTGTGAAGAAGACAGTACAAGGATGATTATTCCCATTTTAGAGATGAGGAAACTAAGCTTCAGAGAGGAGGGAGATTTGACCAAGGTCCTACAGTGAGTAAATATCAAGGGGGAGAATTTGAATTCAGGTCTTTTGATTTCAAATAATGATTTCCATATATCTTTCTTATACACACACTCAAATACACAAACACTTTGCCTTGTGTAGCCTTCGGCAAGTCACTCAAACCCTCTGTGCCTCAGTTTCCATATCTGTAAAATGAGGGGGTTGAATTGGACCCATCTGGTCCTATCCAGCTCTGGATCCATGATCCTATGAGTCTTATGTTTCCCCTCTGTCTGCTTCCTTCCTAGCCCAGAGATCGAGGACCCATATGCAAGTGAGGAGGAACAGGAGCGACTGTTGGGCCTTTATCAGTACCTACACAGCCGTGCCCACAATGCCTCCCACCCCCTCAAAACCATCTACTACACAGGACCCAATGAGAACCTTCTGGCTTTGGTAAGGGGCAGAGGGTAGAAGGTCCCTTCTCTCCCACTGCCTGGAATCTATTTGGCATGCATCACCAGTCTTGAGGGATGGGGGTGCCAGGGTTAAAGCTCTATACCCGGACTGTGTGTAGGGAGGAGATTGGAGCCTAACTTTCTGGAGACTGGTCAAGGATTGGGGCAGAGAGAGAATGCCGATGGTTGCCCTTGGGGGTATTGGATTTATAGGACCTGGCTTCCTCATGAGTCTATTTACCTTCCCCAGTGACTCAGGAACAGCTTCCCTCTCTCCATTATAGTGGATTCCCTTCCCTCTGAGGTTTCCAGAGATGTGACCAGTCCTTTCCTCTCTTAGGTAACAGGAGCCTTTGAGCTGTATATGTGCTACAGTCCCTTGGGTACCAAGGCGTCCGCCATTAGTGCTGTGCACAAGTTGATGCGATGGATCCGAAAGGAGGAGGACCGGCTTTTCATTCTCACTCCTCTGACATACTGATGGGACCCCCAAATCCCATGGAGGGGCCAGCCTGGTGGGGAGTGCAGAGGGAGGCCGGGAGGGCTGAGGATCCTCTGGGCTTGTGGGGGGACAACACCTGGATTTTGTGTTTGCATTAAAGAGTGGATTCTGAAGCCATCACTGTCTACTCCCAGTGCCCACAAAGCTGTCACGGGATCTTGCCACAGGTCTTAAAAATGCTCCCTGCACCAGCTCCCCATCATGGAGCCCACCTCAACTTCCCTGCACTGTACACTTCTGTGTTCCATACCCACTGTGTACACGTGTACCCACACACATCTGCTCACATTAGCCCTGCACCCCTCCTGCAAGCACACCCACACACTAATTCTGAACTGCATTGCGTCCTCATACACAGGCACACACCTGCTGAGAGCCTTGGGTCTACACTGCAGCCCTTGCCTCCCCCCACCAATGGCATATGCCCATACTACCTGCAAGAAATAGCTATTGTGTTATTAAGCACCTCCTATGTACAAGGGAGACAGTAATATTTATGTATACACACACCCCTTACAGTCTATACCATTGTCTGCAAACTAACCAGCTGGCCAAGTCCTGCCCTAGCCCGCTTTTGTAAGGGCATTGAGCTAAGACTGATTCTTATGTTTTTATGAAATATTTATATTACTTTAAAATAAAGTTTTGTTGTATTCCAAATGTAAAAAGCATCCTTAGCTCGCAGGTAAACCCTGGTCTGCACTGTACATCTATGATAGCTTTCTTTTCTCTAGCACCTTGAGCCTTACAAAATGCTTTCCCAACAACAGCCCTACGAGGCCAATGATGCATAGGCCCATTTTATAACTAAGGTACCTGAAGATCAGACACATGGACAGCATTAGGTCACCCCACTAATAAATATGACAGCCTATGCCAAAACCCAGGACTTTTTTCCCAATACCACACCATATCAATAACTTTAGACTGCACTAAGACTTTTGGGATGCCTTATGTGTTCATGTGTATGTAATATGTGTGTATAAAATATTAATATAATAATATATGTTTAATGTTTATAAATATATACATATATAGAGTTGTATATACACATTTATGTATGTATACTGAATGTCCTAAATGCATTTTTAACTGTGTATGCATACATACACATGTATATGTATACACACACATATTGAATGTCTATAAACAGTGCATTTTCCAGCATCTGAAAACACCTACTCACGTGTACAAACTGCAACATAAACAGTTTTTCCATCAGTTTCCCTTGGGAATTCATCCCTTTCTCCATGGAGAAGGAAGTTCTGTATTCCTTCACTGTTCCTGAGCCCGGGATAGACATGGACCTAGCTTACCATCCTTGGCCCTGAAGGACTGGGAGCCTTTTAGATGATTTGTTATTAAAGGCTCAGAACAAATCTTTGTATTTTTAAATATTTACATTTTTAAAGCATCATCACGCAGGACTAACACCTCCCACTTTGTGCTTCCATATATGTGAGCCACACATTCAGATCATGAGCATGGCCACACTAACCTCTGCTCTTGGTTTGCCTGGCTCACTGAGCCATCATTCTCCCTCAGTTTCCAGACAACTAGGCCTGGCTGGACCCCTCCCTCCAAATAAGACTGAGCTGATACAAGAGGGAAAGGGAAGGAATAAGCATTTATCTAATGCCTACTATATGCTAAGCACTTCATAAATATCTCATCTGAGCCTCACAACATAACATCTCATCTGAGCCTCACGACCCTTGTAAAGGTAGGTATTGCTCTTATCCCCATTTCACAGTCCAGGAAATGGAAGCAGACTGAGGTTAAGTGACTCTCCTAGGGCCACACAACTAATAAATGTCTGAGTATAGATTTGAACTCAGGTCTTCCTGACTCCAAGCCTTACTAGTGAGTGCTCTCTCCACTGTGCCCCTGGTGGTCTCTCCAGGCCTAGCAGGGCTGTCACTTTCTTAGTCCTAGATGAACACTGTGCTTCTCAAAAGGCAACCTAAGATTGCATTAGTTTTTTTCATTGCTATTTCAGATGGATGGCTATCAGTCGAGCAGCAAGCCTTTATTAAGTCCTCAGGATCATAAGATCATAGTTTTAAATCTAGAGAAGACCTCAGAGCCCCCTAGTGCCATTTTGACATATGAGCAAGTGCAGACCTACCACTATGTGTCTCCCTATGAGAGACGTGAGAATCCACAAACAGTCTCTGCCCACAAGGAACTTACATTCCATTTGAGGAAACAACATGTTAGCCATGCCTGCCTCATCTTGGACTGTGAAGCTGATTTTTTTTTGAAGGGGAGAAGGCAGGGCAACTGGGGTTAAGTGACTTGCCCAAGGTCACACAGCTAGTAAGTGTTAAGTGTCTGAAGTCGATTTGAACCCAGGTCCTCCTGACTCCAGGACTGGTGCTCTATTCACTGCGCCACCTAGTCTCCCTGTGAAACTGACTTTTTGAACCCAAATACTATGTCTTTACAGCCTCAGCTGTAATGACATTCATTCATTCATCTCCCATCCTTCCTCAGCTGACTTCCCTTCCAGCTTATAGGTGCATGTCAGACTACAGCCAGGTTTCCTCTTCTCTATCGCAAACTCTTGGACAGAGTGGTCGTTCCCCACCAAGGTTCCCTTCATTTGTACCCCAGCAACTAGTTTCTCCCTATTAGTGAGAATAAGAGAGGGAATAGAATTCCTTTTGCTGGTTTCTCTATTTTTGAAGGATGGGATTATCACCAAGATAAATCAAGAAGTTATTAGCCACTCTGCTTTTCTGAGAGAGAGAGGGAGGGTATTGTAGAAGGGGGGACAAAAAGAGAAAGAAAGGAAGGGAGGGAGAGAGGAGAGAAAAAGTGAGAAGGAAAGAGATGGAGGAAGACAGAAAAGAGGAGAGGGAGGAAGAGAAAAGTAGAGAGAGAGGGAGAAGAAAGAAGAGAGAAAGAGAAGGAAAGAGAAGAGAGAGGGAGGAAGAAAAAAAAGCTTCAGCAGAGGTCTGGATAATTAACATCCCCTCTTACTAGCACATGAAACCTCTGTGCCAGGCTTGTGATCTAATCTTTCCCCAAACTCCTTCTCTGTTTTCTTTCTTTACAGGGGATCTATAGTATTCTCTGATACAAAGTCATCTCTGTTTGTTAATCCTTTGGCCTTTGACCTCGGACTCTCTTGTTAATGGACTTGTTCCACTTGACCCCAGACAGCAAAACTAGAAACAATGGTAAAAGTTACATGGAATCAGACTTTCATGGAATAAAATGAAGAATTTAGTAATAATTAAAACTGTCCAACGTGGAATGGGCTACCTTGGGAGAGAAGAAGTCACCTGTCAGTCAGAGGTTACAGAATCAAAGAATCTCAGAACTGTAAAGGACTTACAAATTAGTCCATCCAGGCCCTATCTGAAGCATTTAACATCCTCAACCAACACTCATCAAGTCCCTGTTTAAAGCCTGCCAGTAATGGGCCTTATGAAGGCCTTCATTCCTCTGTAATCTATCTCTGATCATAAGGAGGCTTTTCCCTTTCTAGAAATGTTGTAGAATGGCTTCCTGTTCTGGGTGGGAAGTTGGATGGACCAGATCACCTGGGAAGCCCTCTCTGAGACTGTTAAGTGCTTATCTTCCTGCTCCTGCTTATGGATCTCCTATGATGGAGACTCACTACCTGCTCCCACTCCTAAGGCAACTCGTCCTACTTTGGGACAGTCCTAGCTGTTTATTACATGGAGAAGAAATCTGCCTCTCTAGGACCTCCTTTCATCACTCCTAGTTCTATCCTCTTTGATAGCAGGGATAGAGTCTTATTTGATGATCCATAGAAGTGTCCTTAAAATACTTGAAGACAGTTTTTGTGTATTTTTAAGTCTTCTCAAGATTAAATGTCTCCACTTCCTTCAAATGGTCACTATCTCATGTGATCTTGAGGTCCTTCCACATCCTGATTGTCCTCTGGATAAGTTCTAATGTGTCAATATCCTTCCTAAAATGTGATGTGTAGAACTGAATGCAGGGCCATAGATATGGTCCAATCAGTGGGACTATCAGACCTCCTTCATTTTGGACACTATACCTCTCTCATAAGGAAACCTAAGAGCATATTAACTATCTTCTGGTTACTATGCCACCCTGTCATGCTTGTGGTTCATTAAAACCCCCTGCTCTTTTTCACGAACCAGCTTAGCTTCCTTTTGCCATATACCTTAGCCTGGCCAGATGATTTCCCTATTGGTCAAACAAAGAAAGAAG
Source organism: Pseudochirops cupreus (assembly GCA_028627135.1). Classification (NCBI taxonomy): domain Eukaryota; kingdom Metazoa; phylum Chordata; class Mammalia; order Diprotodontia; family Pseudocheiridae; genus Pseudochirops; species Pseudochirops cupreus. Next base: position 352,827,321 of record CM053583.1, on the reverse strand, counting down.
AATTGGTCAGACCCCTGTAGCCTAATGAGGTGGGAAATTGACCAACAGTGGTTCTCAACCTTTTTGGTCTTAGGACTCCTTGTTCTTGTTGTTCAGCCATGTCCAACTCTTTGTGACCCCATCTGTGGTTTCCTTGTCAAAGATACCCAAGTTGTTTGTCATTTCCTTCTCCAACCCTTTTTTTTGTGGGGGAAAGACAAGGCAATTGGGGTCAAGTGACTTGCCCAAGGTTACACAGCTAGTAAGTGTGTCAAGTGTCTGAGGTTAGATTTGAACTCAGGTCTTCCTGACTCCAGGGTCAGTGCTCTATTCACTGAGCCACCTAGCCATCCCTTCCAACTTATTTTATAGATGAGGAACTGAGGCAAGAAGGATTAAGTGACTTGCCCAGGGTCACACAGCTAATACACATCTGAGGCCAGACTTGAACTCAGGAAGATGAGCCTCCCTGATTCCAAACCCACTGCTCTATCCATTGTGCCACCTAACTTTCCCTTAGGGTCTCTTTACACTCTTAAAATTTATTGAGGACTCCCTAAAGTGCTTTTGTTTATGTGGGTTATAGCTTTCAAAGCAGCTAGGTGAACAAAGTGCCAGGACCAGAGTCAAAAAGACCTGACTTTAAATCTGAGGTCAGATATTACTAGCTGGGCAACCCTGGGCAAGTCACTTAACTCTGCTTGCCTCAGTTTCCTCATCTGTAAAATGAGCTGGAGACAAATGGCAAATCATTCCAGTATCTTTGCCAAGAAGATCCTAAATAGGGTCATGATGAGTAGGACTTGACTGAAAACTACCAAACAACAAAATATCTCTCAATAATTAGACATTAAAACATCTTAGTTGTATTATAAGAATAGTTTTGACTTGGCAAACTCTTCAAAGTGACCATACTTTGAGAACCTATTGGTCTAAGAATCTGGGATAGGGGTAAGGGCCTTCTGGACACAAGCTGGTGACCAAATCTCATGATGTGATTAGAGACCCAACCCTAGAAATTTACTTTCCACCAACTTTACCACGCCGCCTCAGGTTACACCATTAGTGAATCATCCCTTTGTGTTGATGAGTGGGGATAGGGCATTTTAATAAGAATTTTAATGCAAGGGTGGCCCGGATTAGGCATATGGAACAAAAAAGGGGGTGGGGAGAGAGGAAGAAAAAGGAAATGTTGAGACACCGATTTTCCTTTCTGCAATGGCCAAGAATGAACACAAGAGGGAAGCAGAGGCCAGACTGCTCCACAGGGTCTCTTGAGGGGTGGGGAAGCAAGGAGTGGCAGAACATTCATTCATCAGAATTGGGAAGGACCTCAGAGGCCACCTAGTCCAATCTGTACCTGAACAAGGATCCCCTCTAGACCCTACCTGACTGGTTTTCTTCACAGCAATAACCTCTGTCCTGGTTACTGAGCCTTCATCCTGGGCTGGACTTGCCCTTATTTCTCCATCTGTCAAATGGGAGTGGCTTCTCTGGCCTCTTTCTTCTCTCCAAACTGATATTCCTCAAACATAAATCTGTCATACTCCTGCTCAGGAAACCTCAGTGGCTCCCTATTTCCTCTAAGACAAAATCCAAAGTCTCCCTTAATCACAACCAGCCATTTCATTTGCTTGCCTTTACACAGGCTGGAATACATCACTCCTTATTCTCCTCACCTCTTAAAATCCATAGCTTCTTTCAAAACTCAGCTTAATTGCCATTTTCCACACTGGGCCTTTCCTGAATCCCCCTAGTTGCTTTCTCCACCCCCTCCACAAATTACTACCCATTTGGTTTTGATCTACATTTTTGTATGTGTCCTTTCTTCCCAAATGGATATAAGGTCCTTATATCGTAGTGCCTAGCACTTATTAGGTGCTTAAAAATGTTGAATGAATGAATCCAGCCTTTCTTTGAAGGCCTCAAGTGATGGGAACCCACAGCTTCTGGGGGGGAGAAGCAAACTTAGCTAACTCTAGCTGTTTGGAAGTTTTCCCTTGTACTAGGCCCAAATCTGCCTCTTCAGCTTTTATCCACTGATCCAATCGCTGAAGCCTGGTGCCAAGCAGAACAAGACTAATCCCTCTTCCATGAGACAGCCCTTCCAATGTTTAGAATCATAGATTCGGAGCGGAAAGGAATACTAAAGATCATCCACACCAACTCACTCATTTTACAGATGGGGAAACCAAGGCCTTGAAAGGTTAAGTGATCTTTCCTAGGTCCCATAGGGTGAGAGTGACAGAGTCAGGATTCGAACTGAGATCCTCAGATTCTATATTCTGTGATTTTTCTACTTTACCAGGAAACCCTGGCTTGAAGGCAGCTAATCTATTCCCTCTGAACTCTAGGCAAAAAAATTCCCTCGTTGTTTCAACGCATGGCCTATGACATGGACTCATGGCCCTTGGCCACCCTGTTGCCCTCCTCTGGCTGCCTACCTCGTGCTTCCTAAAATTTGGTGCACAAAGTTGTATGCAAAAATCCAACTGTGGCTTGGCTAGTTTGGAGTAATAATAGTTAATGTTTATATAACATTCATTATATGCCAGGCACTTTATTTTATTTTTTTGCTTTTTTGGAGAGGCAATTAGGGTTAAGTGATTTGCCCAAGGTCCCATGGCTAGTGTTAGGTGTCTGAAGCTGGATTTGAACTCAAGTCCTCCTGACTCCAGGGCCAGTGCTCTATTCACTGCACCACCTAGCCGCTTTAAAATTTATTTATACTTTAAATTTTATTATTTATTAGGCATATGGAACAAATTAAAATTATTATTTCATTTGATCCTTACAACAACCCTGGGAAGAAGATGTTTTTATTATCCTCATATTACAGATGAAGAAACTGAGGCCAATAGAAGTTAAAGTGACTTTCCTAGGGTCATACAGGGTCAGAGGTTGGATTTGAACTCAGGTCTTCTTTATTCCAGGCTCAGCACTTCACCCACTGTACCCACTATACCACTGTACCTCCTAGCTGCCTACAGCAACCATCCCCTCCCAAGATCAAATTCACTTTTAAAAAATCAGTTCAATAATTTTTAGTGTCTACTTATGTGCAAAGCATTGTGCTGGGCTCAAGATAATAACAAACAAACAAACAAAACCCAATCTTCCATCAAGGAGCTCACTTTCTTTTTTTCCTCATTTCAATTTATTATTTATTTTCAACATTCTTTTCTTTTTAAATTTTGAGTTCCAAATTCTCTCCTTCCCTCCCACACCATCCCACACCCACTGAGAAGGCAAACAATATGATATCAATTATACATGTGAAATTATGCAAAACATATGTCCATATTAGCCATGTTTTTTAAAAAAAACAAAAAAATAAAGCAAGAAAATTATACTTCAATTTGTACTCAGAGTTTCCCAGTTCTCTTTCTAGAGGAAGACAGTATTTTTTCATCAGGAGTTCTTTGGAATTGTCTTGGATCATGGTATTGATCACAGTAGCCAAGTCCTTCACATCAATACAACATTGTTGTTACTGTGCACAATGATCTGCTGGTGCTTCTCACTTCACTTTGCATCAGTTCATATAGGTGTTGTCATGTCTGAAACCACTCCCCTCATAACTTCCCACAGCTAAATAGTATTCCATCACAATCACATGCCATAATTTGTTCAGCCATTCCCCAATTGATGAACATCTCTCCAATTTCCAGTTCTTTGCCACCACAAAAATAGCTGCCATAAATATTTTTATACATGTGGGTATTTTTCCTTTTTCTTTGATCCCTTTGGGAGACAGACCTAATAATGGTGTTGCTGGATCAAAGGGTATGCACAGTTTTACAGCCTTTTGGTTATATTTTCAAGGTTTTCTCCAGAATGGTTGGACTAGTTCACTATTCCACCAGAAGTCCATTAGTGTACCTATTTTTCCCTCATCCCCTCCAACATTTGTGATTTCTGATAAGTGATACTTCTGAACCGTTTTAATGTGAATTTCTCTGATCAATAGTGATTTAGAGCATTTTTTCATAATACTCTCTCTAAATAGCTTTTATTTCTTCTGTTCATATTTGATCATTTATCAATTGGGGAATAGCTCTTATTTTTATAAATTTTACTCAGTTCTATACTAAGTATATATTTTAGAAATGAGGTCTTTATCAGAGAAACTTGTAAAAATTTTGATATTACTTCATTGTCGATGGTACCTTTTAGCAAAATGCAGTTTCCCTGATTATCTCTTCTAATTAGTTCTATTTTTGCTTTTGTTTTATCTGAGATCAAGATCACTACCTCTGCCTTTTTTATTTTAGGTGAAGCATAATAGATTTGCTCCAGCCCTTTATTTTAAGTATGTATATGTCTTTCTGTTTTAAGTATGTTTAAGTATATTTTAAGTATAAAAAACATATTAGAATCTGGTTTCTAATCCATTCTGCTGTCTACTTCCATTTTATGAGTGAGCTCATCCCATTTACATCCACAGGGATGATTACCAACTATGTATTTTCCTCCATCCCATTTTCTTCTGTTTCTTCTCTCTCTTTTTATCCTGTCTCTCCTCAGAAGTCTATTTTGTTTCTAATTACTGCCACCCTTAATCTGCCCTCCATTTTATCACCACCCTAACCCCTTATCCCTTTCACCTTTTATTTCCCTATTGGTTAACATCAGAATGTGTCTGTCTATCTATCTATCTATCTATCTATCTATCTATCTATCTATCTTATTCTTCCTTCTTTGAACCAATTCTGATGATAGTGAGGGTCAAGCATTGCCTGCCAACCCCACTTTCCCCTCCATTGCATGCCTCTTATATGTAAGAAAATGTTCCCTCTTCTATCTCTTCCTTCCCCCTTCTCCCAGTGCACCCCTCTCATCCCTTCATTTTTTTTAGAAATCATTCCAACATAATTGACTCATACTCATGCCCTCTGTTTATATAAACTCCTTTTAACAGCCCTTATAATGATAAAGTTCTTAGGAGTTACATGTATCATCTTTCCATATAGGAATGTAAACAGTTTAACTTTATTGAGTTCCTTATGATTACTCTTTCACATTTACCTTTTTATGCTTCCCTTGAATCTTCTGTTTGAATGTCAAAATTTCTATTCAGCTCTGGTCTTTTCATCAGGAATGTCTGAAAGTCTTCCATTTCACTAAATATCTATTTTCCCACCTAAAGGACTATACTAAAGATGAAACTTTTACTGGATAGGTGATTCTTAATTGTTATCCTAGCTTCTTTGTCTTCTGGAATGTCATGTTCCAAGTCCTCTCCTTTTGCAAGTCACTAAATCTTGTGTGATACCAATTGGGGCTCCACAATATTTGAATAGTTTTCTTTCTGGATGTTTGAAGTATTTTCTCTTTGACTTGGAAGCTCCAGAATTTGGCCATAATATTTCTAGGAGTTTTCATTTTGAGATCTCTTTCAGGAGGTGACTGAAGGATTCTTTCATTTTCTATTTTACCTTCTGCCTCTAAGATAATAGCAGGGCAGTTTTCCTTGATAATTTCTTGAAATATATCTAGGCTCTTTCTTTGATCATGACTTTCAGGTAGTCCAATAATTATTTTTATTTTTGGAGGGGAGCTGGGGTTAAGTGACTTGCCCAAGGTCACACAGCTAGTAAGTGTTAAGTGTCTGAAGCAAGATTTGAACCCAGGTCCTCCTGACTTCAGGGCCAGTGCTCTATTCATTGAGCCACCTAGCTGCCCCTAGTCCAATAATTCTTAAATTATCTCTCTTCAATTTATGTTCCAGGTCAGTTGTTTTTCCAATGGGATATTTCATATTTACTTCTATTTTTCCATTCTTTTGATTTTGTTTTATTTCTTCATGTCTCGTGGAGTCATTAGTAATTTTTTCTTTTTTTATTTAAATTGATTTGTTTATTTATTTTTAGTTTACAAGATTCAGTTCCACAATTCCTTGATTCCACATTTTCTCCCCTCCCTTCCCCCTCCCCCCCATGGTGGCTTGCAATTAAGTATAGGATCTGCAAATACTTTCACACCGGACATTAGTCTGGTTGTATAGAAGGGTTGTAACTGATGGAATGAACAATGGGAAAGAGGAAACAAAACCAAACATGGAAAAGAGAGCATGTAGTTTGCTTCAGTCTCCATTTAAACTCTGTTCTTTCTGGATCTTTCTCTGAATGTAAACATCTCCTTCCATCCTGAGACTTTTAGAGTTGTCTTGTAACCTTGCATTGCTGATAAGAGTCCAGTTTATCAAAGTTGGTTGTCACACATATGTTGTGTCTGTCATTGTGTACAAATTTCTTCTGGTTCTGCTCTTCTCATTTAGCATCAGTTCATATAAGCTTCAGGTAAATATGAAATCCATCTGCTCCTCATTTCTTATAGCACAATAGTATTCCATTACATTCATGTACCAC
>CM053583.1:352753022-352820871 GCA_028627135.1 Pseudochirops cupreus | reverse complement strand
AATATTTTTGTACATATAGGTCTTTCTCCCACTTCTATGATCTCTTTGGGATACAACCCTAGAAGTGGTATTACTGGGTCAAAGGGTATGCAATCATTTATAGCCCTTTGGGCATAGTTCCAGATTGTTCTCCAGAATGGTTGAATCAGTCATTAGTAGTTTTTAAGGAATGATTTTTCTTCAGTGAGATTTTGTACCTCCTTTTCCATTTGGCCAATTTGTTTTTTGTTTAAAAAGGAGTTCTTTTTAGTAAATTTTTGTGTCTCATCATTTGGCCAAATTCTATTTTTATGGTGTTATTTTCTTCAGTATTTTTAGTGCTTTTTTTTTTTTTTTTTACCAAACCATTAATTCTCTTTTCATAATTTTCTTGGGTCACTCTCATGTCTTTTCCCAATTTTTCCTCTACTACTCATTTCTTTCTTTAACTATTTCAAGAATTCTTGCTGACCTTAGGTCCAATTAGCACTTATCTTTGAGGGGATTTTTTGCTTTCACATTGTTGTCTTCTTCCAAGTTTGTGTCTTGGTTTTCTCTGCTACAGTAGTAGTTTTTTTATTCTTTTTTTTGTTGTTTGTCCATTTTTTCAAGGCTATTTCTTGACTGAACTTTATGTTAGAGTTGGGATCTGCTCATCTTAGTGTGTGTAGGAACTATCCCAAGCTTCTGGCTTTTTTTGTGCTGCTGTTTTCAGAGCTAGTTCTAGGTGGGGGAGGGGGGGAGAGTCTATAAGTTTTTGGTGCTCCCAAAGTGGTGTGATCCCGAGAGGTGTGGTCACTGCTCTTCTGGTCTTCGATCTGGTCTTTACCCAGGAAGGACCCCTGGTCCCTTAGCAGACACAAGCACTAGCATTCCTCTGCACTCCGGAACTGCAACCCAGAACTGTGTACAGGTAATAGAGTTGCCAATCAGTGCCAACTGTGCCCAGTGCCACCAAAGGGTCCCCTGTAATCTCTTTCTGATCACTTGACCACTTCTGACCACTCTGGGCTGAGAGCTCCCTAAGCTCTTGCTGTTGCTGCTGCTGCAGCCTCAGGTGTCTAGGCTTTGGACAGGCATCACACTGGTGTCATAGACTTCTCCTGCCATCTTTCTAAGTTTTATTAGACCAAAAAAATATCTCACCCTGACCTTTTGTTGTCTCTTCCCCTCCAAAATTTGATTTGAGTTGTTATTTTTAAAGTTGTTTGGAAGGAGATGCTGAGAGAGTTCGGCTGGATGGCTGACCCTAATCCGAGCTCACTTTCTACTGAGTACAGATGTAAACAGTTAAATAAATACACGATAATTTGAGTAGGTGTCACTCTTCCTTGATCCCATCCACTTGGGGTCTGAGGATGATAATAGCATCAACCTCACAGGATTGTTGTTATGTGGGTCAAATGAGATGATGTATGTAATGTTCTGGCACAGAAATGGCACAGAAATGCCAGCTAGCAGGTACTGTTATTAGCTAGCCCTCCTAGCCTTTTGTCATCTGCAAATCTAATGAGCTGGATGTGAACAGGCTAGCCATCAATACTTTTATCCAAGATCTCGTAGGTGATGGCTCTGGGCCAGGCTAGCTCTTAAGCTCCCTAGGGACAGTCCTTGCTAAGATCCCTGGGCACTCTCAGGGCAGACAGATAGGGTCCCTTCCCACCTGCAGAACATGAAACTGGGGCACTGGCACTGGCCAGGGACATGGCCCGTGGACTTGAGATTGCACAGTAGGGAACCCCTGTTCTGAGAGTGGAGACACTGGCTCTGCCTTTAGAGAGTTCTTTAAGGGGTAGAAGCTGTGATGGGATGAGAGACATAGTACTATTCTCTGGGACCTCCTGTTCTAAGGAAGGGATATACAATCCCAATAGCAAATAATATAAACTCCTATATACGTACTATCCAAAAGTCTTGGTACACTTTTAAGCTATTAAAGCAGCTTTAATAATAGCTTGAAACTGCACCAAGACTTTTGGGACTCTATATAAATACATACAAAGTATTTATTCGGGCAGCTGGGAGAGTTTAAATGCCTCAGTGTTGAGGAAATGGAATGTGTAATTCTGGGGAGCAAGGCCATGAGGAAAGCAGTATTCTGTGGTATTTAGGAGGGAGGGAGTAATTTAAGGAGGAAGACTGATTTCCTCACCCCACTCCCATCCCACACTGCCTGAGCTATGTTCTGTCCCTGGAAGCGGAAACCATTTTCCTCAGAGATCCCCCATCCCCCAATTCTATTCATCAAGAAATGTCACCTATTCTATAGAAGGAACAATAATGCCAGAATAATGAAAATGGCTGGACACCCAAGTCCTAACCCTGTGAGCACACACACACACACACCCATCTTGTAAGGCATGTTTTGGGGGAACCCTACCCTGTGGACTCTTTAGAGAAGGTGAGGAGAACAACAGGGCTGATCCTCTGGAGGCTGTTGGGGGACAGGCTGTTGCAGGGATGAATGTGCATGGGGAAAATCAGCAGCTCCTAAGAGAACATACATAGGAACATTAGGAGGCCCTGATTCCCGAGCTCTGGGGAAGGGGACCCAGCTGAGCTATCTTTTTGCCTCTGGCCCTCTTTAAACAAGGAGGCTGTCAAGAGGTCCTCTGGTTCGGAAATTGAAGTGGTGCTGAGTGGGGGTGGGCGGGAGCAGGGAAAGCTGACAGATTTGTTAGAATTGCAGTAGACTTCAGTGAGATTATCTATGCCAATCTGAACACCATGCTCCTGCCATTTACAGATAAGGGAAAAGGAATCTCAGAGAGGGACAGGAACTTTTCCAATGTCACACAGCCAATCTTGGGTAGATTCCAGGAACAGGACTCTTTCTACTATGCAACATGACTCCTTCCGGAAGATATTAGCAATTCTGACTTCTCTCCTCCCCCACTCACCCCCAAACCAAACAGAACAGGATACTGGCTTTCCTTCAGTCTTCTCCCTAGGAATTCTCCCTAGAAAATGTCATTCTCAGAAGGAGGGAAATTAGTAGGAATCATAGAATATCTAGAAGGGAGGTATCAGATCCAGAGTCCTTAACCTGGGTATCATGAACTTTTTTAGTTTGTTTTTGGTGAGGCAATTGGGGTTAAGTGACTTGTCCAGGATCACACAGCTAGCAAGTGCCAAGTGTCTGAGGCTGGATTTGAACTGAGATCCTCCTGACTCCAGGGCCAGTGCTCCATCCACTACACCACCTAGCTGTTCCAGGAATTTGTTTGTTTTTTTTTTAATTGATATCTCTGTTTCCAAGGTAGTTCCTTTTGTAATCCTATGCATTTTGTTGTACAAAGTGATGTATTATGTTCTGAGAAGGGGTCCATAGATTTCACCAAACTGCCAAAGAGGTCAGTGGTGCAAAGGTTAACAGCCCCTGATGTCAATCAACCTCTCTTCTCTTTTTTCATGAGTCAATTGGGAGCAAGAGAGATTCCTTGAAAGCAGGGTCTGGTCTGGGTTTGGGTTTGTTTTTATATTTTTTTTATCCTCACTGCTTGGCACAGTGCCTGGGACATGGTAGGCACCTAATAAATGCTGGCTAACTTAGCCAATATCACATAGGTAGGGGCAGGGTTCAGATTCAAATTTAGGTCTTCTGCCTCCAAATAAAGGAGGCTCTCCAGGCCTCACTCCTCCTTGACCCCACCAATTCCTCCACCCTGAGAAAGAACCCTCATCCCCTTCCCTCTTCCCCACCTTCTCCTTGTATCAACTTGAATCTATTTTATAGACAGACAAATTAGGGCAGAGGGGGAAGCCCAGACCAAGCTAGAAAGGAGACTGTTCCTAGAGCGTTCCCAATCCTGCTGGACATCCTCTTGGGGGGAAGGGACTGAGAGTCCCACACCTGCCCTTCTGGTAGCTTTTATCCACTTCCCCCCAAGTCCTGGGCCTTGGAGTCCCTTTAATTCCCAAGATTTGGCAACAGGCATTGAGGAGCATTCATGATTCAGAGATGGGTAAATTAAGGCAAGAAATTAAGAGATGAGACTGGGATCCTAGAGCCATGTTTCTGGGCCCTCTCCCCCACACACCTGACTGACTCCACATGGCCGATGGGAGAGGTGGAGCTGGGGAAAGTTCCTAGACTGAATAATTAATTTGTGTGATCCAAGGGGTGTGTGCGTGTGTGCGCGCGCGTGTGTGTGTGTGTGTGTGTGTGTGTGCACGTGCACATAGAAGACAATGTAATGTAGAGGGAAGCGTGCTAGGTGTGGAGCCAAAAGAGAAGTAGGTTTGAATCCTGACTTTGATAATCACTAGCTAAGTGATCTTGGGAACTCACTTAATATCCCCGAGCCTCAGTTTCCCCATTTATAAGTTGTAGATAATATCTATGGCATCTACCTCACATTATAGTTAGGAAAACGTTTTGCAAATCTTAAAGCACACTAAAAATGCTAGCTCCTAATATTAGATATGTGCACTCATGTGTATATATGAACATGCATGTGTATAACATGTCAGTCCAAGTGCCTATGTGTCCACCTCTATTTGCACATGTGATTGTGTGTTCATACACATGTGTATGTGGGTGAGGCATGTGCCTGAGAAGAAGCAAATTCTCCTTCAGGGAACCCATGTGACATGACGGCACGCAGTGTCAGCTTCCCAGCACCCTCAGGGCTGCTGGCTTTGGTGGTGGTAGAGGACACGTGAGCCATGAGGAGAGGGGAGGAAATGATATGAGCTGCCTCTCTCCCCCACCCCACCACAACCAGGAAGGCGGCCAAATGAGGGGGGCGTTCAGCTGCGGAAATTGAAAAATCTGTATCCCCTGGGCTAAGCCTGCCAACTGCTCTTGCTGATACAGATGCAAAGATAGAAAAAGAAACAGAGATAGAAAGAGACAAGGAGATATGGAGAGAGAACAGAGGCAGAGATACATAGAGATTGGAGAACAGAATTAGAGAAAATCAGTCTGGACAGCAGAAGACTGTCCAGAATTAGAACCCAGGTCTCTAGCTTCCAGCCCAGGATACTTTGCTCTCCTTCCACCTCCCTCCTCCCCCTCCCTCCTTCTACCTTCCTTCTCCCCTTTCCTCCTTCCACCTCCCTCCTCCCCCTACTCTCCTCCTCCTCCCTCCTTCTACCTCCTCCCAGCTTCCTCCTCCCCCTCCCTCCTCCCATCTTCTACCACCATTTACCCAGTTTCAGGCCTGACCTGCTCTGCTGCCTCTATCTCAAGCAGGTTGATAAGAAGTGAGTTCAGGGTTTCTGAGGCTCCCCCTGCATTCTTCCCACTATGGGGTCAAAGGGGTGTGTACTTCTGTTGGCCCATCAATCTTTCTTTTTCTGCTTTTTTTAGCCTCATTTTTGCTTTTCCCTGTGTGTTTTTCTCTATTTCTGTCAGGACCCTCATGATCTCCCTGGGCCAGGATTATGCTTCTACAGACCTGTCTGTAAGGTCTTCAGGTCAGGATGACTGAAGGGACTTACAGGTGCCCTGTCTTGTCCTCTTCATCTAGGTTGTCTCTGGCTATGTACATATACATCCACATCCTGGGCGCTGTGATGCCAGCCATTCTTCACTGATAAGATTCACTCATTCTCTGCCCCTGTATAATCCATTCTTCATAAACATGTGATCTCTCCTCCAGATCAAGTGACCCACCTTCACAATGGTGGGGCAGGGGGTGGGGCCCATTCTCTCCACTCTGACTCCATTTTCCACATATGTGAGCCCTTGAAGAATTGTTTGAGGATGCTCAGGGCCCCTCTTGGGGGGAGGACAAATACCAGTCTATAGAGATTTAAGACACTAGAGGCAGAGTTAAAAGACCAGAGACAATCCTGACTCTCCACTTAATACAAGGGTGTCAACTCAAATAAAAATGGGACCACTAAATGATACATAAGGATCTCTCTGGGCTGCATGTTGACTTAGAAAACCACAGAGTATACTCGCGCGCACACACACACACACACACCCCATTAAAATCAAAAGGAAACTACATTTTAATGTGGTTTGGATTATACTCTGTAGTGGACTCGAAGCAGGTTTGTCGTCTGACTTAATAGAATGGGACAAATCCTAGAACCTCTATGAGCCTCAGTTTCCTCTTATGTAAAATGAAGAGGCTTGGAATAGATGATGCTGAAGTTCCCTTCCATCTACGATCTGCTGCTGCCTAAGGTCCCTTCCAGCTCTGACATTCTAAAGCGTGACCCTGGACCCCAACAGCCAGGGGATACATCTACAGGGTACTCACTGCCCCTTTTGGGGGGCAGCAGCCCCAATATCTCTCCCCTCTCACTTTCACTGCTCTCTCAAGCCTGCTTCTAGAACAGTGCCCTTCCTTTCTTCCTGGCTGGAGTCAGACTTGGGTTCTGACTCCTTTGAGGAAGTCTGAGAGGAGAGAAATGGTACAATTCTCTGACTTCCTTCCCTAATGGATCTAAAAATTAGGGCTGGAAGGGAGCTGAGTTCTAAAATGAATCGTTTCAGTTTTTCAAATGAAGAAACCAAAGCACCAGCTAGTTACCCAAGGTCACATAGAGAGCAAGTAGCGTCGGGATTTGAACCCACGTTTTTTGAGTCCAGAGCTGCCTTCAGCGTTGTGTGCTGTTCTGGTTCTCCATCCCAGTGTAAAAAAAGTCCCTGGGCACCATTCCCAGCACCTGCAGCAGGCTCTGGAGACTGTAGTTCTGTTGCCGATCCCCACCCAAACCGCACAGTCTATCTGGGACCCGTGGAGAACAAGAGAAGGGCTTCGATCTTCCTAACCCCTGCCTCCAGGCTCTTGCAGGGGAAGCGGGGCGGAGTTCGGGGAGCCCAGCCCCTGCCACTGCCCCTCCTCCTGGGCTCCGCCCCCTCCTGCCCTCACAGGCTGGGCTCAACCCCTCAGCCCCGCCTGCAGGGCCAATGTTGCCTTATTCTGCCTGAGTTGAAGAGGCCACAGGTGAGTAATCTAATCGGGTCAGCCTGGGAAATACTAGACTCAAGCAGCTCCCTGCTGTTTGTGGCTGGCTGGCCCAGTCCCTGCCCCTATCACAGGTACGGTTCCTAGGGGCCCTTTCTTTGGGAAATGGGGGAAAGGGGAACAGAGGGAGGGGAGGGTTAGTCTTCTGTCACTCAGGGCCAGACCAACTTTGGGGAAGAATCTCAGGGGCACTCCCGCCCAGCGGGAACTGAGCCCCAACACTCCATTCGCATTTCTCCCCTCCCTCCCCCGCATTGTGGGGCCCTTTCCTAACAAGAATCTGACATAATCCAAGTCCTAAACGTTCACAGCCTGACTGGCTTGGGAAGGGAGGAAAACTGGATGACCCTGCCCTGGAGATCCCTTTCTAGAGGGGCTGATTCCCTTTTCTGGTCCTTCCTCATCTCATCTCAGGAAGGATGCTGCCTGCCACACCTGCTCCTTGGCCCAGCCGATAGTGCCCCCCTGCCATGGGGTCCTTCTCATTCTGCCTACTGCTGCTCCTCCTGGCACAGGGGCCACCTTCTCTAGGGAACTCCTGGCAATGTCCCCGCATCCCGTATGCTGCCTCCCGGAACTTCAGTGTCAAGTACGTGGTGCCCAGTTTTGAGGCTGCTGCTCCCATCCAAAGACTGGTAGCCTATGACGAGGGTCAGGCCATCTTTGTGGCCACTAGGAACCATCTGCACCTGCTGAATGCCAGGCTGGAGCTACTCCAGAGCCTGGTCACAGGCCCTGCCGGCCACCCCAGCTGCCAGTCCTGCAGAGCGTGTAAGGAGTCAGAGCCCTCGCTACCCGGCGCAGACACAGACAACGCCGTGTTGGTCCTGGATCCTGTCCTACCCTGGCTCTACAGCTGCGGTTCTTCCCTGCTGGGTCGCTGTTTTGTTCATGAGCTGGAGGATCACAGTGGGACAGTCCGCTTGGGCCCTACCTCCTGCCTCTGGTCCGGCTCAGACAATAGTCCTAATGATTGCCCCGACTGTGTAGCCAGCCCACTAGGCACCCAGGTGACTGTGGTTGGGCAAGGCCAGTCTTCTTACTTCTACGTGGCCTCCACCCTGAACCAGACGGTGGCCTCCCGCTATAGTCCTCGTTCCGTGTCCATCCGCAGACTCAAATCAACCCTCCAAGGCTTTGCTGCCAGTTTCCCGGATCTGTCTGTGCTGCCCGCATACCTGGCCACCTATCCCATTGAATACGTCTACACCTTCCGCTCTGGCAGCTATGTCTATTTCCTGACGGTCCAGCCAGAGTCCTTGAAAGTTTCCACCACTTTCCATACTCGATTGGTGCGACTTAGTGAGACTGAGACAGATCTGGGAGAATACCGGGAGCTGGTCCTTGATTGCCGCTTTTCTTACAAGAGGCGGCGCCGAAGAAGACAGGTGGCCAACACGGAGGAGGAAACTTATAATGTCCTTCAAGCAGCCCACGTGGCCCGCGTGGGGCCTTCGCTGGCAATGGATCTAGGTGTCCCCGAGGGCCAGAAAGTCCTGTTTGGGGCCTTTGCGGTGAGCCAGGAGGGAAGCCGATCCCCCCGGCCCAAATCAGCTGTCTGTGCCTTTCCCTTAACCAAACTGAACGAGTTCATTGATAGTGGCATGGACAAGTGCTGTGGGTCTCAAGCCAACCAGAAGCGTGTGGAGCGAGGAGTGGAGTTCTTTCAGCCCCAGAGCTACTGCCCAGATCCGGTGAGAAGGGAAAGGAAGAAGATCCGGGGCAGGTGGAGGGGAAGGGAAAGTGGTGGCAAAAGGAGGGAAAACCCATTGGTTTGAGAGGTGCACAAGGGACAGAATCCTGTCCGGGTTCTTTCCACCGTTGAGAAAATTAGGGGGAGCCAGGGCAAAGTTTGAGGAGAGACTCCTTTATCCTTTTACTCCTCCCCCAGGATTTGGCATCAGAGGACCTAGATTCAGATCTTTGTTCTTCCATATATTAGGGCACAACCCCAAGCAAATCCCTTTGCCTCTCTGGACCTCACTTTCTCCGTCTGAAAAGTGAGATGGTTGGACTAGAATCGGTTTTTCACCTGAGGTCCCAATTTCAGCTAATTTGTGAACTTGGTTGGGGAAAAAAATACATCTTTATTTTACCAACTTCTCCATCAATCAGGAAGGAAGGCAAAAAGTCCCAGAGTATTAAGCTTCACCAAATTATGGAAGAGGTCTGTAGCACAAAAATGGTTATAACCAGGTGGACTAGATGATCTGAAGGTCTTCTCTTCCAGATCTACAGACATGGCAAAGAAATGGGAAGGTCAAGTTGTCGGTTGGAGGGAGTGACTTTGGGAGGCGGGTAGAGGAGTGGTGTGGTCAGGAATCCTAGCTAATCTGTTTGGGAAGAATAGGCCTCAGCTCTGGGAGACTTCCTCCAGACTTGGCCCCAGCCTCAGCCCCACCCTCTGCCTTGGCCCCATACCCCTGATTTATTAGGTAGTTTCCAAGGTTACACCAAAGGGTGATTACACCATAGTATGAGCTCTGACTCCTCCTCCACCCACCCTGTTCCCCCTCCTTCCAGCTACCAGGAGGGCTGACAAATAACCTTTTTCTGGTGATCCTTTCCCCACCCACCTCCAGGACTCTTACTATCTTCTCTCTACCCAAGAGTATGACAATTTCTTTTCTTTCTTTTTTTTTTCTTTGACAATTTATTTTCTTCCCTGTTTGGGGATCCTGGGCTAAGTCCTCTCTAGGAGACACACCTCCCAAGTGTAGCCTTTACAATCATTGATTTTATTGCTGAAAGGGATCTTAAGAGATCATTTAGTCCAGGAGTTCTTAATTTGGAGAACCCCAAGGGAATCTGTGGAGAGATTTCAGGGGGTCTATGATCTTGGATGAGAAAAAAAATTCCTTTTTTTTTGTGCTAATCTTTAACTGAATTTTAGCATTTCCTTCAATTGTGAATTAAAATAACAACATTATGCCGAGAAGGCTTCCATAGACATCAGCAGACTGCCAAAGGGGTCTGAGACACAAAAAAGGTTAACAACCGCTACTCTGATCTAATCCCTTCAATTTACAGAGAGGAGTTAAAGGATGAGACCCTAAGAAGTAAAAATGATTTGTTCAAGGTCACACAGATGTGGGATGGGAGCCTAGGGCATCTGCCTCCCCATCTGGCAGCATTCCAGTGTCACATGTGGCCACTTAGAGCTCTGTCCCTTCCCCTAGAGCAGGGAGATGGTCTCTGGGCTTTGTGTGAGTTGGGGGTTTTGGTACAATAAGCAGACCCCAGGATGGGGCCAGAGATCTTGGCTTTGAGGATAGAAAGTCCTTGCCCCAAACAAACCCCAGCCAAGGCTTGGTGCTGCCATTGGTTAGGAGCCTAGTCTAGGCCTTTCCTGGGAAGGTGAGGGTCCAGGGCTTAGGTCTATGTCTCCCTTCCCTAAAGCGTGGCCTCAAAGGATTGAGAGGGTTTGGGGATGGAGGCTCAAGAGTCCTTCTAGGTTTGACTTGGGAGGTTTCAGAGACCTCTCTGCATGTGTTGAGGCCAGGGTACAGGATTTTGTAAACATCTTGGGGTTGGGAGCAGTGGCTGCAAGATCCACTGGGACATGGCCAGGCAGGTAGGGTGGGTGGAGTGTGTACGAAGGAGCACCAGCACCTCTCTTCTTGGTACATGCTGCCAAGTTCCATGCCCTTCTAGCATTGGTTGGGCCCTGGCCTCTTTTGCCCTTTCCCGTGGGACTCCAGATTCATCATAACTCCTCCTCCTCCCCATAGTGAGGTATTAGACTAGGTCCGAGTGTCCTTTCAAGTCTAAATCTTTTTTTTTTTTTTGCTTTTTGGAGGGGAGAAGGTAGGGCAATTGGGGTTAAGTGACTTGTCTAAGGTCATACAGCCAGGTTTTTTTGGGGGGGGGTTAAGTGTCTGAGGTCAGAGTTGAACTCAGGTCCTCCTGACTCCAGGGCTGGTGCTCTATTCACTGCACCACCTAGCGGGCCCTCAAGTCTAAATCTATGATCCTGAAAAGTCACTCAGGTGGTAATGGGTCAGAATTTGAATCCAGTTCTTCTAACTTCAAATCTGCCTTTCTCTTTCATGAAGGGCTAAACTCCTAAACATTTAGGTTCCTGACAGGACGCAGCCCTCTAATTCAAACAATATACACTGACCTCCCCCTTGAAATCCCACCACACCCCCATTCTATACCTCTAGTCTAAGAGGAGTTGGCCTAAGGCATGATAAAGCAAATCGTAGCTTTCCAGGCTTCTCTCTGGTCCGATAGCTGGGGAAACTGCCCTTTGTGGCCGGGTTAAGTGATTCACCTGCCTAGGGGCCAGAAGAAGCCACCAGTCTCTGAATTTAGGTGTTAGCTTCTGGGGTTCACTAGATCAAAGGCTTTTAGCATGGCGGATCCCTTCAGCTATCTGCTGAAGCCTATAGAGTTCTCAGAATCGAGGAAATACTAAATTTCAGTTAGAAGTTAGTAAAAATAAAGATTTCTTTTCTTTTGTTTGCGTCTAAATTCTTAGATGCCCTGAAATCTCTCTATGGTCTCCTGGTTAAGAACCTCTGGGCTAGACTCTAGGGAATTTAAAAACAACAAGAACAATAAACCTGCCCTGGAGTTCTGGCTTCAACTCTCTCTCGGTGGGCCACGGGTGGAATTACCCATCTAAAGTTCTCTGGGTTCCATTGTCCACATGCCCTTCCCATCAGTTCCGAACTTTGTACTTTCCAAAGCACTTTCATGGGCATTGGCTCATTGGATTCTCACGAAAATCCCGGAAGGGAGGCAGTGCAGAGATGAATATCCCCACTTTCTCAGATGTAAAAACAAGACAGCAATTAAAATTTTATTTTAATAACAGAGGATAATAAACACAAGGGGACTTTGATGGGCCCTATTTGAAACA
Organism: Pseudochirops cupreus; assembly: GCA_028627135.1. NCBI lineage: Eukaryota > Metazoa > Chordata > Mammalia > Diprotodontia > Pseudocheiridae > Pseudochirops > Pseudochirops cupreus. Next base: position 352,809,096 of record CM053583.1, on the reverse strand, counting down.
GACTAGGAATCTTCAAACGGGATGAGGGGATGCTTTTTTGTTTGGTTCATAAAAGAAAGCTCCGATGCAGATTTTTTTTTTTAAACCTTACATTTTACAGAAGGAGAAAGAGGAGACAGGAAGAGGGAAGTTATATGGTCAAAGTCAAACAGTTATTAAGTGATAGAAGCAAGACGTGAGGCCAGGTCTTTTTTCTGACTTTCCAGAGTTCTTTCCCCTGAATCATGCTGCCTTTGTATATTTATCTAATGCTCATTTGACATATGAAGTGACTGAGATTCAGAGAAGTTAAGTAATTTAACCACGGCCACTCAAGAAGTTACTAGTTGAGTCAAGATTAGAACCCAGGCATCCTAATCCTTATTTCTTTCAAAATTCTTTCCATTGAACTTTGTTGCTTTGAAATTCCAATGCTGAGTTTACCAGTGGGGAAACTGAGGCTCAGCAAGAATAAGTGAAATAGGAATGTTATCTGTCTCTTTGAGGGGGAGGGACAAGTTCAACCAAGCCCTTCCTTTTCCTTTCCGCCCCCTCAATTGGGTAGCTAGAGAGTGAGTCACTTAACCCATCCCTGCTCCCAAACAGTGCTGACAATACACGATGCTAGAGAGGAATGTCTTTTCTTTTTACTAATGATACAGCTCATTCCTAGTGAAGAAACAGACCCCCAGGCAGTAAGGGATGGGGCATATCCAGCTCCTTTTCAGGAGAGGCTCCTTCCTTGGCCCCACACGACCTCCTACAGACCAGTCCCCAGAGTGTTCCACAATCCCCACCTCAGGATTTAACCACTGCTTTTCCCAGTGCTCCCCTGGATTTGGGGCAGACACCCCTGTTCTTGGGATCATGGATTTAGATAAAGCATTGAAGAACCTTGGAAAGCATCTAGTCCAAGACCCTAATTTTACACCTGGAGAAACAGAGGCTTTCCTGACTCACCCAGGGTCACACAGTGAATGGAAGAACCACCTACTACTAGTTATAGAATTGACCCTGGTTGACTTTATAGCCAGGACACTGACAGACTCTTGCCTAGACCCAGGCAAAATAGATTTGGAGCTGGGGCAAGGAATCTTTTTTAGCTGTGATCTTCATAGCCCCTGTATGGAGCAGACCCATTAGAGATCGAAGACCTAGGACTGATCATAAAATCATCAATCCAGAGCTGGAAGAGACCTCAGAGACCATCTAATCCAGCCCCCTTCCTTTAGAAATAGGGAGACTGAGGCTCAGGGAGGTCTCTGACTTCAAAACCTGTGTACTTTCTACTATATCACACTACCCCCTCCCGCCCCAAAGAGCTGTGACCATTATGGGAAACAATGTCCATTTTAATAGAACATCAAATGTTCTATTGAATTATAATTCTGAATGGACCCAGCCAGTGCTTAAGGTGGGACCCACCCGTGTTTTCATCCTGGCTGAGCTAGTATGTGATGGGGGTGTGGCAAGCAGACACCTGTGTTGGCTGGTAGCTTCCACCCCAGTTACCTCCTCAGCTGCACAGGCCTGTCTACCCCATTCCCTCCCATCCCAGCCTCTCCCTAAGATTCCTTTGGGGCTTAGAGAGAACTTGAAGGGAAGGAGGAGGGAAGAAAAGCAGCCCAGGGAGTCTGGGGAACCTGAGGCCAGTCCCAGTCTTCTCAGGCAACAGATCTGATCTGCCTCCTGTTTGTAGTCTGGGGACGATGGTGCCAGGCTCCAGGAGCCTTGCTCACCTACTTGCTCCACTTCCGGAGACTGGCTTGGTGGGGGTGGGGGTGCCTGGGAGTGTGTGTTCTGGCCCAAGTCAATCCTATGCTTACTTAGTCCTGGATTTGGAGTCCAAGGCCTTGGTTTGTTCAGGACCTGCCTCCCATAGTTCCTGTTTGTGTACCGTGGGCAAGTTATTTAAATGGGACTTGTTTCTTTGTCTATAAAAGGAAAGGGGTTGGACGAAATAATTTTTTGGTTCCCTTCCCACTCTAAATGTGCTCCAGGGGCAGAAAGAGCCCTGGCCTGGTTACCAGGAGACCCATCTTCTGGTCTGGGCTCTGCCTCTAATTCCCTGACCATGTCTTCTCTGGGTTTCTGTTTCCTCCTCTATAAGATGGGGTGCTTCGTATGTTACCTCCGTCATTTGTGAGGATCCCATGTGATAACAGCTGTGGAGGGGTTTTGCACAGATGGGAGGCATTTTCATTCCCTTAGCCAGTTCTGTGTTGTTTTGTCTGTGTTTGGAGGGGCTAATAGTCTTAGTTTACTGGGACCTCTAAGGGGCAGGGTGGGGCTGGAGGGAGTGATGATCATTCTCTGGACTTTGGAGAAAGGAGCCCTTGGGGTGAGGCATGGCCTGAGCTGGCACTGGCAGCCAGTGTCTGGAAAGTGAGACCAGTCATGGCCAGAGCTTTACCTGTCTCTGAGTCATGCTGAGAACATTTTGCAAGGATTTTCCTCCCTGGAGTGATAGCCTACTCCCCTCCCCTTTTTCCACCTCCCCCCCCCCTTCAGGAGGGTCTCAGAACCCTCCAGGGCAAGAACTGGTTGGATATATTCTGGGGCAAGAGCAGCAGATTTGGAAACAAAGGATCCAGGTCCAAATCCTGACTCTGCTCTTTAACCAGGATGACTGTGGATCAGTCACTTCCTTTTCTGCTTCTCACCTTCTTCATTTGTAAAAAGGAAGAAGTTGGATTCAAACATCTCTCATCTATTTTCACTCTAAATACCATGATCCTCTGTATTCCTAATGTGCCTCTTTGGACAGTTGGACCTTTTCCCTAGTGGGTGGGTCTATCCCTGAGGTACCCAAGTCTAAGGACATTGTATAAGGGGATCTGTGGAGGAGAGGAAGGGGTTAGGCAGTCTGAACTTGGGACCTCATTTCACAAGCATAGGCGTGATCCAGCTGTACCCACATGGAATACACTTCAACTTTCCCCATACCCTGACACAGCTGTTCAGTCAGGCTTTGGATTGAGCAAAGTCTGTGGCAATATAGGAAACAGGAAGTGTGTGTGTGTGTGTGTGTGTGTGTGTGTGTGTGTGTGTTTGTTGAGGGGGGCAGGATGAATCTTGAGAGAAAGAGGAGGAGGAGGAAGATGAGGCTTCTGCGGTGAGCATTTCCTTCAGGGTCCACCTAGCTTTGTTGAGCAATGGGTCTTTGGGGGTGTGTGTGAAATGAGTTGGAAGGTAAGAGAATATTGGGGAACACCTCGAATAAGCTTTGGTCTCAGGAAAGACCTAGGTCTGAATAGGGGTTCTGATACTAACTAGCTGTGTATCTTCAGACACCTGAAACTCTCTGGGCCTTAATTTCAGCATCTCTGAAATTGAGATGATAATATTTATACTGTCAGTCAAACATGGAGATCGATAAAGGTAGGATAAGAGGCATAAGACAGAGTGTCTTCGGTTTGCTTGGACTACACAAAGGTGACTTAAATGAAATAAGGTTTGATAGAATGTGGACAGCCTCAAATACCAGGATCAAAAGTTTTATTTTGTTTGGTAGACAATGGGGAACCACTGAGGCCGCTTGGAAACCTCAAAGAGCTGTAGACATGTGAGTCTTCATTTTTACTCTTCATGATTCTGCTGACCCTCTCTGTTGGCATCCCCCAACCCTCCCTGCAGCCTAAAACAACACCTCTGGGCTCCAATGTCAGCTGCTGGAACTACCCCACAATGATCCCCACCAATCACCCCCGAGTGGACCTCCTCAATGGGCACCTGGACGGCATTCTCCTTACAGCCATCCATGTTATCCATCAGGGCAATGCTACCGTGGCACACATGGGCACTGCTGATGGGCGCATCCTACAGGTGAGGATGGGGGCATGACCACACGGAGTATCTGGTAGGGGTGGGACATAGGAGTCAAGGCCACTGTCTCCCTTCTGGCAAAGAGGAAGCAGGGTACGGGGGAAAGAGTTATAGACTTGGAGACAAAAAAGCTGGGTAGAAATCACAATTTGTGTGTGTGTGTGTGTGTGTGTGTGTGTGTGTGTGTGTGTGTGTGTGTGTTTGTGTGTGAAGCTTCTCATCCATAGAATGGAGATAATAACAGTGACTACTTCACAGGGTTGTTGTAAGGATCAAATGAGATTTTTTGTGCCAAGCTTTTCAGGGCTGTGTAAATGTGTGATAATCCTGAAGTGCTTTGTAAGCCGTGGAGTGTTCTAGAAATGTCCATTATTTGTGTTAATTTTTGGCACCAGGTGAAGTTGTTCAGGTCCCTCAACTACCTGCTCTACATGTCCAACTTTTCCTTGGGCTCCTCCCAGCCTGTGCATCGAGATGTCAGCCGCCTTGGGGACCACCTGTTCTTCAGCTCTGGGAATAAAGTAAAGCCTGAAACTCCCTGGGAAGCAGAAGTGCCTCATTCCATGCAGGAGGGCATTAGCAAAGGGGATGGGGAGTGCCCCTCTGGTCCTGGTCATTCCTTCCCTAAGGAAAAAAAGGCTTAATCTCAATTCAGGAAGCTTTTGCTAAGCACCTTCCAAGTACAGAAGCATTTATTATGCACCTTCCAAGTATAGGAAGGATCCTGTGCTTAATGATAAATGTAAAGGTAGACAGATGCCGGTCCTGCCTTCAAGGAATTTGCAATCTAATCGGCTTGCAGTCTCACATGTAAAGGGGAATGAAAAAGTCAGATCTAGTCAGGACAAATACTTTGAGAAATTTGATGAGGGAGTGATTCCAACTTGAGGAGGACAGAGCAGGGCAGGGAGTCAGGATGGCTTCTTGGTGGTAGGTAGGAACTGAGATGGGTCTAGAAGGAAAGGAAGAACTTCAGGAATTGGAGATATAAGGAGGGTGTGGGGTGTGGATTCAGAGAGGAGTCTATTGCAGGAATTCAGTTTGCTTGGGGTTTATGAAGGTGAGTTAAATGAAATAAGGAAGGTCTTGAATGCCAGGATCAGAAGCTTATACTTTATTTAGTATACAATGGGGAGCCACTGAAGGTTTTTGAGGGAAGATGTGGCATGATGAGAGATATGCCTTAGGAAGATTACTTGAGCATCCTGTGGAGGAAGAATCAGGGAAAAAGAGAGACCAGAGGCAAGGAGACAAGTAAGACCTGGTTCATGCTTTGATGGAACTCAGTTTTGCAGAGAAATAGGACATATTACAATAGGTATAGGAGAAGTGTAAGTAACGTAGGCATGCTATGAGAGGTGATAAACCAGGGCCCCTCTAGGTTCCCTTGCTAGAGGCCCCAGCCTGTCTACAAAGGGTGAGGGACAAATGCTCTTTTCTCTTCTCTCTCTCTCTCTCTGTCTCTCTTTCTGTCTCCCTCTCTTTTCCCTTTCCCTCCATCTTTCTCCCTCCTTTACCCCCTTCTCTCAGTCTCTCTGTCTCCCTCTCCTTCCCTCTCTACCTTCTTCCCTCTCTCTGTCTCTGTCTTTCTGTCTCTATTTCTCACTCTCTCTGTCTCTGTCTCTCTTGTTCTTGACTATGACCAGTGCCCCTACCTCTGCCCACAGGTCTTCAAGGTGCCAATCAAGGGCCCTGGCTGCCGCCATTTCCTGACCTGTACAAAATGCCTGAAAGCTGAGCACTTCATGGGCTGTGGTTGGTGTGGGGATGTCTGTGCCCGGCAGGAGGAGTGTCCAGGTACTTGGCAGCAGGAGTCTTGCCCACCCCATATTACTGAGGTATGTTCTTCTCCTGCCTCTGCCCCTCCATTCCTACTCCCAGAGCAGCTGTTCTTTCTCCTGGCCCAACTCAGAAAGAAATATTAAAATCAAACCACTCAGCTCTGACCAAAATCTGCCCCCAAGCCCCCAAAATACCCAAGGAACTCACAGTTTCAATACAGGGATGGAGGAACAGGCCCAGGTCATGCCCACAAGGATTTCATAGTTTGGCTGAGGACCTACTATGCACAGGAAACCAGAGGATAACTGCACAAGGGAGGCTCTAATGTGGAGGTGCTAATCTTTTTGTGTATCATGGATACACATAGGAAATAAAATACACAGTTTACAAAAAAAAACCCATTATATTGAAATATTTATGAAAATATTAAGAAAAATAAACTCACAGACCCCAGGTTAAAAACTGCTGCTCTCTGGGCTATATGAGGCAGAGGAGGAAGAGAAAACTATAGGCTGGGGTATCACGAGAGGGCTGAAATGAGACCCAGTTGGTTTTCCTGGCAGGTCTTCAGTCTTTAGGATGAATGATTTTCCCTCACTTCATTAGGATCTAGAAACTTGGGCAGAGGATGGGGAGTTTATTCCTCCTAAGACATGCACATACACACATGTGCTGACTCTCTGTCTGTTACAGTTCTACCCCAAATCCGGACCCACGAGGGGCAGCACGAAGCTGACATTATGCGGCTCTAACTTCTACAGCCATTTCCAGGGTCTGGACTCAGAGGCTCCCCAGAAAGTCACTGTGGGCCAGAGTCCCTGCAAGGTGCTGCCCACGGCTACCTCTTACCTGGGGTATGTGTATGTGACCCTTCACTCCTGGCCTTCTAGGGACCTGTTCTCTTTGGCCCTGTAGGCACCTCACCCTACTCTCTCCTTCTGCACCTTCCTCCCCGGCACATCACCCAGGTGGGAGCCAGGGGACTCAGGTTCTTGTCCCAATACAGTCTCTTGCTTGACCTTGGGTACATCGCATAGCTTCTCTAGGCCTTAGTTTCCCCATCTGTAAACAAGGAATAATAATCCCAGTGTTCCCCCTCCTCTCAGTTGTTTATGAGGACCCAAGGAGGGATGGGAGGGTACTCTGGTATTACATCCCCAATGTGAGGGATGATATGTAATAACAATTCAGAATTCAGCAAGCATTTACTGATCACCTGCTACATTCAGGACCATATGCTGTGGGTGTTGTGGCGGGGGGGGGAGGGGAACAGGTAAATAAGGCTGATTTAGTAGTTTTTTAATTCCACTTAAACCCACACCTCATCTCAGCTTTCCTATTTCTGTTCCTGGCACCACCATCCATCCCATCATCCAAGGCTCTGAAGCCCAGCGCCATCTTGGACTCCTCTCTTCCCCACCCCATCTACATCCAATCAGCCAAGTCCTGTTTCTCAGCTCCATAACATCTCTCCCATTCATTCTCCTTTCACCAGCTCTGCCTTAACTCAGGCTTTCCTTGTCTGTCCTGTGCCCTACTGTAGCCATCCTCTAAGGGTTGTCCCTGCCTGTATTCTCTCTCCTCTCTGATCCATCCTTCGCAGCTGCCAAATTCCCACCATCTCTTCATGCACACGTCTGAACGTGTCACTCTGCTACCTCAGTAGGCTTTCTTTCAGTAACTCCTTATTGCCTGCAGGATATAATACAGACTCCTTACCTTGGCATTGATGGGCCTCTATAGCATGGTTTCAACCTACCTTTTCCAACCTTATTTCGCTCTGTGGTATAGATAGATTGGGCTACTGGCTGCTCCCCAGTCTTGGGGTGTCCTCTTCCCCATCTCTATGCATTTGCAAAGGCTATTGTTCCCATGCCTAAAACGCTCTCCTCATTTCAGTCTGCTGAGACCCTTCTCTTTCTTAAAGGTCTGTCTCAGGTCGCCCCCTCCCTAACCTTCTGTTCTTCTCTGTGTCACCTCACTTCATGTTGTAATTGTTTGCATATTTGTCTTATTCCCCCACTAGATTGTAATCTCCTTGGGGGCAGGCACCCTTCTATCTTTGTATTTCTAGCGCAGGGCCTTACACTCAGTTAGCATCCGCTAAAAATTGTTGAATTGACTAAAACCCAGTCCTTGCCTTCTCAGAGTCACAGTCAGATAGACATATAAAAATACCATAAGTCAGGAGGATCTGAATTCAAATCTGGTCTCAGATACTTAACACTTACTAGCCGTGTGACCTTGGGCAAGTCACTTAACACCAATTTCCCTGCCTTCCCCTCTCCAAAAAATAAAAATAAAAGTACCATACAAAGCACTATGATTAGGTCCGTAAGAGAGATGGGGGTACAGTGTTAGAGCTAGCAGGGGCAGAAGGGACAGGGGTGCAGGGAAATCCTTCCTCAGGGAAGTAGCATCTGAGCTGGGTCTTGAGGATGGATATTATTTCCATAAGCAGAAAGAGGTCTAGGGGAAAGGGGAACCAAACATTTATTTTTGTTGTTCAGTCATGTCCAACTCTACGTGACCCCATTGGGGGTTTTCTTGGCAAAGATACTGGAGTGGCTTGCATTTCCTTCTCCAGCTCATTTTACAGATGAGGAAGCTGAGGCAGACAGGGTGAAGTGACTTGCCCAGGGTCACATAGCTAGCATCTGAGGCCAGATTTGAACTCAGAGAAGATGAGTCTTCCTGACCTCAGGTCCAGCCCTCTATCCACTTCACCACCTACCTGCCCAAGGATTTATCATGTGCCCTCACGTGTCAGGCATTGTGCTAAATGCTTTACACTTATAATCTCATTTCATGGGGTAGAGGGTTGAAGATTCCAGGCACAGTCAAAAGTTAAAGTATGTTTTGGAAATGCTAAGTAGTTCAGGCAGATTGAGAGAGGACATGCTACAATGGGGAGAATTAGAAGACAAGGCTAAAAAGGTAGACTGAGTCCAAATTTTAGAGAGCCTTGAATGCCAGGCTAAGAAGTGAATCCATCTCTCAACTCTGTGCATTTTTACTGGTTTTCTCTTATGCCTGGAGTGCTCTCCCTCCTCATCTCTGGGTTCCTAGCTTCCTTCAGATGTCACCTTCTGCAAGAAGCCTTTCCTGATCTTCTTCAATGTTATAGTTGATTAGTTGATAATTGATTATCTGTCATTTATCCTGCATGTGTCTTGTTTGTACATCGTTATTTACGTGCTGCATCTCCCATCAGACTGTGAGTTTCTCAAAAGCAGGCACTACTTTTTTTGCCCTTTTTGTATTTTTAGTTTTTCTGCAAAGTGCCCAGAACACAGTAGGCCCCTAATAAGTGCTTTTGACTTGTTGGCTAGAGAGTGTCATGGGTGGGTAAGATGCAGGTTGAGAGAGTTTAAAATCGGGGAGAAGGAAGGTTTCAGACATAAGACTTCACCTGCTCTGACGTTTCCCCTGGACCTCCCAAGCTCCAAGAAGGACTATGTGGAACAGCTAGAGTGTATGCTGGAAGCATCGAGTTCCCAGGCTCCTGGTCCTGCTGATGTCACCATCACCATCCCTGGGATGGCTTCCAAATTTCAGTTTCAGCTGAATGGGTCTTCTGTCCTGAGTGGCTTCTCTTTTGTGGTAAGTTGGTTTTGTTAAGTGTTGTGGGAGAAAATGGGAAGGTAATAGGAGTGTGCCGGGAGACTGACCCTAAGTATTGGGCGTTGAGTTGCTGATGGGGGCTTCTCTGGGCTTTTCTCCTTTGTCCTTGAGTAGGAGCCAGTGGTGACATCCATTTTTCCCTTGTTTGGCCCTTGGGCTGGTGGCACTCAGCTCACCATCAAAGGACAAAACCTGAACGTGGGGTCCAGTCGTCTGGTATTGATTAACGGAACTGAGTGCCGCTGTGAAAAGTGAGTACTGCATTGGCACTGAATGATGGTGGCTGGGAATGGTTGGAGGGTACTTGCTGCTATAATATTTCTTTGTAGCAAGCAGTCAATCAATGAGCATTTATTAAGCACCTCCAGTGTACCAGTTATTGTGCTTAAGTGCTGGGGGATACAAAGACAAAAATGAACCATTCCTATGCCTAAGGAGCTTACATTCTATCTGAAGACTGAGTGAGATTTGTGTACATACACATGCATTTACAAATTTATATACAAAGCCAGTGGCATTTACATCGAGCTTTGAATGGAATCTAGGACTCAGAGGGTGGGAGAGAGTAAATTCCAGGCCTGGAGGACAGCTTGTGAAAAGGCAGAGAAACAGGAGATCAAATAGTATGTTTGAGGAAAAACAAGAAAGCCAATTGGACTGCCAGGCCTAGAGTGTATAAAGGGAAGTAACGTGTAATAAGGCCAGAAAGATAGTTTCGAGCCAGGTTGTGAAGGGCTTCAAATGTCCCACAGAGCAGTTTGTATTTGATTCTAGAGGTACTAGGGAGCCCCAAAACTTCTTGGGCAAGCAAGTGACATGCTATGTTTTAGTAATATCACTTTAGAAGCTGTATGGGTTGAAGAGTTAAGAGCCTGGAGACAAGGAGGAACTCTGGTCTTCTGACTCCAGGCCTAGCAATACCTAGCTTCAGGCTTAGAGTTCTGCTTGGCTGCAAGGGGGCAGAATTAGGAGCATTGGTACAGGGAAGCAGGTTTTGTTTCAGTGTAAAGAAAAACTTTCCAACAATGAAAACTGTCCACTTAAGGTAAAAAGTTTCCCCTCACTGTTAGTTTCCAAGCATGGGCTGATTGACCGCTTTTTGGGAATATCGTTGAGGCTCCTGTTTGTTTACGGGTTGGACTAGATTCATTCAGGCCCTTTGCAGCTCAGGAGTGCTGGGGTTCTTTAACGCCTGTTAGGCAAATGGGAGAGCTATACGAGACACAGAAGTGGTGGTGATGGTGGCTGAGTAGAGACTTCAAGAGGCATCCAGCCTGGAGCAGGAAAAGGTCCTCAGGGAGAATGAGGAAGGAAGAAGGAGGTAGGTTAGGACATGCAACCAGACTGCAATTCCCCCTCACCTCCCTCCCCAGCTCTTGAATCTTTCCTTTTCTCTCGTCTCCCCCCAGGATGGATGGACAGAGCCTTCTGTGTAGCACGCCACCAGGAGGGGCCCAGGGCAATGTCTCCATCAACGTGTACATTGGGGGTGCTGAGATCCCTACTTCTTGGTTCTTCCAATACCGGAACAATCCCCAGATCTTCAGCATCTCTCCCAATTGCAGCTATCCGTGAGTCCCCGTTTTTCTCTTTGTCTCTTCTACCTCTCCTCTGCCCCCTCCTCCCTCAAATGAAGATATGGGCTCCCAGTCCCTAAAAAGATACTGGGAACTGATCAATAATTTTTGAATCTAGGCTCATGCTTCCCTGTGGGGCGTGTCTTCCCAGGGCCCCACAACCCTTTGGGTAGGCCCTAGTTTTCCCCTTGACTTGAGCATTCATGGGTACAGTTGGTTCTACTTATCCTTCCTGGGGGCTACTGCTCTTTAGAGTATTCATATAGGAGGGCAAAAAATAAAGTCTCCTTTTCTGACATTCCCCAGTGGCTCCTATATTACTATCCAGGGCCAGAATCTGGATGCCGTTTGGCAGATGACTATAGGCTTCGAGGATGGGCACACGGAAGTGAAGAACCTGGTGAGCAGGCCCCTAATACTTTCCTTTGAGTTCTTTTCCTCTCCTTCCTTTCCACTTAAGTATATGTAAACCATGCCCACCCTCAATCCCCGTCCTAGGTACTGAGAAGAAATGTTGCTAAGGCTATTCCCCAAAGGTGATCAAGTGGAGGTCGGGTGCCTCCAGGGGCAGAGAGCTAGCTCATATATTGACTCCAGAGCTAGGTTTTTGACCAGCTCATGAGCCTCTTTATTCTTGGCCCTCAGGAATGCAACAGTACAACTCTCTCCACTGAACGGGTGTGCCTGGCTCCTGCCTATACTAATCTGCCAGACCGGAGTCCGGTACAGGGCAATTTGAGCATCAGTGGGGATGGCTCCATACTCTACTTCCATCCCAACTTCCCGTTCTACTCCAAGCCCCAACCCCATCCTCAGCTGGGTCCTCTGAAGATTGAGCAGGGTGCTGTGGAAGTAAAGGTTTGTATGGGAGATGGGGAATTGAGTTCCTGGACCCTTGAGTCTTTTTCTTGTTGTTTGTCCTTCAATCTCTAAGAGGCCCATGACATCAGGAAGGAAATGTCATGACTTGAAAGTGAATTGGATTTAAGTGAGGTAGAGACGTGCAAAGTCACCAACCTCACTTTTTCCTCCAGAGCCATCTGGGTCCATTGGCAAGATATAGATCAGAAAGACTAGAGATGGCCACAGATACAGTGGGGGGACTTGACCTTTTTAAGCTAAGGTTTTCCCTACGTCTCAGTTTGTCTGAGGCAACACCCATTTAGTGATTAAGGCTAGGTAAAAAGATGAGACAAAGAATGGTCTCTTGTACCTAGTCCAAAACAAAATTAATCTAGGAGGTGAAGACCCTCAAGGAAAGCCCTGGCCTACTGGAAATGGGAAGCCATTGGCAGAAAGGGAAGAAGGAACCAGAGGTAGCTTTGGGTAGAGGCAAATGGTTGTGGAGAAAAGGGGCCTGGCTGGAGGAGAGGTAGTATAGGAAACATATTCTCATATTCACAAGGGAATGGGATTCCCTGCAGTTTTTTGGACTAAGTGCTGTGGCCTCCTGCATGGATGTGAACATGACTGTGGGTGGCCAGAGCTGTCAGGCCAACCTGAAGAATAATCCTGTCATCTGCTATGTTCCTCCCACCCTGTACATCCCCCATCGTGGAGTTCCTCTGCAGGTAGGGAACTTTCTGGGTACCTGGGCTGACAACCGGGACTCTGGGGTCTCAGCCACAGTACCCTTGTCTCTCTGAGCCTCCCAGTCCAAGGGTACAACTGGAGAGCTATTTTCTAGGAGCATGGAGAGAACAACTGAAGCCTGAGCCCTTAAGGTTCTTAAACCCTCTACAACCTGGGAGGGAATGATTTTTCTCAGTAGCCCCAACAGTGAGATCACAGCACACTTGGGCAGCATCATTAGAACGTGGGGAAGGCACACTAGGAATGTGTCATGGAGCCTTAAGCCCCACCTCCCCCCACCCTCTTCCCCCACCCCCAGCCCCAATAACATAGGTTGAAATCTCACCTAACAGATCCCAGGAAACCAGGGCTAGAGTCCAAGTTCCAGTGGACTAGAGATGGTTGGATGGTAAAGATGACCCAAAGTAGGGCCTTTGTGATGGGGAGACCACTGGGGAGTGGGAAGTGTTGTGGAGGCTTGGCCAGGCTCAGTTCACAGCCCAGGGGGTCTGAGCTGGGTCTGGCTGATTCCTAGATCTGCATTAATGGGCAATGTTGGGTCATCGGAGACGTGATACAAAGCCCTCAGTTCCCACAAGTCTTCATCATTGTGTTCTTAATCGTCACTGTGCTGGTGGTCTGCTTCCTGTCCTTGCTGCTTTTCAGGCTGTGGAGGAAGAAGATTAAGAGGCAGGGTGAGTGTCTCTATCTACTCATCTTCCCCTCACCCTTATCTCTATTCTTCCCCCTCCCCCAGTCTGGGAGGCTGAACAGGTCTTGGATGGCCCCGATGGAACTGTCTGGCCTCCATCCTTGTGTGGCCCTGACACGGGGGTAGGGGGCAAAAGGCAGAACTCAGACAGGAGGATGGAAAGGAAAGAGGTTGATTTTGCCTCAGTGGGAGTAAAAACATCCCAATGATTAGAGGCAGCTAGGTCATGGAGTGGTGTATCCATTGTGTGCTGGTCCTGGAGTCAGGAAGCCCTGAGTTCAAATCCAGCCTCAGATGCTTACTGGCCATATGACTCTTAGCACGCCTCTTAACTTCTGTTTGCCTCAGTTTCCTCATCTGTAAAATGGGGATTTATAAACCTTGCAGGGTTGTTGTGAGGATCAGATGAGATCATATTTGTAAAAAATGCTTAACAGTGACTAGCCATAGAAGGCACTTAATAATGTTATTCTTCCCCAGAGAGGAATAAACTGTCTCAGGAGGTGGTGAGTGGAGGTCTCTGCCATTTGTTAGGCACGTTGTTAAAGAGATTCCTGTTTAGGTGCAGGTCGGACCAGACACCTTTGAGGTGAGGTCCCTCTCAGCTCCTAGATGGAGTCTGAAGGAGCAGAGCTCTAGTCTCACCCTGTTACATTCCCCATTTCCCTCTTTCCCCACCTAGATCTAAAAGTTCAGCAAAGTCCCAGACTTGGGAGTTAAAAGAACTGCATTTTAGTCCCATCTTTGCCACTGACTCCAGGTAAATTTGGGCAAGTCACCTGTCCTTCTGGGACTTAGTTGCCTCATCTCTAAAATGAGAAGGTTGAACTGTATGATCTCCAAAGTCTCTCTGAGACATTTTTTTTGGTTCTATGTTAAGTCCCCTCCTAGGTCTGACATTCTATGTTCTGGGTTCTAAGGCCACTCCCAGTCTGACAATATGTATTCTGCATTCTAAGATCCCAGCCAGCTCTGGGGTCCTGTTATTCTAAGTCTGTGCCCTTGGGACCAGAAGCTAACAATGGAAAATTATAATTCATGATAGCACCCATTATGCTTTGCACGATGACTCAGAAAACTTGCATGTCTATTATCAATCAATCAAAAATTATTAAGTATCTGCTGAGTGCAGAGTGAATCTCTCCCCACTCGAATTCATCCTCCACACAGCTGCCAAAGTGATTTTCTTAAAATGCAAGTCTGACTATGTCACCCTCCTCCCCCCCCCCCAGTCTCCTACCCTGCCACTCAATAAATTCCAATGGCTCCCTATTACCATGAACATAAAACATAATGAGCTCCTTTGTTTGCCATTTAGAGCTCTCTACCACTTGGCCCCTTCATTTCTTTCCAGTTTTCTTACACCTCTATTCACTCATGCTAAGGTCCATCCATACTGACTGACTTGCTGTTCCATCATTGTCTGAGCCTCATGCCTAGCTAGAATGTTTGCCCTCTTCACCTCCAATTCTTGGAATCCCTGGCTTCCTTCAAGGCTCAGCCCAAAAGCCACCTTGTACTGGCGACCTTTCCCCACCCCTCCTATCCCCGGATGCCAGTGCCTGCCCCGCTTAGGCTACCTTCCACCTACTTTGTGTATGTCTTCTGCATGACTCTTTATCTGCATATTGTCTCTCCCATTAGAACGTCGGCTTGGGGTAGCTAGGTGGTACAGTGAATAGAGCACCAGCCCTGGAGTCAGGAGGACCTGAGTTCGACTCTGACCCTTGACACTTACTAGCTGTGTGACCTTGGGCAAGTCGCTTAACTCTAATTGCCCTGCCTGCTCCCCTCAAAAAAAAAAAAAGAATGTAAGCTCATTGAGGGCAGGGACTGCTTTTCTCTTTTTTGTTAAATCCTCAGTGCTTAGCATGGTTCCTGGCCATAGTAAGTGTTTAATAAATACTTGTTGATTGACTAGTTGGAGGAGATAGATATTTGGGGAAGATATGGTTTATGTCCACATGGAGATTACAGTCTAGATAGGGGACAAGAAAGATGTATACACAGACAACTTTGATGCATGAGATTTCGTGATATCCCAGGGCATTCCTGGGACATATGCATAAAGGAGGGATCAACATTGGTTATGAGAATGAACACTTGTCCTAATGGAGAACAGTAGTTAGAGAGCTAGGGTACAACATCTGGAAATCTCCATCATCCATGCCTCTTGTATAGAACCTGAAAGGATGATAAAAGACACTTCTAGCTAAAAACAAACAAATCCCCAAACCACCAAGGACTGAAGCAAGCAAGAGTGGGTCCTGAACCCAACACCTCTATTGGCAAGACTAGAGAAGCTCAATTTCAGAGACTGTTCAATGCTAGGAGAGTAGAAGAATTATCTGAGGAAGAAACCCAGCATAAAGTTGAGTGTTTTCATTTGTATGAATGAGATGTAGCATGTACACAGGGGACCCTGTTCACCATCCACCTCCTTAACTCTCTCTTTTGAGAGAAATTCTAGGAAGTCTCTTTCTCAGAGATTAACCTCTTGGAAGAACGGCATCATCTTAAGGCTCCATAGTCCATATCTCTCCCTAAGTTGGTGGTACAGAAAATTTGACCATGGCCTAATAACCAGAAGGGTAGCAGGAAGGAGAGGGGATCCAGCCCAGACTGACATTTTGGAAATTACTGGGATGAGAAAAGTGACATAGATTTGGTAACTTGCCTTATGCACCCCACAGTCCTCTTATGTCACACACTAATGCCATGCTAGATAACATGGGCAACAGTTTTGGATCAGAAGATCAATGACCACTGAAAGCCAATTGCACTTGCCAATAGAGGGCTCATGGACAGGGAGAGCTATTCTCCCATCCACAAATTGGTGTGATTGGCCTTGAAAAGAGCTGTCTCTAAAGTGTTTTGGGACTGTGTGTACAGAGCTAATTTCAGATAAGAACAGAAAACAACTTGTTGACCTATATTCTGACAAGTGCTCATTTGGATGCCACCAAGCAGCTGTGGCCCCAGCCATCTCTGAGTTCGGTGTGCATTATTTGACAAAGAGAACTAATGTGAATGTAGATGCCCCATCCCATGAATCCCCATGTATCAGAAACAACAATTATCTGGATGGTGGGAGGCTGATGTTGATCTGTGATGAGAGGAAACAGTATCTCTAGCAGATGGAAGCAGGGCAAAGAACAAGTTTACAGCTTTGGGCCAGGCCTTCTCCCTCAATATGAAATGAATGATTACTGGTAAACCCAGCTAAAAGAAAATAGGTTTTTGAGTAATGATGACACTCAGGAATGAGAGCTAGAACCTATGAAGGTACATATCTATTATTCAAGTGGTAGCTGTTGGAACTCTACCATGAGGTTACATGTCAAATGATAAGTGATCCTACATAAGATATTGTGTGATGTTGGGCAAAATCACTTTGCCTCCCTTGGCTTCCATTTCCTCAACTGTAAAATGACATAGCTGGACCAGATGACTTCTGAGGCCGCTTCTAGCTAAGATCTCTGATAGTATATGAGAAGGCAATTAGCCCTATCCAAGCCTACCAGCCCATGGCTGTGAAGGTCCCCCTGGGTGATTTTGGGGATCCTGAGCCAAGAGGATCTCTGAATCTGGCACAAAATGGTTCCGTGGGTAGTAGAAAGATACAAGAAGTACAAAGCTTGTATACCTGGAGCATTAAAAGGAAAGTATGATTAGGTTGTGAGCTGCTTACCTGGAGAATATAAGAAAGCATAGGCTTGTGAAGCCAGGACTGGTTTCTCATCTCTGGAAGTAGTCCAAGATAATATTCAGCACAGTTCATTTTGATGATAACTGTGTCTTAGCAGTGATGGGCTGACTCCCCTGGTGGATGCAGGCATAGCTACCCAACCAGCAGCCAATTTGGCTTTCATTGTGGCCAGAGTGGGATGGGAACGGTCTATCTCAATTTATGCCTTCTCTGCCAAGATGTATTTCCATCAGGGTTGAGATTCTGAGATCACGTTATTCAAAGATATGATTAGCCTGGAAGAAATGAAGAAATCTAGAATTTTGTTAAGGCATCCATCCCCCCAGGTGTTCTTCAACCTGAACATTTTAATTGTACCCTGCTGAATCTGCTATGGCCACTGAGGTGTCAGTGGACTCAGCGTGTGGCTTTTCTAATGCATGTCTGCAATGCCACCAGGAAAGATGCCAAAGGCTTTATTCCATACACCTGGATGTGTAGGGGAGAGCCAACTGCTGGGATCTGTACTTTGGAGTCTCTGAGGATGGGAAAGGTAGAGAGACTAACGACTAGTGAGTCACTTGATTGAGTGACCAACTGACAGAGAGAGGCCTATTGTCTAGCCGTGGCCTCAGCTCAGAAGAGCCAGGAAAGGAACAAACAATAATATAAGGCCTGGGTTTACTGGCAAGGGATTAGATTCTGGCTATAAAATCTTTTTAGTGTCCCAGGAAAACACAGAATAGCAGAGTAGTAAAGAGACACCCCATAAAAAGTAGACTTAGGTAGTTTGGTGGTCTATAAAAATCTCCCCAGAGAATGGCTGGGGCCCTTTGAAGAGGATGCATCCCGATCTCCAATTGCCTAGGCTCCATCTTAGCCAATAAAGGGATCCAAATATGGAAGGGACATACGAGATAATCTAAGTTGAACTTTCCCTTACAGAGGAAGAAACCAAGGCCCAGAGAGGCCCAGGGGCTAGTTAGCAGAGCCAGGGTATGAATCCCAGTTCCTTGGCTCCAAATCTCCTACTTTCTTCAAAACTGTCACACTGTCTCTTGATTGCTAATGAGTTCTTAGGATTTGACTCACATGTTCCTGATTGACAACTAAGTAGCTCCTTCCTTTTCCCGTCTTAGAGAAAGAGAAAAAGAAAAAGAAAGAACAGGTCTCATTATCATTTTGTGTTTATCTATTGGAGAAGAAAAATACCTTAATCAGTGCAACCCTCAGTTCATCTTTAAAAGACTGCCCCTTTCCCTCACTAGCGGGGAAGATGGGTAATCTGGTTTTTGCAGGTGGGTATACTGAGGCCCAGAGAGACATGACTTGCTTAAGATTATACATGGAGTCTGTCATCTAGCCAGGACTAACATCTAAGTCTTTTGCTTCCCAGTGACCCCTCTGGGGTGGAAAGCCCTGCACTACTGGTTGGGGTAGGGGGTGCCCTGGGGTTAGTACAGCTCTGAGCAGGGTTGTCGTTCTCACAGAAATCTCTCTTCATATAGACCCACTAGGGTCTCCGGACAGGAATCATCTAGCTATCTCTCTGCCCCTGCTTCGACCAGGATCTGATTACAGGAACAGCACTGGTAAGGAAATAATAACAAGGGATGGGTTAGAAGGGGGCCTGCTCCCTCAGCCCCTCATTATTTTCCTTCCTCTTCTCTGCAGCCCTCAGTCCCACAGTAGGACCTGGCCATATTCAGGTTACATCATCCTCAGGCAACAGCAGTGCTTCTGGGGTTCCCCTCCTCAGAGTAAAGTCCATCTGTGTGGGAGAACTGAGTTCGGAGCTCCTGGCTGAGGTGAAGGATGTCCTCATTCCCTCTGAGCGGATCCTTACACATGAGGATCAAGTCATTGGCAAAGGTGTGAGCTGGTAGGGATAGGGGCTTGAACCAGGATAGGGGATGGGGTAGGATAAGGTTCACCTCCTTCCCCCAGCATCTCCTTAAAAATGGTGACCAAGTCAAAAGCAATGGTGAGGGCTGGCAAAGGGCCATCTTGTGGATGGAGGCCAGGCCAAGGGCTCAAGATTGGGGAAATGGGAATTTTGAGCTCTTTGGGTCCAAAGGGCAGGGGGATAGGGTTGGGCCTCAGGGCCTAGGGGAATGGGATGGGGCTAAAGCCAGGTCCATTCTGGTACCTGGGTGTGTCAGGGATATCCCTGACACCCTTGAGAAGCTTTTCCCCTGCTCTTTGTCCATCCCAGCCTCACTAGGAGCCCTTCTCTTCTCTATCCCCAGGTCACTTTGGAATCGTCTACCACGGGGAATACATGGACCCTTCCCAGAATCAAATTCACTGTGCCATCAAATCACTGAATCGTGAGTATGCTCGGAGTGTGGTGTATGTGTGTGTCCAGTTGGGTGGTGCTTGGGTCAGCCCTGTCTGGAATCTCTTGGACTTTGCAGTCAGGTCTTGACTTGATCCCAGAGGGGAGAGGAATGGAGGGGGATGGGGAAGATTATTAGGGGAGGAGGAAGAGACTATGTCTTCTCCTCTTGCTGTGCAGGGGAAGAAGGCCTGGACTTGGAGTCCTGCTACCTGGCTCATCTTGGGCAAGTCTCTACCCTTCTCGGGGCCTTAGTTTCCCTCTCTGTAAAATGGGCATAATGGTACCCATTCTCCAGGGTCTGTGTTGCTCCAATCCTTTACGTCTATGAGAGAATAGAACAGAATTGTGCTTCCCCCAAGATGCCTAGCAGATGTGTCCATGAATGCTTGTTTTGTGGGGGGCCTGATCCTCTCAAGCCTCCCTTGGTAGAGAGCTTTCCTGAGCAGGACCCCAGCAAGACTGAGAGCTTGAGTGTTCTGCAGGCATCACCGAGATCGAGGAGGTGGAAGAGTTCCTGAGGGAGGGCCTGCTCATGCGTAGCTTCTGCCACCCTCATGTCCTGTCCCTCATTGGCATCCTGCTACCCCCTGAGGGGCTCCCCCGAGTGGTGCTGCCCTACATGAAACACGGGGACCTGCGACACTTCATCCGTTCCCCCAAAAGGGTAAGTGACCTCTAGACCCTCACCAGCCTTCCTTCTAAAATGATTGCTGTGGTTCTTCCCAGTTAGTCCTGGATGCTGTGACCTCTAAAGTTATAGGCCTCAGCTGCCATCCACCTGAGGCCATGTCTCACCTCCCCCAGACAGAGCCCAGGTTCTCTTCTTCCAAGGCCCTAGGGAAAAGCCTACAGCTCTGCCCTAGGGCCCTTTTCTGATCCAATACAGGACCTCAGCTGTAACCCACAGCCACTCCTGCTTGCTCAGGGTCTCCAACCTATGCCACAGGCCTTTGGTGTCTTTCCCCACCCAAGTTCCCTATGCCCAGCCCTTCAAGGGTCTGTTTTTCTCTAAACTTCCCCATTCTACTGGCCAGGCCAATTCCAAGGAGGCAGGGCCAAGAACAAATCTCTCTTAGCATCCTAGGAGAACCTACCCCTAACAGTATACCCTTCTACCCAATGCCTGCTGTGATGTCTTTTCAGAACCCCACAGTGAAGGATCTCATTGGCTTCGGGCTGCAGGTGGCCAGAGGCATGGCCTACCTGGCTGAGAAGAAATTTGTTCACAGGGACCTTGCAGCCCGGAATTGCATGTGAGGAGCCAGGTTGGGAAAGTACTATGAGAGGGAAGGCGACAATCAAGTCAAGGCAGGGAGAACCCAGGGGCAGGACTGGAGTCAAGGAGTCTTAATGTGGTTCCAAGGAAAAGCTTCTGGATTCCAGGGATACCAGCCCCCATCCCAGCAATAACTTGATGTGAGATCTAGGAAAATCTCCTCTCTGGCTCCCATATGTAGAACCAGGAGCAAGGTAGGACTAGACAGGTCCCTTTTAATCTCCGAGAAGATTTGCTGATATAGGGGATTGAACCCTGAGCTTGAAATCAGCAGACCTGCCTCTCCTACATATTCACTGTGCGTCCTTGGTCAAGTCACATCCTTTCTCTAAATCTCAATTCTTCTAACTATAAAATAGAGGAGTTGAACTAAGTTACCTCCCAAGTTCTATGTTTCCCTTCCAAGGGCTGACCCAGGCAAGCCACTATCGGGGAGGGAGAGAGAGCAGCCCCATACCTATACTAAAACACTAGAGGCCCCCATCACCTATCTCCCCAGGCTGGATGAGACATTTACAGTAAAGGTGGCTGACTTTGGCCTAGCCCGAGACATCCTAGACAAGGAGTACTACAGCATCAGGAAGCACCGTCACGCCCGGCTGCCAGTCAAATGGATGGCCCTGGAGAGTTTGCAGACATACAAGTTCACTACCAAATCAGATGTGGTAAGAAGTGGTGTAAACTGTGTCTCTTCTCAGCCTGGTACAAATCCTACCTGTTTGACTTGGAGCAAGTAGCCCTTCCCCTTCCTTCCTCAGTTTCTTCACCTGTAAAATGAAGGGTTTAGACTAGATGGGCCCTGTGACCCTTTTGGCTCTATATCTGTGGTCCCCCCAGATCCATCTACCTCAAGCAAGGGGACACACTGCCAGGTTTCCCTTTGCTAATTGTTGGCACTGCCATCTTGGGCAAATGACTAGACCCCCTCTGGCCTTCATCGCCTCTTTTATAAAATGACTAGATGATCTCTGCAGTCCTTTCCAGCTCTAAATCCTTTGCTTTATTTTGGCACTATCACCAGATAGTGGCTAAGCTAAAAATGGTGATGGTCACGTCTGTAACCTTGGCAGACACTATCATTGCATCCCTAACAGTTCTTTCTTCTCAGCACCCTTGTGGGTTCTGGGTGGGAGGTACAGGTGATGGTTCCCTGATTTTATAGCTGAGGCTCTGAAAAGTACATTAATGTTCAATGTCACACAGTTAATCAATGGCAGAGTCAGAGTAATAACACTTGGTCACTTGGTGCTTGGCAAACACCACAGTGCTCTAGAATGAGTCATTATTGTTATGAATATGAATATTATACAGTTGCCACAGACAGTCCTCAAGGTGATTCACCTCCTCCCTTCTTCCTCCCCCATGGGCAGATAGTCAGGGATTGATTCTAGAACTCACAAAGTCCCTAATACTGCTATCACTTCTAGACTTCCGTTTCCTATCTCTGTCAAGTAGGGAGTGTTTCACTGAAAGGGGTCTGGGTGGAGGAACAAAAGTAGGATAGTTTTGGGGGATGGAATTTGAGGATCCAGGGGGAAGAGAGGAAGAAATGTAGAGGGCCATGTAAAGGTTATAAGGCCTGCCATAGCCAGGGGGATCCTGTGGGGAGTTGGGAGGACCCTTCTTGGCCTACAGAGTGAGAGAACAGCTGAAGTGGTTATCCATCGACTCTCCTAATACTCTGTCCTTTTCATCCCCAGTGGTCCTTTGGCGTCCTACTTTGGGAGCTGCTGACTCGAGGGGCATCCCCGTATCCCAACATCGACCCCTTTGACATTTCCCATTTCCTGGCACAGGGCCGACGTCTACCCCAGCCTGAGTACTGTCCTGATGCCCTGTGAGTACCAGGAGGGCACTAGGGATGTGGGGCACTGTTCACTCAAGGGAAGAGGGGATGGGGCTGATGCTACTGGACTTGGGAGTCAGGATGCCCACATCCCTAGGTTTCATTCTCATCCTTTGTAAAATGAGAAATTTGGACTAGAAAAAGTCCCTTTCAGCCCTAACTTTGATGCCCCGTAGATGACTCTAATGCTCTTCTTTGGAGTCAGAGAGATATAGATCAGAACCACAAGGGCCTTTAGGGACAACTTAGTCACCTCATTTTATAGAGGAAGAAATGAGGCCTAGAAGTCCTTGCTCAAGGTCATGTAGCTGGATTGATAGAATCAGGATTCAGAATGAGGCTTCATTTCATAGAGTGGGAAAATAGCCCCCTAGGATGTGAGATGAGACACTTGGAATTTAGACCTATGCTAACTTAATATGACCTCGAATGATTCTTTCTCCATCTTGTGGTCTCAGTGTTCTCGTTTGTAAAATGAAGGGGGTGGGACTGGTTGATCCATTAAAACCTCACCCAGCTCTGGTGTTCAGTAAGTCTTGGGTTGGGGCCTGGGCTTAGGGAGAAGGTGCACTTGTCAAGATGAGGTAGGGGACTTTGATTGGGGTAGATGGCCACTCTGCGGGTCAATCTCCTTCCTTCTCTAAGGGTGTCTGTCCCTACCAGGTATGAAGTGATGCTCCAATGCTGGAATCCTGTCCCCACAGAGCGGCCAACCTTTGGGGTACTGGTGAGGGAGGTGGAGTGTGTCTCAGCCTCCCTACGAGGGGAACATTATGTCAACCTACACAGTGGCTATGTGAACCTGGAGTGTGGCCCCATCCTGCCCCCCTGCCCCAGCTCTGAAGATGAGCTGGACCAGAGTGAGGAGGAAGAGCAGGAGCTTGAGGACTCAGGGAAGAAGGCTGAGGCCAAGGAGGCCTGCAAGCGAAGTGGGGGTCCTCGGCCTCTTTCAGCACCTCTCCTCACTTTCCATACTCTGGAGAGCTCTTCATGACAACTGCTGTTGGGAAGAATGCCATCTGAGTCAGGACAAGGACCTCCACAAAAGGAGGGGACAGCCTGGATCTGGGTGCCTGAGAACCCAGAGTGGGCAACTCAGGGAAACTGAGTGAAGAGAGAGCAGGGTCTACAGACAGCCCCTGGCCTGGCCCATGGCTGGCTCTCTGACTCAGGGCTCTCAGGTTCTTGGTGCTCAGGGAGAAATGCAAACTCAACATTTCAAGGACCTTCGTGGCTGCTGGCCCTGTTCAGGAGCCCTGGCCCAGCTCCACCCTTATAATCTTGGTTGTTAAGGGGCAGGGAAGGTCATCCATCCCCTCCTTCCCCTGAGGAAAGAATGGGGATGTGACCCTTTTCAAATAGTGTGAAAACTGAGGCACAGAGCTATCATTCACCAGCTCCAATACCTACAGAGGCCCAGGGGTAAAGCACAGGCCCCATATCTCCCATCCTGCCTCTGATGGGAGGAGGGGGCATGAATGGCAAAGGGAAAGTGGTCCTTTGGTTGTAACCACCACCTCATTTCTTTTGAGGCCCCTTTATATGTCCATCCAGGCTGAGGAAGGGCTGGTGCTAGAGGGTACATGAGGGTCCTCCTTGGCCCCACATAGCTCCTCTCACTGCTGCCTGAACTTCCACCATTACAGTTTTATTCATTTGAAATTAAGCAGTGCTCTCCTTTGGCCTTTCTTTGAAAATACAAATTGTTCTGGAGTCCCACATTCTGAAGAATAATCCTTTCCCACTCCACCTTAATCTGGGTGTCTTCCCTCTGAGACCATCCTCCATTTAGCCTGTCTCCCTCTTGTTTGTATATATTTGTCTGCATGTTGTCTCCGTCATTAAATTATGAGCTCCTTAAGAGCAGTGACTGTTTTTAGTTTCTTCTGTGTTTGTTTCTTTGGCTTTTTGGCCTTTCTTTGCATCCCTAGTGACTCCACTCTTCTGCATTTCATTCACTTGGCCACTTCTTAGAATGAAGCAGATCAGGAGCTGTCTTCTTCCCCAGCAAGAGGGATGTAGGCAACAGGAAGAGAAGGAAGCCTGGAAGGATGCTGGAAATAACACTGGCCCAGGTCAGGAGACCTGGATTCAAGTCTTTGGCTCTGCCACTTATGTGACCTTGAACAAACCCCTCCTCTGGGTTTCATTTTCTTCCTCTGGGAAGTCAGGACTTGGACTAGAGAATCTCTGACCTCACCACTTCTGCCTTTGACGTGCAGTGTTCTCAGTGCCCCTCCCATTTTGACATTTTGGGACTCTGGATCTTAGGCCCATAGGGTGCTATCAGCCCTCCTTCCCCGAATAAATCTGGGTGTCAGTCTGTGGCTCCCCAACCTAGATACCATCCCCCAGTTTTGTCCACACAAAGGTTCAGCTGAGTTTGGGGGGGAAGGGAAGCTGAGAATCTGTAGGGAGGGGGGGCCTGGGAGAAGAAGGAGGAGGGTGAGGGTGAGCCATCCATTGTAACCAAGGCATTCAGACTTCTATTTATACCAGCCTCAAGGCCATCAGCACAGCAGGACAGGCGGGTACTGGGGGCCCATGAATGGCTGCTTTCCCCAGAAGGGGCTGCTGGGGGAATGGGGGAGGGAGGTTCTCAGGCTGGTTGGTGAGGCAGAGAAAGCTGAAACTAGAAAATGTAAAAAGCATGGAGCTCTCTTCTTCTTCCCTTCATCCTACTCGCCCCATCGCCAGACCAGATCTATTTCAGAAAGTCTACCATTCACTTATAAAACATCTCCTGCTGGTCTGGGGTCCCTGGCTGTTTGTCAGAGGCTGTCTGGGCAATGAGGATGTCCCAGGATCAGCTGTGTCTTCCTCCCATCTCCATACCCCATACCTTGCTGACTTTCTGGTACTTTGGGTTCCCTCCATGTTAACCTGCTTTGATAAGCAAGAAACCCAAGAGAAAGAAAACTTCAGGTTAGTCCCTTCCTCTCTTAAGGGCAACCTCAGTTTCCCCATCTGTGAAATGAAAGCCTTGGGCCAGTTGATCTCTAAAGTCCTTACCAGCTGGAAAATTCTGATTCTATATTGTCCTAGTTGATCAGAGGGCATTGCCCCAGTCACAGACTATAAGAAGACCCCCAGAGTCTTTGTCAATAGGGTGTGGGGTCTGAACCCCAGCAGGAGGAATGGAGTGCATTGAACCATCCATACTCCCTGGTTGAGACCCCTCCCTTGTGAGATCACTGGCATTTTGAGAGACAGTTGGTAGGATCAAGGTTTTGTCTGTAACAAGGGTCAAGGCCTAGGCTGTTCTCAGCAGTGAACAAACCCTTCACTGACAGACTCAGGTCTCAACCTGGTGAGGCTGATAAATCAAAGAGAGAAAAGTCAGAGTGACATAAAACTCAGCTGTCCAAGTGATCTTCCCTAACTGCAGGTGTAACCGGGTTACTCCTTTCCTTAATAAACTCCAGTAGCTCCCTATTACCTCCAAGAGCAAGTATAAAATCCTCCGTCTTGCAAAGCTCTTCCTAACCTGGCCCCTTCCCGCCTTTTCAGTCTTCATTTACCTGACTCCCCTCCACGGGCTCTGCCATCCTCTGACGCTGGCCTCTATCATTGTTCCTTGAACTCAACACTCCACCTCTGGAGTGTGAATATTTTCTCTGGCTCTTCCCCAGGCCTGGAACTCTCTCCCTCCTCATTTCTGCTTCCTGCCTTCAAGTCTCAGCTATGTACCAATAATCCTTTCCCAGTCCCCCTTAATTCCAATGTCTTCACTCTGAAAC
The DNA here is from genome assembly GCA_028627135.1 of Pseudochirops cupreus. NCBI lineage: Eukaryota > Metazoa > Chordata > Mammalia > Diprotodontia > Pseudocheiridae > Pseudochirops > Pseudochirops cupreus. The sequence goes on along the minus strand of CM053583.1, from coordinate 352,783,134 downwards.
TGTCCCCAACTTACCCTGTCTCGACCTTGTTTGTATATGTCTGTTGTCTCCTCCATTAGACCAGGAGCAGCTGGTTCCTTGGGAGCAGGGACTGCTTGGCCTTTATTTATTTATATATTGCTAGAGACTCCGCTGTACCACACCCTCCCATCCAGGCTCCACCAGCCAAATGGCTTCCTGCCCACTTTTGATCATGAGGGACTTTGGGTTAGACCATCTGCCTTTCCCAATCCTTGCCCAAAGAGAATTCTTTTTTTCATTCTGGGATCCTCTGGGAATAAGAGAAAGGAGGCAGAATGAGACACGGAATCCCAAACTGAGGTTTTTGGGACCCAAGCTTGGGCTCTAGTGCTGGGGCTCTGACTCTCAAGCTTTGTCTGCCCATGCCTGGGATGGGTGTGGAATTTTCCAGACAGTGGATAGTGTGCTGAATTTTGAGTCAGGAGGATGTGGGTTCAAATCTTACCTCTGACACTTCATGGATAGCATTTATATATTGCCTTAAGGCAGTGGTTCTCAACGTTCCTAATGCGGCGACCCTTTAATACTCCACGGATAGAGGAGCGGTGTCTCGGTTCCTAACACCATCGGAAATATGTGTTTTCTGATGGTCTTAGGCGACCCCGTTCAACCCCCAAAGGGGTCGTGACCCATAGGTTGAGAACCACTGTCTAAAGGTGTGAGAAGTTACTGATATCTCACTTGATCCTCCCAATGACTCTGTGAGTCATTATAATATTATTATAATCCCCATCTCACAGCTGGGAAAACTGAGGCATTCAGAGATCAGGTTGCTTGCTTGTGGTCACCCAGCTAGTAAATATTTGAGGCTGGATTTAATCTCAGATTTCCTAACTCCTGGCCCAATGTTTCATCCACTGCACCAATGGGCTACTTAGGGATAATGTCTGTAAAACACTTTTGAAACCTTTAAATCAGTATATAAATTATCCAGGATAGCTAGGGGGCAGAGTAGATAGAATGCCAGGCCTGGAGTCAGGAAGACTCATCTTCTTGAGTTCAAATCTGGCCTCAGACACTTACTAGCTGGGTGACCCTGGGCAAGTCACTTAACCCTGTTTGCCTCAGTTTCCTTATCTGTAACATGAGCTATAGAAAGAAGTGGCAAACTACTCCTAGTATCTTTGGCAAGAAAACCCCAAATGGTGTCACAAAGAGTGGCACCTGACTGAATGACAAACAAATTATCAATTATTGTTATTAACAATCCTCCAAGCAACTTTTCACCAGCTGAGTGTATGTAGTCAGGAGCACAGTTCAGGAGCATGAGTACGAAATTGTCTGGGAAAGGAGGTCATGGGGCCATCGATGCATGTACAAAGAACAGAGGCTGAAAGTCACCTGCTGCTCTAGGCCATGGGGAGCAGCTGCATCTTCAGCCTGGATGAGTGCAATGAAAAGAGAAGGGGGCCTTGTCTCCATCTCTCTCGAAGCCCTCCAGCTATCATTTTTAATAGCTGTTGTCCTGACAATGCCGGTTCCTCTTAAACTATAAATTCGGGCTTAGCTCTGACCCAGCTCTAGCTTTGATGTTGCCCTTAATATCAGGCTGTTAATTCCTCATTAAAATTTTCCAGAACCTCTTTGTATGCCCAGTTCTGTGCTCTATTGTCCCAGGCTAGTCCCATCCCCTCTCTGGGCTCCTGGTATCAGATCTATAAAATGAGTTAGACTAGGTCATCTGTAAGTTCCCTTCTGGCTCTAAACCATGTGATCCCAAGATTATTGAGGAGTTATTATCTTTCAGAGAAGAAATTCCCACAAGGCCCTGGACAGAGAAACACCTGTTTTAGCAACTGGGGTAGGAGTAGGATGAACAGAATTTGTACACCCTGATCAATGGTCATTAGCTTCAACCATCTTTCTGCAAGGTTTTCATCTCAGCCTAAAGGCTCCCTCTTCTTTCTTCTTTATATGTACTCTCCCTACTTAGTCACTTTACCTCTTAACCAAAGAAATGAGGACCCAGGATCAGAACCAGAGTGGGTCTGTTAACCAAAGAAATAAGAGACCCAGGATCTTCTGATCTACCCAAATTGGGCTCCAGACCTTTCAGGAGGGAGGATGAAATCATCAGGGATCCCTCCTCGATTTCATCTCCATTATACTTCTGGGTGGAGCCGGCAGGAAAAGTATAATGTAATGATGTAAGGTTTTACTTTTTTCTTCACTAGTCCATTTTTCTATCAAAGACTTGTGAGCAGGCAAGGCTGTCTCCATTTTATAGGCAAAGAAAATAGAGAGGTAAAAGATTTGTCCAGGGTCTCACACTGTGAATTAGAACCCATGCCTGGAGGTTGGGGCTTCAATACTGGACTGTTTCAGGAAGGATTTTTCCACAAATTAGAGTGTATCCAGAGGAGAGAGAACAGGATGTTGTGAGAGGACTGGAGACTGGCATTTTATACAAGAATCAGTTGAAAGTTGTTTAGTCTGCAGAAGAGAAAACTGAGTCAGAGGCATGATCTCTATCTTCTAAGTGCCCAAAAGGATTCCATGGGGAAGAGAAATTAGATGTGTTTTGTTTGACCTAAGAGAGCTGTATCCAGTGGGAGTTAGCTCCTTGTTACTGTGGGATTCTTCCACTGGAGACTGGATAACCATTGTTGGGATGCTGTAAGGGGATTCCCATTCAGGTATAAGTTAGATGGTCTTTGAAGTTTCTTCTAACTTGGAGTCTGGGATTCCTGACTTCCAGGTCCTGCTCTATGGGACAGAGGAAACCCTTTGGAGGAGAGGGAATTAGGAGTTCTACTAAGACCCAGGGAAGGAGATTTGGGAGGAATGGGAAGAGTGAGCAACAGAGAAATGTCATGCACCCAGCCTGGCTTTGAGATTCTAATCCTAAATTCAACAAAAAGTCCTAAAATGGGAGGGAAATAGTTAAATTTATTGAATTTGAGTTGTCTGTTTCTCTAGCAGCTGTTAATAGATGCTTCCTGATTGATTGATCGATTGATTGATTGTACTCCTATTCCCTGAATATCCAACTCTTTCCCTGAGCCCCTGTCCTCTCCCTAAGCTTCCATCTGCCTCATACAACCCCCTCTCCTGTTGATGAGTCCCATCTATTCCAGGGGAACTAAATCAAACTCAAGAGGTCAAAGTTTAAAACAGACACAGAGAAGGAGGGGCAAACCTAGACCTTGCCCTCAAGGGGATATAGTCTAGGAGAGACAGGAGGAGTAGACCTGGACCTTGCCCTCCCTCTGTGAGCTCACAGTCTAGGGGAGACAGAGGAGGGGGTGCCTTCAGTTTGGGACAGCTGCCTTTGTCTAACTGGGATAAAGTTAGAGGTTAGTCACTTCAAGGATCCATCCCCTTTTTCCTGTCCCAAGGCATATCCTTTGATTTAAACTCAAGAACTGGAGAGAGAGGGGAGAGGGGAAAGGGGGAAGGTATGTCTGGCAGAGATATTCAGAGAGAGAAGTTGGCATCAGGTTCTCAAGTTGGCTGGTCCAGTGAGACAAGAGGAAGCCCTCCGCCTCCCCTCTCAGCTGTCATTGGGTAGTTATGGCAGCAGGATGCCTAGAGGGATTCCAGGACACACACACACACACACACACACACACACACACACACACACACTCACTCTCTCTCTCTCTCTCTCTCTCTCTCTTTCACACACACACACACACACACACACACACTCTCACACCTGAACTGCCTGTGCAGTCTGCACGTAGGCTGGCTCATAGTCTCCCCTAATTCAGTCTCCTGTCCCTAGGAAATTGGCCGGACTCCAGGACTCAGCAAGCTTCCAGGCAAGCTATGGGGCGAGGAGGAGGGAGCATTTGGGCAGAGAAGCTGAGCGATCACCACCTTTCCCTGGCAAGTGTGTCATGTGCAGATGTGTGTGTGCCATACAGTTATGGGGCCATGAGTGCTAGGCCTGGGATCACAAAGGGCCACTCAGGTGGCAAGGGCTTCCACTAGCACCCTGGTTTCTCATTCTTTCTGACTTTGGCTCAGAGACAGATTTCCTGTATCACAGTTAGAATGCCCTCTCTTCATTTCTACCTGTTGAAATCCTATCCCTACTTCAGGGGTATTGGCCAAGGGATGCTTCCTCCAAGAAGCCTTTTCTGGATCCTCAAGGGTGGCATGACCCCTTCTTCCTCAATGTTTCCATAGCCCTGTGCCTGCCTTTGTCTCAGCCCTCAGCACCCACTGCCTTCCCCTGGAGGTATTTTTCTGTTTGATTGTCCCTACTGGATTTCATGAGAGGCCTGGTCTTGCTGTCTTCCCTATAGCATCAAACTCTATGCATGTTTCAATCAACAAGGATATATTAAGCACTTACTATATTCCAGGCACCTTATCAGGCTCTGGGAATATAAAGTCAAAGCCAACATGGTTATTGCCCTCAGAGAGCTAGCATTCTAATGTAAGCTTAAGTACTTTATGTCAACTTCTCTCTCTCTGAACACCCATGCCAGACATACCCTCTCCCTCTCCCCTCTCCCCTCTCTTCTCAGTCCTTGAGTTTAAACCAAAGGACCTGCCTTGGGACACAGGACAGGAAAGGGGCAGGATCCTTGAAAAGACTAACCTTTAACCTTATCCCAGTTAGACAAAGGCAGCTGTCCCAAACTGAAGGCACCCCTCACTTTGTCTCTTCTAGACTGTGAATTCACAGAGGGAGGGCAAGGTCCAAGTCTGTTCTTCCTCTGTCTCTCCTGGACTATATCCCCCTGAGGGCAGGGCCTGACTTTCTTCCTCTTCCTCTTCCTCCTCCTCCTCCTCCTCCTCCATTTTTAACTTTGACCCCCTGAGCTTGATTTACAGCTCCTGCCACAGATGGGGCTCATCAACAGGAGAGGGGGCTGTATGAGGCAGATGGAAACTTAGAGAGAGGACAGGGGCTCAGGAAGGGCTTGGTCATTCAGCAAGAGAATCAGGGTACAACCAATTAGTCAATCAACAAGCATTTATTAAGCTCCTGCTATATAAGCTCCTTGCTAGAGAAACAGACAACTCAAATTCAACATGTCCAACATTTAATTATTTCCCATCTAAAGCCATTTTAGGGCTCTAAAGGTCTTTCAGAGTCTGTTTCCAGCTTATTATTCCAGCTTGATTACTTAATACTCCCACTCATTAGCTCTATGATGCAACCAAACACTTCTACTGGCTTTTGCCCATGCATGACATTTAATCTCCTGCCTCCACACCTTTGCATACACCTATGCAAGGTCCTCCATGCCCAGAATGCCCTCTCAACTTTGCCTCTTGAAACTCCTAGTTCTTTTCAAGACTTATCATGCCACCTTCTTTAAGAGGCCTTTCCTAATTGCCCCAATTATAAGTACACTCTCCCTTTTTGCACCCCCAACTTGCTTTGACCTTATTTTGTATGTATCTTATACTTCATCTGTGAACACGTATTCTCCACCCCCACCCCCACCCCAGTTAGAACATAAAAGTCTTAAGGACAAGAACTGTATTTCTTATTTATATCCTCAAGGTTTAGCATAGTGCCTGGAATGTAGTAGGGCATCACAAAAATGTTGATTGATTGAAAGATAAAAACCTATGGAATCCCTGCCCTCAAGAAGCTTGTATTCTATAGGGGAAACAACACTAGGGAGTCTACAGTAGAAGCTTGGAGGCACTGCAGATCAGGGAAGGGAAGGTCTTACACAGAAAAGATGGCGTTGAAGAATGAGAGAATCATGAGAGGCATTCTAGGCATTGGAGACAGCCTAGACAAAAGCATGGAGACATGGTATGCACCTGGAATGCCAAGCAGTTCAGTTTGGACAGAGTGCAGGAAGGAGAGCAATGTTAATAAGCCTGCAAAGGTAAGTGGGAGCCAGAGTGTGAAGGGTTTTAAATGCCAGAGGAGTCAGCCTGTATTTTATCCTTGAGACAATGTGGAACAACTGGGAGAGTTTTGAACAGGGGAATGACATGATTGGATCTATGACTTAGGAATATTAATTTAGCGTTGAGCTGACCAGGGGTAGGAGAAGGGTGAGGCTTGGGTTAGTGAGGGGATAGTGGGTACAATGAGGCAAGTGGGGGCTTAGTGATGACGATGGTGGCTCAGTGAGGGGTTAAGGACTCAAAGGAAGAGAGGGGATAGTGGGCTTAGTGGGGGGGGGTGATGGGGAGTTATTGAGGATTGTGGTCACTCAGGGAAGGAATGCTGAGGGTTCAGTGCAAAGAGATCAAAAAGAGGGATGGGCTTTCCATGAGGGAAAGGGAGATAAAGAAACTATGAGGGGAGACAGGGTTCAGCAGGAACACAGGGCTCAAGTGAACAAACAGTAGGCTCAGTGGTGTAATGAGGACTCAAGGAAGATATGGAGGGTCAGTGAGGGAAAACAGGGGGGGGGTGTCAGTGAGGGAACACAGTGAGGGGGGTGGGGACTGAAGGAAGCACCATGAATAAATTCCTCTGCTCAAGAAGAAGGTGCATTTTGGGTTCCTTTTCTGGGCCATGCTGGTCCCTGCAGTCCCAGCAGTTCCTCCCAGGGGAAGGGACCCAATTAGGCCCTCCAAAAGGGTGGGGGTTGGCTGCACGTCACTGGGGGCTCATGGGACCTGACTGTGCAGGGCTCCAGCACCTGCTGCTGATGGCCCTCCTCTCTCCTCTCCAGAGGCAGTGCCTGTCAGGCATCATCAGAAGCTATTTGACTTCAATGCCAGTCCTGCCTCGGGTCTGTAGCATCTCCCCAGGAAAGAGATTTTTTGTGGAGGTGCTTCAGGTGGGGGACCAACTGAACACACCAGAGATGAGTCAGGGAGAGAACTAGAGAAACTTGGGGGCCATCAACCAAGAGGCTCCCTCTGAATCCCAGGAGGTGTAGGGCTGTCACCTTGGGCTTGGAGACGTCTCAGAAACTTCCTGCTTTCATGTGTCATTGGGCTCTGTGTCATGTATTAGGAGCAGCAAAAGCTATGAACAGGCCTCTGAGGCACTGCGAGCTCCCCTAGGGACAGGAGAGGCTGGGATTAATAATAATAGCTCTCATTTATACAGTGCTATAAGGTCTACAAATGCCTTTCTCACAGCATCGAGGTAGTTTGGGCATATAGAGGTGAAGCAATTTGCCCAAGGTCACACATGGCTATTGAATTTTGGAGCTGATGAGCAAGTATAGCTTCCATGTGCCCAGGATTCCACCCTTTGGGGTACTTGTTACCTCAGTGGGCTAGGAGAAAAGGATTGTGATATCTTTAAAATGATCTAATCTAATCTAATCCCATTATTTTACAGATGAAGAGACTGAGGGTCAGAGAGGGGAAAGACACTTACCCATGGTAACAAAGGTAGTGAATGTCAGCACTAGGATTAGAATCTAGGTCATCTGACTCCCATGGTTTTTCCATCAAACTTGGAAAAGCATAGAGAGCAGAGGAAGCTGTCAACTCTAGGATAGGACTGTGCTATCATACCTCTTCATTTTCCTAGGCCTTTGTTTTCCTCATCTGTCAAATGGGCATCCAATAGGATTATAGGTTTAGAGCTAGAAGAAGGGACCTTAGAAGTCAGTAAATTCAACTTCCTCATTTTACATGGGGAAACTGAGGTACATAGCTTAAGAGAATAACAGCCCAGGGCCACATAACTAGTAATCGCCTGAGATGGGATCTGAGCTCAGGTCTTCCTGATTTCAAGTCCAATGCCTTGTTTACTATGTCATATTGCCTGACTGTCATGATCCTAATGCCTGCCATCCCAACCTAGCAGAGTCATTGTCAGGATGGACCAAGAAAATGGTTGGGAAAGCACAGCAGCAGAGGGACAATGAGAAGGACAGGAAACCTCTATAGACATCTGCTCCCTGGTCAGCTGCATGTGGCTGAGGAGGGGAGATGTTCTCCATCAATGTCGGGCCAACCTCCTTCCCAGGGACATGGGCAGAAAGAAAAGGAAGGTTTGGAGCCCAAAGGTCTTTGAAGAAGCACCCACTGTGCTTTAGAATAATGTAAAACATAAGCATGGGGGGAGGCTAGGAGGCTCAGTGAATAGAGCACTGGCCCTGGAGTCAGGAGGACCTGAGTTCAAATCTGACCTCACATACTTAACACTTACTAGCCATGTGACTTTGGGCAAGTCACTTGACCCCAATTGCCCTGCTTTCCCCTCCAAAAAGCAAAAATAACCAACATAAGCATGAACCCAAGCACCCTGCCAGTCCCATACCCTCCCCTGCTTGGGTAACTGTCCTGTACCATGACTCAATTTGCAGTTCTGCCAATAGGGAATAGCTCTTCGGGGAACATTAGGGAAGGCAGGCATTCCAGAAAACATCATCGTTATTTTTGAGTAAATAAAAGCTGATGAGCAGAAGCAAATGGATTTAAACATCCCCCTTTCCTCTTTCTTGGAAGGCTGCAATGAGGGCTGGGATGGTCTTCTCATCTGCAAAATGGAGCTATGGGATTCGATGGTCTCTGAGGTTTCTCTCAGCTCTAACACTCTGTTTTCTGTGTTTTAAAGTCCCTCCTGGCACTAACATTATTTCTTCTGTTTTAAAGACCTCCCAGTTCTAATATTCTGTTTTCTATGTTCTATTTTCCAGAGTCCCTCCCAGCTCTAAAGTATCTCCCAGTGCAGCACTGACATTCTGTGACCACGTCGTTCCTTTGAGGATATTCACTTTGACTGAAGGTTTAGGGTAGTGGCAGGATTGGAAAACATTATATTGTGGAAAGAGTACTGGATTTTAGGGAAACTGAATACAAATCCCAACTACTACTAATACAAGTTAGTCCCTTTCTCTCTCTGAGCCTCAGTTTCCTCTTTAGTGAAACAATGAAGTTGTACCAGATGATGTCCAAGATCTCGTGCAATTCTAAATTTTATGACTCTGAAAGTTGGGAGTAATCAGGGAAAAGAAGTCACCAGGTGAGGAGAGAGCTCCCCAAGGCTTAGCCAGAGGCTCTATTCCCACTCACCACAATGCCAACACAAGGGGAAGTTTTGGGAAGGAGGGGATCACAGGGTATAGTCAAGAAAAGCAGGGGTGGACATCAAAAAGGCTCTAGGGAACCATCAGAGCATTTTCAATCAGGATCCTTGCCCTATGCTTGGGAGAAGGAAAAAGATGATGCCTTGGGGCCAGAGCTTCCCATATCCTATGTAACATTCTCAGAACAACTATATATGTAAATAAGATGCCTCTGCTAGAAGAGACTGAAAATGAAGAGCCTGAAAGGTCAATTCAATTAAAATACCATTTATCAAGTACCTACTGTATTCAGAATGCTATGGTGAATCTCCTCCTTTTGTGGAGAGTTGAGGGGACTATAGATACAGAAAACTGTTAGGCAGTCACTTTGTCAGCTGGTTTCATTCTCTCCTCCCCATTCCATATTACAAGAGATGGCTCGTTTCAGAGTGGGGTGGGGATATCTGGAAATGAATAAGTCGTGAAAACAAAAGATATCCAAAAAGTATACGAAATAAATAAAAGATATGAAAATATACTAAATAGTAAATAAATAACAAATAAGTGATGAATAAATAATAAAATATACTAAGAAGGTACGAAACATACGAAAAAAAATTCTGATTAGACCTTTCCCAGCCCTTCCACAAAAGGATAATATGTTGGCACCTGGGAGAGGCTACAAATATCAAAAACCGACAATTCCTGCCCTCAAGAAGCTTGAAACCTGCTACTTCATGTTCAAACAGACTTACGCTGCAAAAGAGAGCTCTAGCCCGACGCTCCAGGAAATGTGAGGAGGAGGGAGACAGCGCTTTGAAGGAGGCTTGTCAGGGGAGGCTGCATGAGCAGATGGTGCCGGAGATGGGACTTTCACAGGACAAGGGTTTCGACAAAACAGAGATGGAGACAGCTCCAGATGTGGGGAGCCCGTGCAGAAATGTGGAAGTGGAAGAGGGTGAAGGAATGGGCTAGTTTTGGTTTTGTGGATTGATATAGGGAACACGAAGTAACTAATGTGAGATAAGGCTGATTATGGAGGGCCGTGGACATTAAAGAGTTTACGGATTATAGGATTCCAAGCTGAAAGGGGCCTAGAAGGTCATCTAGTCCATTCCACTCATTCTCCAGATGAGGAAAGTGAGGGCTTAGATTAATTAATGGCTTCCCCAATGGACCCCACATAGGAAGGGGTATGGAGATTTGTCCCTCAGTTGAGGTGGCTAGATGAGTGGGTTAGTTTTGCTGAATTGTGTGGGGTTTTCCCCCTCTAACTTGTTTATTCTTTGTTCTAATGGAAGACTTTCTGTGCAAGGGAGGGCTATGTTGGGATATAAAAGTGATGTAAAAAAACAACCCAGAAATATAAAAATTTTTAAAATAAAAATAAAATATGGAGCCCAAAAGAAGGCACAGTTCTCTGGATATGATCTGTCGTCCAATTTGTAGTTCAACTCAGGTTTCCTGACTCCCAGTTCAGTGCTCTTTTCTACCAAAACAAAACCCTGTATTTCCAGACTTATTTCACATTACTCCCTCTAGAATATACTGTGTTCCAGCCCCAGTGCCTTACCTGCTTTCCCTTGTATACAACCTTCAATCTCCCATCTTTGTACAAGCTATCTCCCAATCCCAGGATGATATCCCTCCTCACCTCTGCCTCTTGGAATCCCTAATTTCCTTCAAATCCTGTCAGCTCAGATATCACTTTCTATATTAATCCTTTCCTGATTCTTTCAACTGTTATCGCTTCCCATCCCCACCCCTGCCATATTGGATTGTTGCTTTTTTTCCATATATCTTACATTGACTTTGTACATTTATTTTCATATGTATTTTTTTCTTCTGCCTTAAGGCAGGGACTGTTTTCATTTTTGCCTTGTATTGCCAGAGCCCAGAACAGTACCTGACACATAGTAGGTACTTTATAAATGCTTGCTGAGTTGAGTTGAAAGATAGATTATATACACAGGAAAAAATGGGAAGGTATTCTAGATGTGACAAATGGCGTTAGCAAAAGTTGAGAGATAGGAAAGGACGAGATGCTTGTATATAAGGAGGATAGTCTGTCTGGAGCAGAGAGTTCAGGGGAGTGGTGGAAAGATAGTTTGGGGCCAGCTCTTGAAGGGCTTTGAATGCAAGACTGATTTCAGTAATGGGGAGTCATGGATAGTTGTTTTTTTTTTTCAGTAAGGAAATATCATGGATGGATGGATAAATGGATCAGGGCTGTGTATAAGTCTATATATAAAGAATTAGAAGGAGAAAGACTGGGAACAGACTGGTGAGGTAATTACAATAGTCCAGGCAGGGGAGAACATGGAATAGCTAGGTATTTAATCAAGCCCTGGGTAGCCACCACTCTCTTCTCTCCACTCTACACCCTCTCCCAGCTCCTGTCTGCCTCTCCCAGGCTAGAAGCCCCCTGATGACATGAATCAGTTTCTCCTTACTCTCTTCTCAGAATGTGAGCTCCTAGAAATCAAGGTCTGTCTCTGTGACTCCTCAGTAGTTCTTCCCCATACTGGAAGCTCCCTGAGGACAGGGCCTGATTTCACCATCTCTATTTTCTCAGGAGGCAGTCATTGCTGAGCATGGAACAAGATGAACTAGCAACACAGGCATGATTGCTCTGTTGAAGTTGAAGGTTCAGGGGAGCTGCAGAGAGGACACCATGTGGGAAGGAGTGGTGGGAGGCTAGGGTCTGGAGAGGTAGGAGACTGACAGCCAGCTCTGGGGAGGCTCAGATGATTCCTACTCTACTTACCAAAGAAATAGTGTTCACTGGAGTCAGGTGCTAAGGGAGAGGAGAGACTGGCTAGATTCTCTCTTTCCTCCTCCGTGTCAGTGAAAGAGGACAATGACCAGGGAGGGGGTTCCTAAATTAACCTGGGGCACAGCTCTCAGGCCCCAAGTATGAGGCCCATCCTAGGGATAGGCATAGCTACAAATACTCTGGATTCTGAGATTAAGTCCCAGAATCTTCTCCTACCAAATTCCTCATCTTTTCACTACCAAGCAAACTATAGTTTCCATTTAAACTCTCAGAACACCCCAGATGAAACAGGTGATAAAGCCTGCCATGTGTTGGCTTTGCCTCTGGGGTGGGACTTTCTCCACTGGGTTCTGATTTAGTAAGGAGCCAAGGCCTCCATCTCTAGCCTTATTTCCCGGGCTCTTCTCTACCCCCTAGGACTGCCCCCAGCCCACAATTCCTACACTCATCAAAGTGGGGAACCTTCTCATGGAAGGCAAACCGAGGGTCAAAGGAGTGAAGCAATGGATGTCATCCAATTTCAATCACACTTCCCAGGGGAAGCTTACACCATTCCCCCCACTCAGTTGGTAATAGCCTTCCCACAGGGCCTGGTATTCACCATCTCTATTTTCTCAGGAGGCATTCCTTGCTGAGAATGGAACAAGATGCACCAGCAATGTGGGCAGCTGATGATGATCTGATGAAAATGAAGTTTCAGGGAAGCTGCAGAAAGGACCCCATGTGGGGAAGGCATGCTTACAAAGTGCTGACAGAGCTCTTTGTCCCTCTCCAATCCACTCACTTTTTGTGCATTGCAGATGTGTATGCCTCTTGCTTCCCTACTAACAATGAGGTCCATGATTGTAGAGACCATGTTTTATACAGAAGTTTGGTATAGCAGAAATCAGGCTGGACTGTAGAATCTAGACTCAAGTCCATGTTACTCTGCTCAGTAAAACGTACATTTAACTGGTGTTAAGTCTCTCCCAGTCTGGGAGAGACAGGCAGGACCTGGGAGAGGGGGCTGTGGAATGGAGAGAATAGAATGATGGCTACTCAGGGCTTGATTAACAGGAGCATCCTTTTGCCTTTGTATCTTCACCATCTAGAACATAGTAGATTATATTTATATATGTGTATGTACATATATCTACAATTATGTATTGTAAATATAAGTATATAAAATATAATATACTATAAAATAATTATATATTAGATTGTGTGACCTTGTGCAAGTCTCTTCATCTTTCTAGGATTCGATTATGGCCTCTGTAAAAAAAGAAAGGGGGAGCCCATCCTAGGTGATCTTTGGAATCACTTTCCTCTCTTAATCTATTGTCTAAGCTTTGTATCTCAGTTAATTCCTGTTCCCCCCTCCCACACACACACTCTTCAGAATGAGGAGGGAAGCTCTCTGGTAAGAATAGGGGGAGTTCAGACTTCAGAGTTCTCAAGTCCCTTTCCCAAGGCCGGTGAGCCCTTCATTCCTTAGCTTTTGGTCCAGGGAAATGGGTTAGCTCTCTATCCCACCCCCAGAAGTCCAGAACTGGTCTCAGGCTGGTGTCTGCCACTCCATGATTCTTTCTCTAAAAGTCAGTTTTGAAAAGGACCTGTATTCAAATACCTCCTGAACTAAAGAAGCATTGGTGGAGGGGCCAGGAAGACAACTTGCATTTCACTCTGGATAAATCATTAAGAGCAAGCCCCAGAGCCTGAAGAAAGTGCTCATTCCCTTGGAACCTTTCAAGAACATCTCTTGGGATCTGGGACTGTGGCCAAGAGTATCAACAGGCCACGTTCTACCTTGGACAGCTCCTCCAGGAGTCAGCTAGAGATCCCTGAAGAATGATGCATTTTTTGTTATATATGTTAGTCTTATACTGTATTCCTGAGGCCCAGTCACATGGGTGCTTCCTGCCTTCCCTTTTAGATCAGTGACTCCCTGAGGGTATCTTCATGTCCCCTTCAGACAAAGCACTCCTCCTTCAATCTCCCCTGTGGACAGATTGTATCTCCTCCTCCTGAGACTAGGGGGCATATCTACTCTTTCCAACATGCAATCCTTTGCCAAGACTCATTAATGACTTCTCCATACCATCTCTCCCACATCTCCCATCTTCCAAGTACACTTATTTGTCTGTTGTCCTTCCTATTAGAATGTGAGCTCCTTGAAGGCTTGGCTTTCTTTGAACCTCTAGCATTTTGCACAATGACACATAGTAAGCATTTAATGCTTATTGACTGACATTGCTTTTGGATACAACCTTGGGTATAAGTTTAGGACAGCTCTGACCTTTGTAATTCCTCTCCCCTCCAATCCCACTGGCTGCTGGAGGCTTAAGGGGTTAGGGAGAGAGAGTTGCAGAACTGTCAGCTGCTGAAAACTACCTGAACAACATTTCCAGGAGACGAGAAGCTCTGCTCCGTGCCCTCCCATCCCTGGGGCTAACTCTACCTATTGCCATTGAAACAGGGGAGGCAGAAGGGGTTCCAGGCTCCACATTTTTCCAGCTCTTCTTCAAGCCTTCTTCAGGAGACCTCCCTTCCTCCTTCCCTTCACTCCCCAACAGGTGAGCTTAGCTCCCTGAGTGGGGCAGGGAGGACTGGGGGCTCCAGGTACCATACTCCTCTGTTATTAGGGTAAGCTACTTCAGTTCTCCATCCCTCAATTCCCTTCCTTCAGTCCCCCACAGGTGAGCTCATCTCTCCAGTCAAAGAAATCACTGACTGAATAGAGACTTGTTGAACTGCATTCTGCATCAGTGGAATTTTTGCAGAGCACCAAATATTTCCAGTGCTCTTGGAGAGCTGTGGTGAATCCCTTTAGGAAACTAAAAAAAGAAAGGATCCTTTGGAACAATTCCATCCTGATTTTTCATTTTGCATGTTTGGATTCTTCAGATCAGCTTTTCTTTAAATGAAGTCCCCTTGGGAGAGAACAGTCCTCGTTTGGGCCCTCAGTTTCTCCCTTTGAAAATATGGAGAATATTCCCTTCTTTTCCGTAATGGGAAGCATTTATGGTAAACATTTTATTTTCTTCCCCTTAAAAGTTCAGTGTTGGGCCCCAGATTTAGAACTGGAAGCAAACCCATTTTAAAGATAAGGAAACTGAGACCCAGAAGGGTTAACCCAATTGTCCAAAGTAGCAGAAATAGGATTAGAACAGATCTGGCTATGGTCCAGTGTTATTTCTACTACATTTCCTCTTATTCCTTCCAGAGTTCCTAGCACAGAGGGGTGGGGGAAGTGAACCCTCCACAGTGGGAGAGGGAGATGGTGGCCTAAAGAAATTAAGAGAATGACCCAAGAAGATCATCCAGGACTCTGTGGAAGCCAGGTATCTAGAATCCTGGTTTCTGAGGTGGGAGTGGGTAGGGGGAGGATGCAGGTGGGCAAAGGGGTCTGTCCAAGGACAAGACTGACCATCAGGGCCTCAGAGTTATGTAACTGCTGAGTCAAGCACAGACCTGCTATTCATTAAGAGGCTATTTTTATTTGGGCAACACATCCCGGCAAAGGGGGAACTGCCACACACCGGGAGGTTTAAAAAAAAAAAGAACATCTGTTATTTAAATTTCCCTTCGGTTTTAAAGTTCAGATTCAACTACTCTAAATACTAGTCAGTTTTTTGTTTTAATGATGTCATTCAGTTTGCAATTAATTAACATTCAATCAGCCTATTTGTCAAAATTCAGCTGTGAAAGAAAAGCGTCTCACTATTGTCAGAATCCAGAAACCTGAGGAGATTCTTCCCCAGTGTCAAGTCTCTGGAAATCTGTAAAATGGAGAGTCTTCTCACCCACCCTCAACTGCAGAGGAGCAAACTGAGGCAGAAGGAGAATGATTAGGGAAGGCAATGACTAAACTACTACGTGGTTAGAACACAGGAGATCAAGCCCCGGTCTTTAAATGACTACCCCCTCAGGCTTTGCAGAGTGCCTAGTATATGGTAAGTGCTTAATAAATGTTTGGTGGCTTAACTGTCAACTGGAAGAGGATGTAAGCCCCTGGGCCTTAAAAGTAAAGAGTTTCCCTTGTAGTCTACAAGGATTATTACCTTCATTTTATCGGTGAAAAAACTAAGGTTAAGAGTGAGATTTTTGGGCACGGCTAGGTGGTGCAGTGAATAGAATTTCAGCCCTGGAGTCATGAGGTCCTGAGTTCAAATTTGACCTCAGATACTTCACACTTACTAGCCGTATGACCTTGGGCAAGTAACTTAACCCCAATTGCCCTGCCTTTCCCCCTCCCCCCCCAAATTAAATAAATAAAAGATTGAGATTTTTGGCTGCTTAAGTGCTGGAAATGCAATTAAAATCAAAGTCTACCCAGGTTCCAAATCTAACACTCTTAATGACCACCATTTCCTTCTCCATTTCTAATACCTCTCTGCCTAAAATGAGACCTCTCCCTTTCCCTTCACGATATAACCCTCCCCTGACTCTCTACCCTCCCCCACCTCCAACTTTCTTACCTTCTCTAGGGAGACAGCGTTTCTCACCATCCTCCACTGACTTTAGGTTTATTCCTGGTTCAATGACTTTGTTCCCAGTTCCCCCTGATGAAATATCATCTTCCTACTTTCCATAAATTCAAATATTACTCTTGGGTCCCAGATGGAGCTCCAAAAATCTTCCCCCACTTTTCCAGCACACAGTTCTGCATCCCCAGCCATATGGGGAGTTCCCAGAGGGCAGGACCTGAGTCTGTCAGGGTCTTCTGTCTTCCATGGGATGGGATCAGAGTGGGAGGTAGAGATCAGAAAAGACTTGCATTTGGACCTTTTAAAAGCCTGGATTTGGCCCTGCAACAAAACAAGGCAGGCATTTGACATCAAAAGAAACAAGTTCCTTTCTTTGGATCTCATTTTCATCATCTATAGAAAGAGTGGGTTAGACTACTTTCTAAGGAATTTTCCAATTCTAATAGGCTATGTTCTAAGGTCCTTTCTGGCTCAGAAATTCTATGTTCTAAGGGCTCTTCTAACTTTAAATCTTTTGATCCTCTAAAAATCCTTTCCTCCATTTTTTAGTTTTCTAAACCTCTCCTTCCCCCTCCCTAACACTCACATGAATGCCTCAGGCTGAGCTCTGGGCCTCGGCTAGAACTGGGAGCTAGAGCCCCAAGGGTATTGAGAGTAGAGGGGGAAAGCAGGAGGGGAATTGAGGGGCTGTCATGGAGTGCCATTGTTAGCTAAATAAATGTGCCTGTCAGTCAAGTGGAGATGACAAGCCATTCAATTAATGGGGAGCCGTGCTGAGAACTAGGGAGGGAGCTGTGCTTAGGGACAGGGTTCCCTGGGGGCAGTCTGTCCCATCCTGTCTTGTCCTTCTGCCTGGATACCCATAATTCACCACAGGACTTCACTGTCAGGCCAAGTCTGGTTGGGGAATATGAGGCTGAGCTCCTGGCCCTCAATCTTTGTTGTTGTTGTTGTTCAATTGTTTCAAGTCATAGCCCGCTCTTCATGATCTCATTTCTTAGCAAAAATAACCAGAGTGGTTTGCCATTTCTTTCCGCAGATAATTTTACAGATGAGGAAACTGAGGCAGAGTTAAGTGACTTACCTAGGGTCACACAACCAGTGCGTGTCTGAGGCCAGATTTGAACTCCAGAAGATGAGTCTCCCTGACTCCCTGCCCTCCACTCTGTGCACTATGGCGCCACCTAGCTGACCCTTGATTGTAGTTTACCATATAACATTTCTGCTTAGCATGGCAGATTCCTTGTGTACTGCGCTTCTCTATCTTCTCTCCCCAACACTCAACCTGAAGTTCAACCAGGTGGACTATGCTCCCCTCCTTCTTATATGCTAACAGGAAAGAAGGAAGGGAGGAAACAAGCATTTATTATGCACCTACCATGTTCCAGGTACTGTGATAAATGCTTTACAAAAATTATCTTATTTAATTCTTACAACCACCGTGGGAGGTAAGTGCTATTATTATCTTCATATTATAATTGAGGAAACTGAGGCAGATACTTAGTTAAGTATCTGAGGCCAAATTTGAATTCAGGTCTTCCTGACTTCAGGCCCAATGTTCTATCTATTTTACCAATTAACTGCTTCTGATAGGGTCATAAATCTAATAAGTAAATTTATTTAATTAATTTATTATGTAATAAATAAATTAAATAAATTTAAACACAAGAGAGCTAGTTTTGGGGAGTCAGGAGATATGATTCCAATCTCAGCTCTAACATTTAGCTAGCTATATGATCATGGACATGTCACTTAACCTCAATGATCCTCAGTTTCCTCACATGTCAAATGGGATTAATCATATGCTATTGTTATTATTCTCATGCTCATAGGCTTACAGTGGGGAAAGTAACTCGTAAAATACCTTAAAGCATTATAGAAGTTATTATCATAATTTGGTCCTTCACAGATTAGGGACCCACCTTAAGCACCTGGCTATATTATAGCACATCTAGCTCCCTTGCTCAACTCCTTTCCCTTGTCTGAGGGTAAGTTTGTCCTTTCATAAAGAAGGGAGCATCTCAGTATATTTACCCTTTTATTGAGGGGGAATGGAGTTTAAGAGCATGTGAAATGTACAGGGATAGAGCTAGAACTGTGAAGAACTTGACTTGGGACACTGTCAGCTCTGCCTCCTGAGCTGAACTAAAAATATTCCCTGCATTTGGGAAGCCAGTTCCCTAGGGAGCAGCTGGGGGCTCTAGAGCCTGAGGCTGATACAGGTTTTCTATGAAGGGTCTAGAAGGATTCACACTGGAAATGCTACACTTCACCTGATCTGTGGGCAGGACATGGGGGAGAGGGAGATTGGACCAGGGACCCTTCATTCAGAACATGGGGAATGTTTAGAGAAAGCCCTGGTCTGGGAGTCGGGAGACCTTGGTTTATAGGATCCTAGGATATGAATTATCAGGGATCTCAGGGATCATATACCCAAATCCAACAAGCCTTTTTATGCACCTACTATATATAAGTAAGGCACTGTGCTAGACACTGAGAATATAAAGACAAAACAAAGTAGTCTGTGCTTTCAAGAGCCTTACACTCTACTCAGATGTGACTTATAAACAGATAAGTATATAGTTGATAATTGAGGAGTGAGATGGTACTACTAGCCAAGGAGATGAGGAAAGGCTCTTTCCCCTAGAAGATGGCACAGGAACAGAACCTTGAGTGAAGCTAGAAATTCTGAGAATCGACATCCAGAAGGAATGGAGTCCAGGCATGAGGAATGGTTTGTGTAAATATGCAGAAGCAGAAGATGGTGTCAATTTCAGGTCTATTTATTAATAGATCACTTTGGCTGGAATATAGAATAATATGCAATAAACCTGGAAAGACTGATTTAAGCCAAACTTGGAAGGGCTTTCCACTGGAGGGAGGAGAAACCAGAAACCAGAAGCCAGTTCAGTTAGGAGATATTTGGGGCAAGAGGTAAAGAGAGCCCGAAGGAGGATATTGTTCATTTTAGAAAAGAGAAGTAGATGAATGTGAAAGAGGCTGTGGAGGTAGAATTAACCAGACTTGGTAACTGATTGGATATTGGGGGTGAGTGGGATGAGGGAGAGGAAAGAGGCCAGATGCAGATATTGAGGAGTAGAAAGATTAAGCAACTTTCCAAAGGCCGTGCAGGTAGTGAGGAGCAAAATAGGAGCCCAGACCTAGGTCCTCTGTCTCCAAATCCATCCCATCAAACTGCCTTCAAGTCCTGACTTTGCCACTAACTCTATGTGCTAAAGCAAGTTCTTATCCTTTATTGGGTCTTCTTCACTCTCTGTAAAATGAAGGACCTTGAAATCACAAATAATTAAAGAACTGAAAACAAAACCAACTCTGAGGCTTGACCTTACACCCATCAAATTGGCAAAGTGAGGGAAAAAAAAGGAAATGGCAAATACTGGAGAGGCTGTGGGAAAGCAGGTGCAGTTACCCCTTCCACATCACAGCTTTCCCCATCTATGTTTCAATACATTGCAGGTCAGCATAAGAAATTAAATGGGAATTTGGGAAAGTTTTGTGGAAGCTGCAGACAACATGCAAAGCCCAGCAGACTACACAGAGCCTATGACCAAATACTTAACCCAAATTTTACAATAAGGTACTATGAACACCCCATAAAAAAGAAAAAAGTCAGACTTCTTCTCTGGTATGAAGGGAGGGCCAAAAAACCTTACAGGGCTTTTCCAGATTGCAAAGGCACTGCACTCTTAAGCCCCAAGACGTAGGAGGGATAACTGTATACTAATGCATTGTTGATGGAGCTGTGAACTTATCTGGCCAATCTGGAAAGCAATTTGGAACAAGGCCTAAAAAGATATTCAGCTCTGCATATCATTTGACCCAGAGATATGACTACTGGATCTATGCACCAAAGATATAAAAGGGGAGGGGGGAAGACCAGCTCTTTTTGTGGTGGCAAAGGATTAGAAACTGAACAAAGGCCCCATCAAAGAGGAATGATTGAACAAGTTATGGTATATGAATTTAATGGAATACTATTGTATTGTAAGGAATAATGAAGGGGATGGTATCAGAGAAACCTAAGAAGATTTGTATGAATTGATGCAGAGGGAAGTGAACAGAACTAGGAAAACAAGTTGTAAAATAATATGATAAAAAAATAACTTTGAAAGACTTAGGAACTCTGATCAGCATTATGACCAGTCATGATTCCAGAGGACTCACAATGGTAAAACATGCCACTCACCTCCAGATAGAGTGCAGCCTGAAGTGTGGTTTTTTTTGGACATGGCTAATGCAGGAATTTGTTTCACTTTACTACACATGTTTGTAACAAGGGTTTTATTTTTCTTGCTTTCTCAGCTGAAGGGTGGAAAGTGGGATGGTGGATCTTTATTTAAAAAAAAAGAATTTTTAAAAATAACTACTCCCTAAAAACTTTGACATACTATGACTTCGTGGTTTCCTTTTTCTTTTCTTCCTTAAAACTCCAGGAACAGATCCGAGCATGTAAGTGGTGATCAGGGTAGATAAGAGAAAATGAGTGGGATGGCAAGAATATTGATCTAAAATGACTTCTCTGTGAAGAAGAAACCAAATGAGATAGACTTAAACAGATTGGGAGTATCCTCTGGTATGTCCCTAATAGCCAGTTATTAGCAACTTTAGAGCATTTACTCTCGTAAAGATAGTGAGCACTATCATTCTTTGAATACACATTCATTAAGCACCTACTCTTTGTCCAGCTGGGTGCTAGGTGTTCCAGAGACCCAAAGACACTTGCTGCCCTCAAGGAATGTAGATAATAGGATTCAGACCTAGACGAAACTTTAAAGATTATTTAATCTTCCTTATTCATTTAACACTGGAAGAAACTGTGACCCAGGGAGGTTAAGGAGTTTCAAGTCAATCAACCAATAAACATTTATTAAGGGCACTATGCTAAGCCCTGGGGATACAAAAGAGGCAAAAGACAGTAGTTGGCCTTAAGGAACTTACAGTCTAATGGCAGAGACAACATGCAAACAAATATATACCAACAAGCTATATACAGAATAAATAAGAAATAATTTACAGAGATAAGACAAAGGCTTCCTGTAAAAAAAAAAAAAAGATGAGATTTTAGTTGGGAATTACAGGAAGCTAGGGAAGTCATTAGGCAGAGCTGAGCAGGGAGAGCATTCCAGGTATTGAGGACAACCAGAGAAAATGCCCAGAACTGAGAGTTGGTGTCTTGACAGAATAGCCAGGAGACCAGGGTTACTAGATCAAAAAGTACATACTGGGGAGTAAGGTCTAAGAAGACAGGAAAGGTAGGAGGGGTCTAAATTCTAAATGGCTTTGAATGATGAATAGAAGCTTTCATATTTTACGCTGGAGGTGATTGGGAATCACTAGAGTTTATTGAATAGTGGGGGTGAACATGATCATTCAGTCTTGAGCTTTAGGGAAAACACTTTAGTGGCTGAATTGAGGAGGAATTGGAGTAAGGGGACACTCTTTGAGTCAGGAAAACCCACCAAGAGGCTATCGCAATAATCTAGGCTTGAGATGTTGAAGGTCTGTACTGAAATGGTGGCAGTGTCAAAGGAGAGAAGAGTTCAAGAGATGTTGAAATTGGTGAAATTGGCAAGCATTGGCAATGGATTGGATATGGGGTGGAAGAGGGAATTGAAAGATAGAGAGGAGTCCAATTTGACTCCTGGATTGTGAGGCTGAGGGTCTGAGAGGTTGGTATTACCCTCTACAGAAAGGGAGAAAGTAGGAAAGGGGAGGGGATTTAGAGGGAAAGATTGTGAGTTGTGTTTTGAATATATTGAGTTTAAGATGTTTACTGGACATCCAATTCCAGACATCTAAAAGGCAATTGGAGATGTGAGATTGTAGGTAAGAAGAGAGATTGGGGTAGGAAAGGTAGATTTGAGACTTCTCAGCAAAGGGATGGTGACTAAATCCATAAGAGCTGATGAGCTCATCAAGTGAAGTTGTATTGAGGGAGAAGAGAAGAGGGCCCAGGACAGAATTCAGTGGGACACCTATGATTAGATTGAGGAGGATCCATCAAAGCAGGCTAAGAGGGTGTGGTCAGACAGGTAGGAGGAGAACCAGGAGAGACTATCAAGGAGGAACGAGTGTCAAAACCTGCAAAGAGGTGAGGGAGAGGTCAAGGAGAATGAGGCTTAAGGAAAAGGCCATTGGATTTGCCGATTAAGAGATCACTGGTAACTCTGGAGATAGTTTTGGTAGAATGATATAGTTAGAAGTCAAATTGCAAGGGGTGAAGAAGAGAGTGAGAGGAGAGAAAATGGACATATTTATTGATGGACATTTCAAGGAGTTTAGTTACTAAGGGCAGAAGAGATATAGGATGATAATTAGCAGGGATAGAATGATCAAGCAAGGATTTTTTTTTTCAGGATATGGGAAACATGGGCATGTTTATGTTGTTTAGTCATTTCAGTTGTGTTTGGTTTGTCGTGACTCTCTTTGGGGTTTTCTTGGCAGAGATACTAGAGTGGTTTGCCATTTCCTTCTCCAGATCATTTTACATATGAGGACACCGAGGCAAACAGAGTTAAGTGACTTGCCCAGTGTCACCCAGCTAGTAAGTGTCTGAGACCAGATTTGAACTCAGGAAGATGAATCTTCTTGACTCTAGGCCCAGTACTCTATCCACTGTACCACGTATCTACCCAGGCATGTTTGTAGGCAGTAGGAAGGGATCCAGTAGAGAGGGAGAGATTGAAAATAAGTGAAAGAGGGGTGGCTAGGTGGCACAGTAAATAGAGTACCAGCCCTGGAATCACGAGGACCTGAGTTCAAATCCAGCCTCAGATGCTTACCACTTTCTAGGTGTGTGACCTTGGGCAAGTCACTTACCCCCAATTTCCCCACTTTCCCCCCTGTAAAAAAAATTTTTTTTTAAAGATAAGAAGTGTAAGAGTGACGATGATAGGTGACAATCTGGTGGAGGAGAAGAGATAAAATGGGGTCACTTGAGCAGGAAGAGGGGTTAGCCTTGGTAAGGAGCAAGGCTACTTGTCACGTGAGACAGGGGTAAAGGAAGAGACGGTGACAGAAAGGCACTGACAGGAGTGACAGGAGAGAAGGAAGAAAGAATGACCTCAATTATTTTTCTGTAAAATATGAGGCAAAGTTCTCAGACCGTAGGGAGAGAGAGAGCCATGGGAAGTTTGAGGATGGGTGGAGAAGTTTGGAAGAGCCAAAGTGAAGTGGGATAGCAGTTGATAAGGGAGGTCTATGGTAGGATTGCTTAGCAGCAGTGAGGGCCCAGCTGAAGTTTCTTAAGTAGCAAATCAAGGATTCAGATTCAGTTCTTCTGCCTCCAGATCCTACCGAGAATAGTAGCATCAAGTCTTTGCAGGAACAGGTGCCCTGCTTGGGAATAAAAGAAGACAGAAGGAAACAAGCATTTATTAAGCTCCTACTGTATGCTAGGTGCTGTGCTAAGCACTTTATAAATCCTCCCAACAACCCTGAGAGGGAGGTGCTATTATTATCCCCATTTTATAGTTGAGGAAACGGATTCAAACAGAGGTTAAATGACTTGTCTAGGGTTCACACAGCTAGGAATTGTCTGAGGCCGGATCTGAACTCTGATCTTCCTGATTCCAGGCTCACCTAGTCACCTCTGAAAGGCAAAAGGAATCAGGTTTCAATCAAGAAGGGAAAGGAAGGAGTTAGTACAGAGGAATCGTTCCATTCATTCCCCAACCTAACAGCCAGAGTGTTCTGTGAGAGAAGCCATGTGACTTTTAACTTTCCCAAGTGTGTTATTTATTTTAGGCAGTCTGTTTCCTGGTCCTTAGGAACAGTAAAAACACTGTGATACTCTCCCCAGGGAGAGTAGGGGAGAAGAGGAGCCAGGAGACTTCATCTTGTTCTAGGATGTAGCAGTGGACAAGGAGCCAGCCTGCCAAACTCTACCTGGACCCAAAGGGAGAAAAGAACAGGTGACTGAGAGATAGTTCAGGAATTAAGAAGCATCTTCTTTGGGGGTTGGCACCATCAACAGACCCCAGGATGAGCTCAGCAAAAGACTCAAGGATGGTCCAAGCAGCTCCAGGAGATCAGACCTGGGATGCTATGGGATCCAATCACATTGGGGGCTGGAGCTTGAGGGGAAACTGGAGAAGGTACAAGCTCTGCTTGGAATATGGGGAGGGGAAGGGATGAACTTGTCTGGAAATCCACCTCTCTCTCTTCCTTTTCAGAGGAAAGGAGCTAATTTGGATAGAAAGGGAATTCACCTTCAAGCACACAAAATTCCTGCCAAAGGGAGCTTAGACCTGGAAAGGGGAAGAAATGGAGGAAAAGGTGGCTGATAAGGGATGGAGCTGGAAAACAGAAGGAGGTATTGTTTTTTGGAGGTAGGGGAGGCAAAGGGAAGGCTCTGCCACTGTTGGAGACTTCGAGGGACTGAGAAGGCCTGAGGGCTCCCTGGGAGAGGAAGCCACTGAGCCAGATGTAGCTAAAAACTGTGGGTCAGGCATGGGAAGACCTAGTTTAGACTGACTGTTCTTAGCTAGATAACCTTGGGCAATCTTCACCTCTTTTGGGGCCTTAGTTTCCCCATCTGTAAATTGAGGGGTTTTTGAGATCATTTTCATCCTTGATTCAGTATCTCTAGGGTTATCCTAACAGTAGTGGGGCCTTGCTCTCTCTGCAGCTGGGTGGGCCAGGACCTAGGCTGTCCTTTCTGCCTGCTTTCCTCTCCTCTTAATCTCTCAGTCACCCAGAAGCTGGATTTGGCTGAGGAAGTTGCTTTGCTATGTGTATGTGGGGGAGGAGGGTTGGGGTTCGGGGTGGAGGGGGGGGAGAAACTCTGAAGTTACCATGGGAACGGGCAGGGCTTGCGCAGTCCTGGCTCCTTAACTCCCTTGAATCATAAATAGAAATGCAATTCGGTCTCATTGGGGAGAGAATGTAAACAAAGACGATTGGAGGAAAGGTCCTTAGGCTAGGGTCCCTCCACCCCTCTTCTCCAGAGGCTTGAAGTTGGGGGTAGGGAACGTAGTCTGTCTATTTTTGGGTCTACGATGCCCACCCTGGCCCCAGGCAGAAGCTACCACTGTGGATTTTCTCAACCAGAAGCCAGATCCAGGGGGGCTCTGGGTCAACCTGTAAATTCAAATCTGATCTCTGCTGGTGTTAACTCTAACCCCAACCTGAATCCCCTTACTATCCTATTCCTGTCTAGAAAGGGTGTTTTTAAAAAAATGTCATTTACTCCTCTGACGATCTGGTGAAACCTATTGGATCCTTTCTCAGGACAATATTTTTAAATCATCAAAGGAAATACTAAATTTCAATTAAAGGTTAGTGAAAATAAAGCTATAATTTTTTATTTCTTATCCACGTTCACAGATCTCTTGAAATTGATCCAGGTCAAGAGCCTGTCTCGTAGAGGGTAAAGCAAGCATGTTCACAGCCACTGTAACAAATCACTGATATAATGATAGGAAGTAAGGGCTGGGGCAGATGGGAATAGGGTGGGTAAAGAGGCAGAACACAAGTTTACCCTGAGCAAACTACTATGCCCAGATCTTGGCTCCAGTGGATCATGGGGAAAACTGAAGGAGACAGACAGGTTCTGATTTGAGAGAGCAGACAGTCTGGGAGCAGAGTGGACCATAGTAGGGGGTCAGAAATGTTCAGTGAGAGTTCAGAGTCTGAAATGGTAGAAGAGGATCACACCTGCTCTTTGTTGTTAGGGACTTCTTAGTCTTTTGCAGAGACAGAGGAGGAGCAAACCTGTCCTTTGCCCTCAGGGAACTCCTCGTCTGGGGAGGGAGAGGAGGCTCAGGAGAATAAGTTTAGAACTGGAGAGATTCTGAATATAGGCTCAGATAAAATAGACCACGCTCGATTTGAAATGATGGCATTCCAACCCTAAGTGTTTCTGAGATATGTCCCCTGAAATGGGGAAGGACGCTCTATGGTTTGCTTTGGTGCTATGGGTATGTGTTTATAAAATGTCCACATCAAGCCTGCAATGGAGATAAGTGCTTAACCTGTTTCCTGCCTTTTGGTTCTATTCAAGTTACCTTTCTCTCAGGCCCTAGGAGGCAATCTCACAGCTTCTTTCCTCCCTTACTTCCTGCCCCTGACATGAGTTGTCAGTCCTTAGGAGGCTGCTCCAAACAACAAGGAAACAGATGGGGTAAAATAACTGTAAGAAAATTTTTTTACCATGTCACAGGTCAATCTAACAAATCCTCCCTGGTGTATGTTGTGATGTCAATCACTGGAACTTGGTCTCATCTCACTGATTTTCTCATTTCCATTTAATTCTATGAAATGGTAGTAGTAGTGGCAGCAACAATAACAACAACCCTTTCAAAGCCTAACCAATTGTCAGGTAAGGTGAGGACAAGGGCAAAGTTTACGGAATGCCAGCCAGGATGACATACTAGGCTGCTCACTATAATAGCTATGATGACCTGGCAGGGAACCGGAAACCATGGGCAGTATGCTCTAGTGATGCCACTGATTGGGTTAGTACCCCAGGCCTCGTATTGTAGGCTGGCTCAACTTTGGAAACATCTTGATGATCACTTTGACACCAAGAAGAGTAGAGCATGTGGTACTTTTTTGTATTCTGGTTCCACCTCAGGAGAAGGCAAACTACATTGGAACAAATCAGAAATACCAATAACCCACCTGCAGAAAATGTTTCAGGACAGATGGTACTGGCCACTAAAACAGGCAAACCACAGGTGGGCAGGAACTGAATTGAAGATGTGAATGCTTTTAGAGTATCATGAGCCATTATTACATCATAACAAACTTGGAAATAATCTTACCAGTTCTAGACAATGACTTTGTGTCACTTTTTGTCAACAAAGCCATACAGTAACATATTACAGATCTATGCAAGCCAGGTAGAAGAAAGAGCTTCATTCCTCGACCTGAACTAGATGAAATGAGTGAATATTGACTTGTTACTTGAATTCAAAGAAGGAAAATTTGAAACATTTGAAGTCACTAAAAACCTACCCTTTCCCAATAGTGAAATGAATGACCAAAATAATGCTTATGTCTCAAATAATTTTGAAAAGGGGATGGATATACTAAGACTTAAATTTTGAAAAGTCCTTTTTAAAATAGCTCAGCTAGACTAAAACAGAGTTCTTTTTAGAAATCCATTGTATGCCATAAACATAATGCATTTTCCCACAGTATTTTACAGAGTGTAAAAATATCTCATGGCCTGGACACAAGAGTATATACTACAGTAAGAACCATAGGAAGAAAAGGCAGCATTATGTAGGAATACTCCTAAGTCCAGGAATCAAATACCACACAATGACAATTCAGTGACTATTGAACAAGCCACCTAAAAGCACCATAACATTTATACTACTTTTTTTTTTATCATTGAAAAGCCTTTGACTCAGTTCTATACTCATGGCTTAGTCATCAGCTGAAAATATATAAAAATTGCAGGGATGGCAAGAATCCTAGAGTATTTGATATTTATAAGGAAAATTACTCTCTATTTAAAACATACCAAACTAATAAAGTAATGTTAAGAACAACTCATATAAAATGTGGTAAAATCTTCTATGGAGATATTCCAAACTAACTAGGGCTCTCCTTAAATCCACTTAAATCCTCTTGACTAGAAATGATTACTGATTTCAAGACACAGAAGGAATTATACCAAAATATCTTTTAAAACACTTGAGGCACAAGAATAGTTTCACTAAAAAGCACATTAAACAGCTTCATCTCATGAAAGCTCTCTCCAATTATTAAAATATCATTTGCACCTGATAAGGAGAAAATGGTTCATGTACACCAAGTAATGATAGAAACTGAAGGCTTTGAACTTGAATTCAGAGGCCAAATTGAACCAATGGATGAAGTATCTAAGTCTACAAACACCATGGTCTTCAAGCAAGACACATCAAGTATAAGTGTGTCAAGGAGAAAGCTGAGGCTGTATATGGTAGGAAAATGAGAGGCATTTTGAAAGCAATGCTTAATGGGAAATGCACATTTAATGTGATTAGCCTGTGTAAAACCAGTTAACGGATGCTTTTGGCACAGTAAAATGGAAAATGATAGCTTTAAAGGGTATTAAAAAAATAAAACCCCACTCCCTACAATGTTACTGAAACACAAGACTCATCACCCTAAGCGCCTGTGTCTGGATACAGTAAGTACCTAATAAATGTTTGTTGACTGATTAATACTTGAAAAAGGAGGAAGATGATTGAAGCACATTCTCAGAACATAAACTAAAATAGGCTAAAAACATACAGAAATACTTTGGGGACACACAAACCCTACTTCACAAAGAATTAATAAAGTCTGACAACAGGTGCATGTCTATATCTATGTATACATACACACATATAGTTCAGACGTGTAATTTGCAAACATTTGTGTGTATGTACATACATATATGTTTACGTGCATGCATATGAAACATGTGGCTATAGAACCATGAATCCAGTGGCCTGTGTGCATACATGCAAGTATACATATACACGTGTATCATATATACATACATACAATACCCCACTGGATTTTTCTTCATGTAACTAAAAGTATTTTATCTCTAGTCAGTGCCTATGAAATATCTAAGACCTAAAAGTAGAATGAAATAGTACTCCATGGATGATATCCATATGAATGCAAACAACATGTTGAAACAGATTTGTTGTTGTTGTTCAGTCATTTCGGCTGCGTCTGGCTTCATGACCCCATTTGGGGTTTTCTTGGCAAAGATACTTAGAGTGGCTTGCTATTTCCTTCTCCAGCTCATTTTACAGATGAGGACACTGAGGCAAACAGGGTTAAGTGACCTGCCCAGGGTCACCCAGCTAGTAGGTGTCTGAGGCCGTATTTGAATTCAAGGAGCATGAGACCAGGCCCAGCACCCTATCCACCAGCACCACCACTAATTGCCCCAGAAGCATGAAATAAATGACTCCATCATACAAATTTATTTATAGAAGTGGAGAAGCTTATGAGAATCATTTAGAATCGTTTGTCACTGCCACCAGAAATGACAGAAAGGTTATCTATAAAGAAACCAGATTCATTGATTAATATTGATCTTGCAATGAAATGAGTGAAAATGTGCAACATATCACTGCAGGTTGCAAAAATAGAGTACCCCAAGGATATCTAAAAATTAACCGCTTGATCAAATGGCTAGGACTACACAACAGAAGTTTGATATCATATATAGACTAACAGATGACAAATCCTTGTACTACAAACACAAATCCCAAGATATCCTCGAGAATTTAGGAAATAAACAATACTAGCATTTGAGTATCATTTACGGTCAGCTGCTGCCTACAACTGCCTGGACATAACATTGACTGGATCACTGAACTTCGAGTAAGGGAGAAGGGTTCAAATCCCTTCTTAGACGCTTTTAAGCTAGTGACTCTGGGCAAATCACTTAACTTCACTAGGATTCAGCTGCCTCTTTTATGACCTCTATGGTTCCTTCTAGCCCTAAATCTATGATCCTACAAAAACTCATAATCTCTAAATTATAGCACATGGAAGGAAAGGCTTTCAAAATATAGAGACCTGGCAGAAGAAATTAAAATCACATGGGAAGAAGACAAGGTCTATCATGTGGTCTACTATTGGATTTTTCTCAGATATTTCCAGTGAATCTACAGAAAATGAGCTTATATTCCAACACTCTTATTTAGTTACAATAAAGCCACTTATCTATTTATACTATCACCTATAAAAAATTAAATATAAAAGAATAATAGCATGCAGCTATTATGACAATAATAATGTAGCAATTAATTCTCAGACCATTTACATCCATATCTAATTTCTTAAAATGTGAGAAGAGAATAAGGTAACAGTTATAGTAATAATAATGATTATTTTTCATAGTTCAGTATATGATCTATATTAAATAAAAATAAATCTGTATTAAATATAATCTGTATTAAATCAATGAGTTTGGATTCCTTAAC
>CM053583.1:352680510-352752522 GCA_028627135.1 Pseudochirops cupreus | reverse complement strand
TGTATCCTGCAAATTTGAGTTGCTTTCCTTTAGAAAAGCAGATCTAAGAACCTGTGCTAGTAGCCGCCCTAGGTATGCTAGGGTGCTTGCCGATACACTACTGTGTGCAGACTATCTTCATATACTTACATCCATCTATATTCCTGGGAAAAAACCATCCTCTAGCCTTCCCCTTATTGGTCCCTAGGGAACTAAATAAGGGCATGCCCTATAGAAGGTCCAGTTAAGTCTGATCCCCCAAATCCTGGTCTTTTTCCTGTCTCTGTCTTTCCTATGGACAAGATCAGGGTAGCTGGGAGAGAATGTATCAAACTAAGCACAAAAATCAATGACATTTACCAAAGAATATAGTCTATGTGTATTCGTGAAGACAGCCATTCCTAGTCATATACGTACAAATAACCACGCTGTTGGTATTGGAAGGAACATGGCATAGTAGCCAGAAAGCTGGACTTGAACCCAGGAGACCTACATTCCAATTTCTGCTCAGACACTTAATGAACTATGTGACCATGGGTAAGTCACTAAATCTCTTAGAGCCTCATTTTGCTTATCTGTAAAAAAGGAAATAATAATATTTATGCTGTCTGCCTTACAGAGTTGTTGCAAGGACTAATCATCAAATTCAATAAACATTTATTTTCCAGGAACAGTGGAAGAAGTTGCAGATACAAAGACAAAAACAAAGCAGTCCCTGATCTTAAGGAACTTGCATTGAACTGAAGGAGAGGGACAGCATATAAATATTTAAGTAAATGCAAAATATATAGAAAGTAATTTGGGGGAAGGGGAACACTAACAACTGGGGGATTCAGAAAGACCTCATAAAAATAGGACTTTACCTGAACCTTGAAGAGATCTAGGGATCCCAGTAGTCAGAAATGAGGGGGGAGAGCATTCCATGATGGAAGACAACCTGTGCAAAGGTGAGAGATGGAGTGTCATGCATGGAGTACAGTAACAATGTGGTTTGAACATAAAGGTAGTGGGGGGAAATGAATGTGAAATCAGAAAAAAGAGATTTTATCCTAATGGCAATGAGGAACTAGTAACATTGCATAAACAGAGTCATGATGTGGTCAGACCCATGATTGACAAATGTCAATTTGGTAACTATATGAGGGTAGATTCAAGATAAGAGAGCTGGGAGAGCAGTTAAGAGAAGAGAGGAGAGGAACAACTGAATTTGGATAGTAACTGTGTGTAGAAATGAACAGGTACAGGAGATATTGCGAGGACAGAATCAACAAAACATGGCAGCTAATTGGATCTGAGGGATGAGAAAGAGTGAAGGGTTGCAGATGACACCTATATTGTGAAACTGGGTGATTGGAATGATGGTGGTGCCCTTGACAGAAAAAGGAGTTATATACAACTATTTGAATGTGTGTTGCTACTGGTGGGTCATCCGTGGTTGCCAAGCACAGCAAACTAGAAACCAAAAGAATTTCCTTAGTGACATTTAATAAATATGAAGTTAATTCTCAATTACGTGCATGTGGATTATCTGAATAATACAGACTCTCCACTCTGGGCACTTGCAAACTCATAGAGGAGAAAGACACATAAACAAATAATTTTTATATAAGGTAGAATAAGTGTAAAAGAGATACAGGCAAATTGGTGAAAATTTTAAGGATAAATCCCACTGGACCACCTTCCCCTGCCATAGGTCTCAGTGAAACCAGGAAAGAAAGGCCCTTTGCAATATTAGTTAGAATCAGATAAGATAGGGGAGACACATCTGCTTCCTTTCAAATTGTTAAAGTATTCTGAAACCAAAAATACTTTGGGGGATTACATGATTCTGTGGATTATCACCTTCCTGAATCCTTTCCTCTGTAGTGGAAAACTGAGATCTGGTTGTATTTGTCCAGTGCATGTATCTGAGTCTTTATCAGTATGGCTCATAAGCCCCCCAAAGCAGGGGTAGTGCCGAGGATGGACCATTCACAGAGAGGCCAACAGCCTCTGATTCTGGACCATATGATCAAAATGGTGACCAGTGAAGCTCCTAGGACACCGAGTAGGGTGAAGGAGTGAGAGAGGTATACAGAGTTTATAGCAACACCTTCTCTCTCCCCAACATTATACCTTGGTTCTGCTCAGATCTGCCTGGAGATAAAGAGGTGGTTTAGATAACTTACATAAGAGACTTTAAACAGCAGACTTCAGAGTCCCTTCACACCAGAGAACTGGCCTTTTGTATTCCTGTCTTTAAGATTTTTCTCCTCCCTATAATACCCTATTCCTGTCTTTCTAAATTCTATCTGTGCTTTAGGGTCCAGCTCAAATCACAGACTCCTCGACAAAAGCTTCCTAGACCACTCCAGTCCACCGAGATTTCTTTCTATTATGAAGTTTTGCAGCCCTCACTTTCTATGTGATATATGAGGCACTGGGCATACAAGGTTTGACATTACCCTTAATTTTGTCCTATGTTGCTACCCTGAAAGGCACAGACCTCCTTCTGTTTGCCTGAATCTTCCATAGTTGGGAATCTGGATCAGAATAGGTGTTCAGTAAAGTCTTGTTGATTGATTAATCACTGTAAATAAAAGTTGTTCCAAAAGTCTTAATGCATTTTTAACCTATTAGAGCCTAAATCTCCTTAAAACAAAACAAAAAACCTTAGAGTTCAAAATTGTAGTAAAACTTTTGGGACACACCATCTATCATTTTACCCTATTTTAAAGTATTTGTTTTAAATTTGGAAAATTAATGCTATGCCAGGGAGCCAGATTCCTGTGTGCTAGGGTCACATCATCTGAACCCTCAACAGGGCCAAAGGCAAGAGAGAGACCTAAGAAAAGACAAGAAGCAGTGAAAAGTGGTACCCGAGTGCCTAAGGAGCTGTCCAAGTTCTGAAGCAAAGGCAGAAGACTGGAGGTTGCCAGGGATACCATTCAATTCCGCAGCCCTTCAAGACAGAGTTCTGTCAGGTCGTTTAAATCCGATAAGGCAGTTCTCAAGATATCTTTTTACCCATTTACACAACGCTTGCTCTCACCTCAGTCCTTCCTAAGTACTATCTCATAATACTATCCAGCGGGGACGGAAGGGAGATGGAGAGGGACGATTAGTATAACGAGCTCTCCAACAGAACCCCTAAATGTCAAACTCACAATCTCTTATTGACGCATACACAATGTATGAACATATATCTATGTGGACACAATATACAGAAACATACACAATAGTCATATGCTCAGATATATATACAAACGCCCACCAATTCAACGCACATCCAGGGAGATAGATACACATTTGCATCCCCAACACACGCTGATGTGCGTCAGCACAGACACACTAACATGAATTACATGCATGTTTTCTGTCTTTGTCTATGCACACACCCAGCCCAGTCTCTGCCCCAGGGCTTCCTCTCCTCGTTCCAAATTCCCAAGTCCCTCCTCATCCCTGGAATCTCCAGGGCAACACATCTTCAGTGCCAGAATCACTGACTAGTGGAAAGGACTAAAGTAGTCTGAGCCCCTAAGCAGAGCATCGCGGCTGGCTGAGCTGCCCTGGGCAAAACCTTTTCTTTCTCAGCCTTAGTTTCCTCTTCTGTAAAATGGGCACGTGGAGGCTTAGCCCTGCCTGCTCCCTGCCGCATGGCAGGCTTTAGAATTCTTCCCTGCATCCCGACGGAAGGAGGGGCTGGAGGGCTGCGGTGAATCAAAAGTTGGGGAGAGGGGTCCTTTCCTGGTTCAGGACTGGTACACTTCCAGACCCTCTCCTGAGAACGAGGGTCGGGGAAGGGGCTAGGAATACTGGGTGAGTCACCAGTGCATTTTGATTTCTCCCCAACCCTCCTACCCCCACCTCCATCCCGCGCCCAGATTCATGGCTCCTCCCCCACGGGGGCGGGCCCGAATAGAATAAAGCTCCACCTCCTCTGACCCGCCCCCGGCCCCCGGTGCGAATTTTGCGCTGGGGAGCGGCGGGCGATGCTGGAGGCGCGCGGAGCTGGAGAGCGGCTGGACTCGGCGCCGCATCTCCCCCGCCCGGAGCGGACTCTGTCCTGCCGCCAACTGCGGCGTCCCTGGACCCTCCGGAGCCCCTTGAGCCTCGAGTCGGCAGCTTCCTCCTCGTGACGGGACAGGCGCTGCAGGTGGGTCCTTGAGACCAACGGCGGTGTTAGGAGCTTACGTGGCTTAGCCCTGAGGGAGCTATTAAGACCTCTGGACTGGGTGGGTGGAGGGGTTAATTTAGGTGCGAGATTTGGGGGCACAGCAACCGGGGTGGTGGTGGTAGTGGTGGGGGTGGGGGTGGTGGTGGTGTGTGTGTGTGTATGTGTGCGTGTGTGCGTGTGCGTGCGTGTGTGTGTGTGTGTGTGTGTGTGTGTGTGTGTGTGTTTTGGACGTCTGGGGGGGGTTGCTCTGTGGCTTTCCGGGGCCGTAGAGTGGAAAGAACTGAGTCCCTCTGGGGAGGGGGGCAGCGAGGACTAGCTTTGAGAGCCGAGCTGAGCAGCCTGTCAGGCCGAACACGCGGGCTCCTCACGGGGTGGGGGAGGGGTGCTCCGGGCCCAGAGAGGGTCTGGGAGCAAAAGTTCTCTGGAGCAGCTCCCCAGAAGGATATGTGTTCCACCATGTCCCCTCACCCCACGGCCTCTCCTTACACCCTTGTCTCTGGTTGTATCGGACCCAAAGCCCTGGGTGCAGAAAGGCTAGCTCAGCTGGGAGCCAGATCTGTTGTCGACTGACCCGCTTACACTACCAGATCAAAATCCAATTAAATCAGCATTTGTGGAGTAGCATCTATTGTGTGCAGGGCACTCTGGTGCCCGGGGAGGGTCTGCTTTGCCCATTTCCTTCCTCTTGCTCGGCTCCCCAAATTCCATCCCCCAACTCCTTCTTGTATCCTCAGAGGGATCCCCCAATCCTTCCTTCCTTCTTCTCTCTCTCTCTCTCTCAGCCCAGACCAGGCACTAATTTCCATGACAACCGGGAGTTCTTTATTGGTGACAAAACGCCCAGGGGGCTGGAAGAAAAGGTTTGGGTGGGGGCTGGGAGAGAAGGAGTTAACCCATTTTGGAATAGGGCTAAGGATCTTCATCCCCATTCTTTGGCTCAGACCCTTTGAGGCAGCGTTATTCTAGCCTAAGCCATAGGTCTTGGTTGGGGCTGGGGTGCTCACGTGTAGGCCAGGTGCCTAGGAGTGCGGGTGTCCATGTGTTCGGGTCGGTAATGGGGGAGAGGGGCGTGGGTGCAGACACATGTGCACGAGTGAGATGGGGGGAGGGGCTAGCAGGCACATGTTTCTGGCTAGGGGGAGGGGAGTTAGGGATCTTTAGTCTGTGCATTTGTGCACTGTACATATTATGTACATGTAGGGGCTCCATTTATGAGGCAGTCTTCCTAGAATGGAAGCTGAGGATGGGGGGAAGGAGCAGAGATTACTGACCTATCAGTCTGGAGAAGAATCCTCAGGGTCTTGAGATACTGGGTTTATTATTTGCAGAGCTGTACATTGTGTGTATGTATGGGTGGAGAGGGGAAAATGAGAGAAGGGGGAGTCTGATTTTGTGTCTTTGGCAGCATACCCAGCTGTGAACTTCCGATTAGACCCCTCCCTAATGTCTCCCACTTTCTGTCCTGGGGAACCTCATTTCTAGAAACATTCCCCCTTCCGCCCCTAGAACCCCTGCCAACCTGTCATTCTATGCCACCTTTCTCCCCATTACTTCTCTCTGCCCAAGGAATTGTATTCTACTGCCTCCTGAACAAACACCCCCCTCTGATGATTTGGAACTCCCTCCCTCCCAAAAGAGTAGCTTTCTCTTTCTATCCCCCTCCCCCAATCTTTCCAGCCTGGTAACAGTGGCATTACTCTTTCACTGGACCATGGATATGGTATTCTGTCTCTCCTGAGCAGTAGGAATGAGGGGTAGAGGCTGGAGGAAGGACAGAGCTTCTCTGTGTGACCCACCTCCTCTAGAAGCTCAGTCTAGTCTGTACTGGAATCTGAGGAAGCCAGGATATGATGGGGTGGGGCCTGCCGGTGACAGCATGGGACACCTTTCCACTCTCCAATTCTGCTGGGATTGGATGATCCTCTGGACAATAACTACAAGTAGTAAAGGATAATTGGGGAGTACTGAGGAACAGAACATGGCTATAGCCCTTCTAGCAGTCCAGACCCGGGGGCATTGTCTCCTAAAATACAATCTCATACTGAAAGTTAGGTCTTGGGGTGCTGATCTTTCCCCCTATGAAATTAATTAATTTTACATTTGCCATTCTGGATATTCAACAATGGGGTGCTGTTTGGAGGGTGGGGAGGACAAGTAAGAGGTGGGAGATGGAGAATAGGCAGCCTCCCCATCCTTATTTCTGGGGGCTGTATGTTTTCAAGCGATAGGATTTGATGGCTGCTTTAGAGAGATCACTGTGTTAGAGGTGGCTGTATTGCCTCTTGGTGACACTACCCTCTTGCAATGTCATTCTGTCTGTCTTCCATCTTCTCCCTGGAACCCCAATTCTTCCCCTTCCCCCACCTCTTACTGGTATATAAGGAGAAAATCTTTTATCTCTGAGAGTCATATGAACAAAACAGGGAAGAAACTGAGTCACAGGGAAAGAAATGAGATTATGCATCTGGCATTACCAAACTTTGAGACAATGATGAGAACCATCCATTTTCCTTCTTTAGTTACACCTCCTAACAGACCCCTGGAGGGGAGGACCTGCTGGTGAGTGATGGAGACTGAAGCCACCTCAGTGACCTTAAGCATCATTTTCCCCCAGCTCTCAGTTCTTCTGCCACACCTCCTGCTCCATAGTTCTTGCTTTGTGAGGGAGGCTTAGTCCAAAAGGCCTTGGCCCTGGATGATTCTAGGGAAAGTGTTCAGGGCAGGTTCAGTGTGGGAAGGGCAAGGGAAAAGTGGAAAAAGTGGTAGGTCTGATCTGGGGCCTGGCTGAGATCTAGACTCTCAAGCTACTCTATTCCCTCCCCAAACTTCCGACATGTTGAAGCTGCTGACAAAGCCTAGCTATTTTTCCTCCTGAACGTCTGTGATGGCAGACAGGAGAGGGAGTAGGACTAGAGTGAGTACTGAGGGTGGTGCCGTAGTATCTCCTAGGTGAATTGGGACTGACTTGCCCCTGTTTTTCCAAATCATGGCCCTGATGCAGTGTCAAGAGCCAACTTGCTTTTCCATCCTCTGGGGGACGTTGTGGTGTGAGGGGCTGGAATAATTTAAAAGCAACTAGCTGCTCTTCCTGCCCCTAGATGTTTCTGGCCTGGTTTAGAGGTTTGGTTGGGACCTCATTCCTAGCTCCAGGGGATGAGAACCTAGTACTTTTTCCTCCCACACCTTCATCTCTACTCCTCTTTCAGATTCGAGGGCATGATAGGGAGCAACCAACATGAGAGAGAAATAGGAAGCTACTGGGAATAGCTTCCTTCCCGTTTTGAGGGCTAGAAACTCCACACACTTTAGGGGTTCCCTAAAGTGCTCTGAGATCACAGATCTGATGGCTTTCCTACCAGAAAAAAAAAACAAAAAACAAAAAAACAGTGCATTCACTGGCTCTCCCTCTCTCTCTTCTCCCTCCTCCCCTCTGCCATCACTCTGCGGCTCTCTTTTCCATTTTCTCATTCTCTCTCTCTCTAGCTCTTTTGGCTGCTCCCCCTCTACTGTTTTTTTCTCATTCTGTATCACCAGTACCGGTGGGTATGTTCTCTTCCCTACCCCTGACAAAGTTCTTTGATTTTAGTCACTTTGTCTTCCCCTTGCTTTCATACACCTGTTTTCAGTCTCTCCTTCTCTTTCTATGTCTCCTCTTTGTTTCTCTTTCAGTCTCTACATTTCTCCATTCTCCCACCTCTCAGCCTCCCTAAGAATAACAGAATCTAAGAGTTAGAAGGCAATATTATCTAACCCCTAGCTCTACTTCTCCTCCTCCCTCCGCCTGCTCACTCCTTAGCCCCCTCCTAGGATGACTGCGCTGTGGTGTGAGAAAAGAAACCTCACCCAGTCCTGCTAGAGCTAGATACCCTACCTAATGATAAACACATCTTAGGCGAGAGGGGGCTGGCTCTTGTGCCCATTAACTCTATTTCCCCCACCTCCTCCCCTTCTTTTAAAACTTCCATTGCCATAGAAACACCTGCTCTTGTTTCCTGATGGATGTTCATCCCCTTTCTCTTCCCTGCCTCCCAGCAGATTCCCGCAACATAACTGTATAAGTGTATGTGGTGGTGAGGGGTGGTGGGGCAAACTTCCCTGGGTGGATGAAACTGCTTAGGTGGCAGAGGAAGCAAGAGTCAGATCTTAGTACCATGAAGGGTCAAACCTCTAGTCTTAGGTTCAAATTTCTCCCCCTATCCTTATGGGGAGGGAGGGGGAGTTATAGAGCTACCCAACCCCAGTCTCTGGGGAAATTGAATGATTAGGATGATGGAGTCAGAATTATGGGAAGAGTTGGATCAACCAAAGCAAATGAGAATGAGGCCAGAGCAGAAAGAAACCTTAGGAATCATCAAATACAACAGTTTAATTTTTCAGAAGAGGAGACTGAGGTCCAAAGAGGTTGAGTGATTTGGTCAGTCACAAGGCAGTATATAGAGGAAGCACTGGATTCTGGGTCTTTTGACACGCAAGTCCAATGACCTTTCTGTTATATCATGATACCTATAAGACTGACCAGGAATCTTGTTTTACACATTCTCCCTTCCCCGGGAGGAAGTTGCAGAGGCTTGAACTTTGGATGCTAAACCCTAGTTGCTGTGATCAGCTGGAGAAGAAACTGAACAGATCCCACTGACTTGAACTGCACTGGACTGTGGTGTTCAGGAGGATATAAGGAGGTTCAGATAGTCAAATCAGGTTAGTTTTCCCCTCCTGGAGACAAGGAAGACCCCATGTTGGCCGAAGAAAAGAGGAGGAGAGGAAAGGAAGAGCTGCCTGTTGTGTGAAGGACCTAGAACAACAAGGGCTGGATGAGTTCTCTATGGAGACAGGCTAGAGGTTCCTGGGTCCCTAGAGGTTTTTCAGGGTAGGTGGGGGAGGCCACAGGCAGAGATGATATTCACAGCTGCCACTAAATCAGGAGGTGTCGGTAACAGCAACCACAGTGAGAAGGGAGCAAGGGGCCCTCCCTTCTTCCTTCTTTCCCTCTCTGCCTCCCTCCCTGTGACCCAGTGGGAGGGGGAGGCAGTTGGCTGTGTCTAGACAATGCCAGGTCATGCAGGGACTGACCTCCAGGCAGCCCCAAAGTAAGAGAGAATGAAGCAGTTCTGAAAAAAAAAAGAAGAGAGAGGAAGAAAGAAAAGGACCTTTTGCTAGTCTGTGGCCACAGAGGAATGGTAGATCATAGGATTTTGAAAGGAAAACTATCTTAGAGATTATCTCATTTGACCCCTCCCCCTTTTTACATGGAAGAAGCCCAGACCCAGAGAGACTTGCCCTCAATAACAGTGAGAAAAGCTGGGACTGGCATCATGGGGAGAGATGAGGGCAGAAATAGACTAGCCCACAGAGACATGCCCTCCAGAGTTAGCCAGGCCAGGACTGAGAATCTGGAGGCTCAAGCTCCCTCCCTGGGTAAAGGTTCTGTCACAGGTGAATCACTCACCTCCACCCCAGGACCAGTTGCTGATTTAAAGAAGCATCTTCGGGCATCCTGGACAAAGAGTTACTTACTCCCACATTCCCTGGGCCTTAGCATCCTTCTTCAATAATCCAGAGCTTGAGAGGGATTGGTCAGTCTCATGCTCTTGACCTTAACAATATCTAAGGGCTGGGTTAGATGTGGTTCATTCTCTGCCCCACCCCACTCCCCACATTAATGAAAGGCCAGTGCCTTGGGCAGGGAGTACATCTTAGGGCTGAAAAAAACAAACTCCACCAATTTCAAGTTAAGGCAAGGGAGTTCCCTGGGGAGGGGCAGTCTTTTGGGAGGGTCATAGGATACTAGGATTTAGAGCTAGAAGAACCTCAGTCCAACCCCTCATTTTACAGATGAAACTGATCCCCAGAAAGATTAAGTGATTTCAGTACAGTCAGAGCCTCAAATTAAGATAGACTGGAATGAGTTAGGACTTGGAGATCATCCTTCAGGGGAAGATAAGGACTGGGGCAAAGAATAGTTTTAGGTTAAATTCTCTTTCCCCCTCCTCTTCCAGCTTCTCATTTATTCTATTTTTTTCAGTTTCCTTTTTTTTTTTAAACAAAACAAACCCTCAGGGCAGTAGCACACCATTAAAATACACCATTAAAATATGGAAAACAACCCTCAGCAACAGGCAGGATGTATCTCAGGAAACACAGGAGCAGGAATCAGTGACAGACTGGCTCCCCCTCGTCCTTTTATCTCTCTCTTCTTCCCTTCATCTCTTCCCTTCCCTTCTTTGGCTTTCATAATAGAGAAACTGAGGCCTGGCATATAAAATTGTACTTGTGTACCCATGTTGAATACATGCCTGTATGTCATACAGATCTTTTTTTGTTGATGCCCTATGGCTTTATAGTGGGAGATGTAGAGAGAGGTCTGGTCTTAAGAGGGTTCTGCCTTTCACAGTGAGAAAACTATGCCTAATGTGCAAAAGTACAGCCATGTGCCTACATGAAATACATGTGTTTGGCTGTGTACATGTCTTCCGTGTGTTGCTATTCAACCACACAGTAGTAGAAGATAGAGGCGTTTGGTCTAAGGAGTATTCAGGGGCTTTCAATATAGGACCTCTAAATTTACCCTATAGCATGGGGGAAGGCTAGAAGCAGCCCCTAAATCTCTCCAAATTGGAGGGAGGAGGCTGAGATGCTACCTATTCAATGTGCTGATGATTCAATATGCCTTGAGTTCTATGTGACAGCCCTCCTCCCCAATTGTAATGAGAGCAGGGGCACCGAGCTTTATGGCAAATATGGATTTTCCCTGGCCAGGAGGTGGTTAGCCTCACAAGTTCCAGGGGAAGAGGAAAATGGAGGAGGTAGTCAGGTAGAGGGGAGACTGGACCAGGGACCAGGTTCCAGAGGTGAGAACAGGCTGGAAGGCAGTTGAGAGAGGCAGGGAGGGAGGTTCAGTGAGTGCTCAGTAACTCAACAAGGCATCAATGCAGTTGGGGAGCAGATGGTGAGAGTGGGCGAAGAGTGGGGAGGGGGAGGGGGCATGAAGAGGGCCTTATTGTCACCCTGGGAAGAACCAAAACGCTCCCTGTTGTCTGGCTCACTGTTTTGTTCCAGTGTCTGAGACTGGCCAGGCTGCAGCAGGAGGGATTTGGTTAGAATGAAACAGGTTTACCATAGTGAGGGCCCTTTCTGTTTAAATGTGGATTCTTTCCTGGGGAACAGAAGACCTTCAGGGGAGCAAAGACCTCTGGCTGAGGGTGAGGTAGTCTCTGTCTTGCCTGAATGCAGGGACTAGATGGATGACCTTCTGTACATTGGTCCTGAGGGGGTAGGGCAGGCAGTCTCCTGAGGACTGCTTCAGAGGAAGGCCTCTATCTCCTCCTAGCAGATGGAGTCATATTATCTGGGGTCATCAAGAAGGGCTTTCCAGGAAGATGAAGAAGGGGAAGAGATTTTGTGTAGAGAGTCCATTTACATCCGTAGGTATCATAGGCAGTAGTCTGAGTTTGTTTCTCCATGATCATGAGGGATTAAGTTTCTTGTGCATAGCTCACTCTTCAGAAACAGTTTTGGCATAGCAAGTAAAG
Source organism: Pseudochirops cupreus (assembly GCA_028627135.1). Taxonomy (NCBI): domain Eukaryota; kingdom Metazoa; phylum Chordata; class Mammalia; order Diprotodontia; family Pseudocheiridae; genus Pseudochirops; species Pseudochirops cupreus. The sequence goes on along the minus strand of CM053583.1, from coordinate 352,740,858 downwards.
GTGCTAGACCTGGGCTCAGGAAGACCTGGGTTCAAATTCTGCCTCTGACATTTACTGACTATGGGCATAATCACTTAACCTTTCTGAGCCCGAGACAACTTCCTAAGATTTATCTCCTGGGTTTTAAAAGGGTTCAATCTGTGTTGGTGGGAAAGAGTTCACACATTGATGAAATAGGCAGATTAACAAAATCATAGATCCTTGACTTATGACTTGGAACATCATAGAATATCTAGAGTATATGGCACCTCAGAGATTGTCTGATCCAGCTTCCTCCACCCCATTCTGTAGATGAGAAAACTGAGACCAAGAGACAAGTTATCTAAGGTTATACGATAGAAAGTAAAAGTTAAAATTTGAGCCCAGTTCCTCTGACTCCAAAGTCAGCATTCTTTCCCTCTACACCATCCCAGGAGGCTCCTTCCCTGCCTGCTATTCTCCCATCCCCATGGTTTTATTCCACAGAACCCATCAAATGCTTTTGTGCAGGTAGCACCAGATAAAGGGGAGATAGAACTGAGTCAGACCTGGTCCCTCCCTTTCCAGGAGCTTCCAATCTAATAGGAATGAGAAACACAAACCACTATAAGGCAGAATATAATCACTGCCATTGGAGAAGTAGAGGGCTTAACCTCTTCTGTGCCATGGATTCCCCTTTGGTAGACTGGCAAAACCTACAGAATCCTTCTCAGAATAATGTGGGGTTTTTTGTTTGTTTTTTAAGACTGAGTCTTCCTATTGTTCAAGGAGGGTGTTCAGATCTGGCCTCAGACGTTCACTAGCTGTGTGACCCTGGGCAAGTCACTTAATTCCATTTGCCTCAGTTTCCTCATCTGTAAGATGTGCTGAGAAGGAAATAGCAAACCATTCCAGTATCTTTGCCAAGAAAACCCCAAAATGGGATCACAAAGAGTCAGACAACTGAAAAGACTGAACAGCAGCTTCTTATTGTACCAAGGCTGGGAGTGAAGCAGCCACTCATAGGCCCAGTTCTATTACTGATGAGTGTGGAAGCTTAGACCTGCTCTGTTTCCATCCCAGGCTGGTTTGCCCCCTCCTTAGGCTGGTTGGCAGCTCCCTGTTACTGAGAGCTCACCATTTTGGCACCAAACTTAGTACAGATACCCCATTCAGCTTCAGCCCGACCACAGCTCAAGTGATCTACCAGCCCCAGTAGCAGGGATTACGTGTGGGTTTACCAACCCCAGCCAAAATAATGGGTTTTTTTAATGCATAAAATAAAATACACAGAATTACAAAGGAAACCCATTATACAAACAGTAATTATATATTTTTAAACAAGTTCATGGATCCCTGGAGAGGAGGGAGAGCTCTGTCCTGGTTATGTGGTAGGAAATCAGACGGGCTTCACATAGAGGCAGTATTTAAGTTGGGCCTGGAAGGAAATGCAGATTTTTTTAGGTGGAGGTGAGAGGGAGACCATTCTAGTCAGAAGGAATGGTAAGAGTCTAATGACAGGGCAGAGGCATTCCTGTGGGGGCTAGGAATGTGGGAGCAGAAGAAACAGAGGAATATAATGGGATACATTGAAGTCCAGGGGAATCATTACATGTGTCCTTCACCCCAACTGCTTTTGCAGATGTAATTGAGCCTTTTGACACCAGGGCAACTGGGACCCTGGATCCCAGAGAGGGTGGGCTGCAAAGGGGCCACATTCAAGAAATCTCCCAGTTGCTGCCTTGAATGCTCTAAAGTATGATTATAGTCAATTCTTTTTTTTTTTTTTTGGTTTGGAGGGGGGATGGCAGGGGAATTGGGGGTTAAGTGACTTGCCCAAGGTCACATGGCTAGTAGGCGTTAATTGTCTGAGACCGGATCTGAACTCAGGTTCTCCTGACTCCAGGGCCAGTGCTCTATTCACTGCCACTTAGCTGCCCCTATAGTCAATTCTTAACTCTGTGCTAGTAGAGAGAAGCTAGTCAATCAATCAACAAGCATTTATTAAGTATCTACTGTTTGTATTGTGCTAGGTGCTAAGGATGCAAAGGCAGAAATGAGGCTGTCCTTACAGAGTTTACCTTCAATGAATGGAGGTGGGGTGTGTGTGTGTGTGTGTGTAAGCATATATGAAATAATACAAGGTAATTAGAGAGGGAGGCCCTAGCAACTGGGGAGATTAGGAAAGGCTACTCCAGAAGATGGTGTAGAAGCCGAACGTTAAAGGAAGGGAGGGATTCTAAGAAGCAAAGATGAGGAAGGGGAATATTTCAGGCATGAGAGAAAGCTATTGCTCTGGAGGGGCAGAAGATGGGAGGCTGTGTATGAGGGTCTCCAAGAAAGTTAGTTTGGCTGGACGGAAGATTGTATGAAAGAAGACAACATATAAAAACTTGGAAAGGTGGGTTTGGATTAGGTTGTAAAGTGGAACAAAATCTTAGACAAGAAGGTTCTTAAAACAGTGAATAGTCTCTACATCTTTTAATGACTGACTGAGGTTTAGCACAAAGTAGGTGCTCAGTCAGTATTAGCTGAATGGAATGGAATTAAGTCATAGGTTCAGCCTTGTTTTATTATGATGCCTTTGCTGAAGTCTTCCTCTGCTGCCTTATGGCGTGCAGAGTAGCCTTCAGCACTGGAAGGCTACTCTGGCCTTCCAGATGGATGAAGCTAACAAGCAGAAAATGCTGCCAAGAAGGCTTGGGTGATGGCATTATACATCTGTTGTTCAAGGACTAGCCTAGCTATGCTCATCACCAGAGGGCTGTCCAACAAGTGATGAATTGTTTTGGTCTCTGTAACCCAACAATGACTGCCTCCTAACAATTGCCCTTAGGCATTGATCTGCCCCTGCTTTGTGAATGTCCAGATAGAGAAATGGTACAATGAATTTACACTTCCCTAATCTCATGCCAAGTAGCATGTTGTTAATTTAGTCATTTCAGAGAGTGACCAGTCACCAACTCTCGGTGACCCTGTTTGGGGTTTTCTTGGCAAAGATACTAAAAAAAAAAATGGTTTGCCATTTCCTTTTCCAGTTTATTTTACAGATGAGGAAACTGAGGCAAACAGGGTGAAGTGACTTGTCCAAGATCACACAAATGGTGTCTATAGCCAGATTTGAACTCAGGAAGATGAGTCTTCCTGACTCCAAATATGGCACTCTATCTACTTTGCCACCTAGCTGCACCAAGGAGCATGTAGGACTGGAAATCAGAACTCTGGGGCACTGGGGCATGCCATCCCATTTGAGGAAACCAGAGTTCAACTTGAAATCTCTCCTCCTGCTTCCACTTCCATGTGTTCTTTAATTATTTCTTTTTTAAAACACTTTAAACAAATTTATTGATATCTTTTTTTAAATCACCTTCCTTTCCAAAAACATTCTTCTACCTTCCCTTTTCCAGCAAGTCATCTCCTGTAATAAGGAATTAAAGAGAAAGAGAAATAGAGATAAGAGCTGTCCAACAAAATTAACCAATGCATCAACTGAGTCTGACCCCAGAGTCTTCCCTCTGCAAAGAAGGGAGGGTGGTGTTTTTTTCTAGAACTATTTCTAGGACTCTGGACCCAAAAGTACTGCAGACCTATTTATGGCCCTGTTCCAAGTGAAGCCTGTGACAGAGTTTCAAAAAATTACGACTCCCTACAGATAAGCCACTAATGGATGGATGATCCCCAGTTGCTGCCATATGGAAGAAGGCAAGCAGCTGAGGCAGGGTTTTTAAGGAGATCAGGGAGGACTCCCATTTGTGTAGCTGATTCAAGCTTCTCAAGTGCTTTTCTCAAAACAATCATGGGAGGTAGGTAGTAGGAATCTTGGCATAATTTTGGAAAGAGAGTCTTTAAGTGACTTGGTCACAGTCATACAATTATTAAATCCCAGACGTGTTGTTTAAAGCCAGGGCCTAGGACTTCAGACCTAATTCACTGACCACTCTGCTACACCCCCTCTCATGAGACTATGGGTCTTTGTTTATGTCATAATCTAAGGTTAGATGCCTGACAAAAGTCTTGATATCCTGTATCTGTAGCAGTAATCACAAATAACACATTTGATCAACCATAATTGATAGGAATAGATACTATACTATCTAAAACCCTAAAATGTATGTAAGTTGCCATTTCAAGGAGTGAAGCAAGGAGGGCAGATCTTGGATTTCATTGATATAAGAAACTCCCAGAATGGAAACTCCCTCTACCAATGCAGATTGGCAACCGTTCTATCCCTGTGGTCTTAGAAAGTTATCCAGGGACACTGAAAGCTTCTGTGACTTTCCCAGAGTTACATGGTCAGGTTGCGCTAGAGGTCTGAGGATTACATGGTTGGGCTGTGCTAGAGGTTGGACTTAAACACAGTCTTTCCTGACTCTGAGGCAGACTTTCCACTGTTAGATAGGATTTGATGACTTTGAGATTTAGAGGAGAGTGACCAGGAGATTATGTTCCTTGAGGATTCGTGGAAGGAAATGAGGGTGCTCGGCTTGTGGAAGAGAAAGAAGGCATAGGAAAGGAGATCAGAGCTGTCTTCAAGTATCTGAAGGGCCAGTGTGTAGAAGAGGGATTTAGTTTTATTCTACTTAGTTCCAGAGAACAGAACAAAGAGGAATGGGGGGGAATAGTGACATATTTTGACTAAGTGCAAGAACAAACTCCTAATCCCCACTCCATGCCTATGCTCACGTTAACAGCAATAATAGCATTAATATATTACTCTAAGGTTTGTAAAATGCCTTTACAAATGAGGAAACTGACCCATAGAAAAATTAAGAAACTTGCTCAAGGTTACTCAGTTAGGCATCAGAGGGAGGATTTGAACTCAGGTCTTTCTAATTCCAAGTCCAGTGCTCTACGGCTCTTTCCCTTCTGTCCAAATCCTATTCCTTCTTCATGGCTGGGCTCAAATGCCAGCCCCTCCCTCCATCAAGCCTTCTTTTGAACTTCCCCTTCCCCCTTTGTCCCTTCTTGCTTTGAACTACTATAGCACTGGTTTTTATCCCCCATAGGGCTTGTAGTAAGATATGTTTCTTAAGGGAAGGGACTTTTTATCTACCCATCTATCTCATTATCTAATTATATATTCATTTATGGTGTATATGTGTCTCCAGACCACCTAGCATAGTGCCTTGCTCATAGTAGACATTCTAAAAATGCTTTTTAGAGTGGGAGGATGGTAAATAAAGACAGTTAGAAATATCTCAAAGTAGAATATTGGGGGGGAGGTGTGGGCAGAAGAGGAGGAAATAGAGGGCATCTAGTCAAACCTGTCCATGACACCCTGGGTCAAGGAGGTGATTCTGGGTCATGGACAGGTTTGACTAGATGCTCTCTGAGGTTTCTCTCTGACTCCGAGATTCTGGACTCTGAATTTTTCACCTCAGATCTCTATATATCAGGATTACTCTGGCCTGGCAGTTCTGAACTCCCCAAGTTCTGAACTACTTGAGTTTTACAGTGGCAAGATGGTCCTCTGGTTTAGAATGAATCTTATTATGGCTGTTCCTTACTGAGACAGATAACTAAGTGCTATCTGAAGTCACACTTTCTTCCTGGGCCCTTGAGAAACCCAGTACATTGTTGGCCTCCCAAGGGTGCCTAGAGTTTTCTGCTTTTCGTTGGCTGAACACTCTCCTATCTGTCAATCCCACTGGCTGTAACCCTCAGGCACTGTTTAACCCATTTTAAGATAAACCTTATGTGGGATCTTCAAAACCCTTTCATATTAATCGTCTCTATTTCATCCTCACAACAGCCCCTGCAGGATAGTCATTATTATCACCAGGTAGTTATTATTATTATTATTATTTCCATTTTTAAAATGAGGAAACAGGTCAGGTAGGTACAGTAACTTGTACAATTAAGTCCAAGCATTTATTAAGCGTTTACTGTATGCAAGGTTTTGTACTAGGCTGTTTTTTGTTGTTTTGTTTTTGTATTTTTGTCCTTCGTTCTTAAAGAAGACCATGACATCAGGAAGGTGATGTCATAGCTTAAAAATGAATTGGATTTAAGTGAGAGAGGGCTGTGCAAAGAAAAGACATCAACCTCACATTAGGCACCAGGAGTAAGAAAGTGGAAAATGGCACAAGGCCTTGCCCTCCAAGAGCTTATACTCTGAAAGGAAGGATGAAAACACAGACATAAATAAGTGGAATAAGGGTCAAAGGGAAAATCTTGACAAAGCCCTCCGAGAATATCAGTGACGGAGATGGTTAATAAATGCCCAAAGCCCAGGTCTTTCTCAATATGATGTGCTCTGTGCCAGAGAAGACACTTTGGAGATTAATCATCAATCAGGGGGCAGTTAGGTGGCACAGTGAATAGAGCCCTGGCCCTGGAGTCAGGAGGACCTCAGTTCAAATGTGACCTTAGACACTTGATGCTTACTAACCGTGTGACTGTGGGCAAGTCACTTAACCCGGATTGCCTCACCTCCCCTCTCCAAAAAAAAAAAAATCAGTCATCTAGCCTGAAAAATAAGAAAGGAGTAAGTATTTATTAAACATGTACCAGGTTCTATTACCTTTTTTTTTTTTGCCTTTTTGGAGGGCAATTGGGGTTAAGTAACTTGCCCAAAGTCACACAACTAGTAAATGTGTCGGATTTGAACTCAGGTCCTCCTGACTCCAGGGCCAGGGCTCTATTCACTGTGCCACCTAACTGCCCCTCTAATAACTTTTACAAATATTATCTCACTGCGATGTTATCATCTCCATTTTATAGCTGAGTAAAGTGAAGCAGACAGAGATCCTAGGTCACACAGCTAGTAAGTGTGTGAGTCTACATTTGAACTTAGGTCTGTCCTGACTCCAGGTCTGGCACTCTATCCACTGCCTTCTGATGAATGAAACAATCCCTACTCTCAAGGAACTTACATTTTAATGGAGGCAACAAGTACACATACATAGGATAAACATAAAGAGAATAAAGACAATTAAATACGAGGTAATTTGGGCAGGAAGAGCTGGGAGGATCAGAAGAGGGTGCTTAAGCTGCATTTGGAAGGAAGAGGATTGCATCAGGTCCAAGTGAGGAGGGAGTGCATTCCAGGCATGAAGGACGGCCAGTGCAAAAGCTGAAAGACCTGGGGTGTGATACCGTGTGAGAGTAACGGAGAGCAAGAAGGCCACTTTGGCCAGATAGCAGAGGGTGCGGGGCAGAATGTCCAATGAGGCTGGAAAGCTAGGTTGAGACCAGCTCATGGAGGGCTTTAAAGACCAAACAGAAGAATTTGGTAACAAAGGTAATAGGGTATCCTTGCAGTTGTTTGAGTAGGAGAACGACATAGTCAGATCTGCTCTTAAGGAAAACCACTTGGTAAGTGGCTTAGTAGGAAAAGGGGAGAGATTTGAGGCTAGGAAACCATTATATATTATATGTAGGAGTAAGGATTTGGGTTTCAAGGGTATCTGGTGGTTATAGGGACAGGAATGTCAGGGTGGGAAAGATAAATTATAGAGGCTCTGAGCTTCCTCAGTTCTTCTTCTCCCTTCCGACAGTCTGTGGGGGAGAATCTCCAAATGATGGATCAAGGGAGCTAAGACGTTCCCTTTTAGCCCCACTCAGAGCCAGTTGGGCCTGTCCCCAGGAGTTGGGGGCATACAAAGACTCAAGCCCTTGCTTCTCCTTTTCTCTTGGGAAAAGGTACTGAGGAGAGATCCCTTAGTAATAAACAATTCATTGCTTGCCTCAGGTTCTTGCCATAGGTTGAGACATCTCAGGAAGAGGCAAGTCAGATATGGAAGTGGGGAGGGAGAATACATTCCTCCTTAGCAGAAGGAGAATGAGGCCCATGTTGCTGGTTTCCCTACCTACCTCTGATAGTCCCTCACTAATGCCAAGTAGGTGTCCCAGTTGTGCTGAGGAAACTGCCTGGAGAGCCATGGAACCTGTGTTCCACTGGACACAGAACCTCCCCTTGGGCCCTTTTACAGGAGTGCAAAGGAAACAACAGGAGTGTGAACTCCAAGGCATAATCCCTGGGGCTAGACTTGAATGGGGCAAGAGTTTTGCCTCAGTCTACCCAAACTGAAATTGGGGTGAGGTCTCCTAAACTCGCTATTGCAAAAATGTACTTCTAGCTTACTTGTCTGCTGACATGTGTAAATTCATTTGTTCACACATTCATTCATTCAACAAATTCTTCATTAAGAAGACTGTGTACATGTTCTTAAGGTAGGCCCTAGGAAGAGACACAGAGATACCTTAGAGCTTAGTTTAATAGGGAAGGTAATTAATAAAAAATAATAATATATACATAAGATAAATACATAAAATAATTAATTAATTAATACAACTTAGCATACGATGGGTATAAAGGATTAGAAAATCAGATGATCTCAGTCATCTATTGGACGTGTATCTTATGTGAGAGGTTATTATTCCACATGTTTTGGATAATTAACTGGCCTCAGGGTCAGAAGGACCTACCTATTACACATAATAATTGTGAAACCCTGGGGAAATCACTTAATGACTCAATGGCCCTGGCATCTAAGACGCTAAGTTTCAGAGAAGATGCCTGTCTGCATTGGAAAACGAAAATCTTCACTGCAGGTTCCTTCTGTCAATGAAATTGTAGGCCAGGTTAAAAAAAAAAGCAGTATGTATTTATATCCCATGCAACAATTCAAATATTTATCAAAGGCATGTTGTGTACAGAGGCTAGGGAGAAATACAGAATTTAGAGAAGACTGTCTACAAAATTATCCCGGTATTTGCTTTCAGAGTGTAAGCAGAGGACAGATCTGACACACCGTATGGCACCTTGTACAGAGCCATGCACAAAGAGCTGTTTTAAAAGGTGACCTTGTCTTATTCAATAGATTTGTTCCTTAAAAAGTTGCATATAAATAAAATTTATGTAAATCAAATCCTATTTTAAACACTCCTTTAAAAAAGCCTGGGAGTGGCATCGTAGAAGCAGCTCTGACATCAGAGGACTGAGTTTGAATGTTGGCTCTGCTACCCACCAGTGCCTCTCTGGGGCTCCAATTCCTCCCTTGTAAATGAGGGCATTGGACTAGATGATCTAAGGTCCCTTCCAGGCCTAAAGTCTGTGATCTAAATCCAGACAGAAACAAATCCTGCAAATTGAAGGACCTGTGTAACAAATCCTTTCTAGAAGAAGAGACGAACTAAGCCCCAATTTCCTTTGTAAATCTAGATGAAAAATCTGCAGGTCGCTTAACTCAGGGCCCAATGGGACAGGTTTCTGGATGGCATTTGAGGCTCAGTCACCGAAGGTCTGGGTGGGCAGTGTGGTCAGAGGCAGGGAAGAATGGGCCCAAGCTAAGCAGATGCTGGGCTACAGGCAGGGTTCTGTGAAGGAGGCAGTATATTGAACCAGTCTCTGAGTCAAAAATACATTCAAGTCAGACTTCTGGGTTGGGAGTTACCAACTCCTATTTCTGGGCTCTGCCCAGCCTCAACCTGGCAGAAAGAACACGCTTCTCAGAATTAGCAAGTTGCTCAGAGAAAAAGCATGGTATAGTCAAAAGTGGCCTTGGAGTCAGGAGCCGTGGGTTCAAATCCATATTCAGATGCTCTGTGACCTTGGCTTGTCCCTGGAGTTTTCTGAGTATCAGGGTCCTCATTTATAAAATGGAGATAATGATATTTATATGACTTATCTTATGGGACTTTTTTGAGGATAGAGCTCTGCAAAGCTTAAAATGCTGTGGAAATGGAGGTTATTTTTATTATTAGGGAGCAAATGGAGGAGTAGATCTGGCCCAGAGAACTGGAGGAAAAGAAGCAAGTGGAGTCCTGGACTTGGGAGACATCACATTTTTGGCTGGACAACCATGAGCTGGCACCATGGAACTGATTGAGGGATCTGTGGGGTTAACCGTGCTTGAGCCTAAGGGAAGGTGCGCAATGGGTAGAGAGGACCCCATCCTTAGGAAAACTATGCTTTTGTCCTTCCTGCAGACCGGGCCTGGCAATGCCGTTTGGCTGTGTGACTCTGGGAGAAAAGAAGGATTATAACCAGCCATCTGAGGTGACAGACAGATATGACTTGGGGCAGGTCATCAAAACGTGAGTTTTGGGCCCTGGAGAAAGGGAGCGGGGTATTTGGAAGGGACAGTGCACCTGTAGGGAAAAAGGAGAAGAGGAGAAGAGGGACATCATCGTGGTGGGTTGGAGGAGCAAATTATATGGACAGAGAGAGAGAGAGAGAGAGAGAGAGATTTGAGATAGAAGGATCTGAGTTCTAATTCCTGCTCATTTGTATGACCTTGGACAAATCATTCCATCTCTCTAGGCACTTTTTTTTCCTCACATGGATCACGAGATGGGTTGAAGCATCTCTAAGATGCTTCCAAGTTTTAAAATCATTTGATCGTGTGATTGTGGGGATGGGGGCAGGGGGTGGAGGGAAATGTACCCAGGCTAAACAGGGCCCTGGACTGCAGGGAAGAGTTCTGCGAGATTTTTCGAGCCAAGGATAAGGCGACAGGGAAACTGCATACCTGTAAGAAGTTCCTAAAGCGAGATGGGCGGAAGGTGCGCAAAGCAGCCAAGAACGAGATCATCATCCTGAAAATGTAAGTGCTAGGAGGTGACCTCTGACCCCAGCCCTGAGACTGAAGGTCAGAAGCAGGGGGACCTAGGGGTGAGGGCATGGGGATGAAAAAGAAGAGGAGGAAGACAAGTGGAGGGGAGAAAAAGGAGAAAGAATAGAGAGGCAAGGAGAGGAAAAGAAATTGTGAGTGAGAAGGAGTAAAAATAGAGTCACAGAAAAGGAAAGAAGGATTGAAAGGAATGAGGGCAGATTGTGGGTCAGGAATGAGAGCTTTTCCCTTACTCCAGAGGGTCCTCAAGTCCAGATCTGTGGCCCCTTGACTTGCTCTGGTTGGCTGGTCACTATCCCTGGCACCTTGTAGTTTTTGGATTCCAGCTTCTTCTCACATGCCTACCTCCCTGTCTCCTTACTGCTCCATTAGCTTCCCTTCAGATAGAAGAGCCCCAGGCTAGCTCCCACCCCCCAAATAGATTCCCCCTCCTTCCTGTTATAGAGGAATCTTATGTCCATGTATGGATTAGATAGTGGCCTTGGAGGCCCTTTCCAAATCTGAGATTCTGTGATTTCCCCACTCCCAACTCTGGCCTTAGGGTGAAGCACCCCAACATCCTGCAACTGGTGGACGTGTTTGTGACCCGCAAAGAATACTTCATTTTCTTGGAGCTGTGAGTAGGGGAGGAAGTAGAGTCTGGGGTCCCCAGTTATCTACCCACCCTTAGCTTAGCCCTGAAATCTTCCTCTGCTCCATCCTTCTACAGCTAATGTCCTCCCCCTGCCTCCTGCCCAAAGGCTGAGTTTCAGTGGTGTGAGAGCTCCCTGGCAGACAAAGTAAAAAGCTATCCCTAGGTTGGCAGTGCCCTAGAGAGAACCTGGTCCTTCTGAATTCTTTACCATTTATACTCTGCCAGCTCCCCGAGAGGAGTTCCAAGAGCCTGCCTTTCTCCTGGAGAATGGTTGGCAGGCTCCCTTTTCTGGCATCTGTGCCCCTTTCTCAGGCTCTCTCTATGCTCCAGCACATGTGGGAACTTCTCCAGGTTAGCCAGCCTCCTGCCTCCAAGCTCATTAAGTTCTATAGAATCTTGGGTCAAACTGGGAGCATCCTAGCTAGCGAAGACATATTCTGGCTCTGGCATCAAAGTAACTCCTCTAGCCACACACCCAAATACACAGTGTCCTTCCAGAGCCTTTAGCTGATACCTGTCTCTTGGTCTACCATGTCCAACTTAGGGGGTATCTCAGGAAATACATGTGGGGAAAGGGCTCAAGTTTTATTGATCCACAGGGCCACGGGGAGGGAAGTGTTTGACTGGATCTTAGACCAGGGATACTACTCAGAGCGAGATACAAGCAACGTCGTACGACAAGTCCTGGAGGCTGTGGCCTACCTGCACTCCCTGAAGATTGTGCATCGAAACCTCAAGGTGTAGCCTTGGTCCAGGGTGGAGAAAGGGACTGGAGGGGATGAGTGGCTCGGGGGCTTGTACTGGGGAGGCCCTGAGTTACAAGCAGCTCTCACTTGTCCAGGTTTCAAACTTCTTTATGAAATATTCAGGTAAATTTGTAATCTCTGACTGGCTTTCCCTTATACTGATCCCTGCCACCAGGCAGTGGATACTTGGGGGTACATAAATTTATGTGATTTAGTCTGAGCTAAAGTAATCAGGAAAGCTAATTACTAGGAGCAGTGTGCATTTAGATAATGGATAAAAATGATATTCAGAAAAATTAGTGCAACATGTTTGGGAATTATCCATTAGTTTGGATTATGTATATCTCATAATGGAAGTTCTTCTCCATTTACACAGATAATTGAGAGCTGGCTCTATAAGGAAGTGGGGATGGGCATCTGGGCTGCAAGGATTTGAAGACCCTAGAATAAAGGTCCTAGATCTAACCCTAGATTTGGAGTCTGAGCACCTCAGTTTGAATCCCAGTTCTGCTTTTTCCTCCTTTTGTGACCTTCCATGGCATACCCTCTCTGTGCCTCAGTAAAGTGTAAAATGATTGGTGAGAGGAGGGAACTAGATAATCTCTAAATCTATCATTCTACTAAATTCAGGGCAGGGGGAGGGGAGGAAGGGAACTGTAGCTGGGTTGGGAGACAGGGTCTCTGGCAAAGAGCATGGTGTTCCAGTGGTGCAGGAAGGGATGGGTCTTGGGGGCACCAGGCAATTTCTCAAGAGGATCTCACAGGATCTTCTCCCACTTATGGGGTCTGGTTGTAGTTGGAGAATCTGGTGTACTACAACCGGCTGAAGAATTCCAAGATTGTCATCAGCGACTTCCACCTGGCCAAACTGGAGAATGGACTCATCAAGGAGCCCTGCGGGACCCCAGAGTACCTGGGCAAGGAGTGGGAATTTTGGGGTGGGGTAGGGAATTTAGAGAAGGGGGGAATAGGTCAAGATCCAAGGAAGAGAAGGGAGGAAACAAGGCTGGGCTGAGATCCCATCCACAACGGCTACTTGGCTCCCCCTGAAAGACAGGTCCCTACCACCACCCTCTTTATCCTCAGAAAGACCCCCTGCCCCATACATATCTGGATATGCTTTGGGACATTTCCACCAAGATCCAAGCAGGCAGAGAGGATGTAGGATAGCATCAGGAGAACCCAGTGGGTAAGGGAAGAGGGGAAACTCAGAAGGGGTTAGTTGGGGCATGATACTGATGGACTCCATGATTGCAGCCCCTGAAGTGGTCGGCCGACAGAGGTATGGACGGCCTGTGGATTGCTGGGCAATTGGAGTCATCATGTATATTCTGTGAGTGGGAAGAGTGAAAGGAGAGGGAGGTGAAGGGAAGAGGGAAGGAAAAAGAGTTCTGGCCTTCTGGTAGGCTATACTTAGGGATTCCTCTCCCCACTCTGGACTGTAGGCTGTCAGGAAACCCCCCCTTTTATGAGGAGGTGGAAGAAGATGAATATGAAAACCATGACAAAAACTTGTTTCGCAAGATCCTTGCTGGAGACTACGAGTTTGACTCCCCATACTGGGATGACATCTCACAGGCAGGTGAGAAGGCCATGTGGACCCACACTCTTGAGGCCTCCTCCTTCATGCTCCATTTTTTGCCTCATCTTCTCCCACAGTGTCTAACCCCCCAAGCTTATCTCTTGGAACCTCTCAGGTTACCACTCATTGTAAGGACTCAGACCCACTCTATCCTGGACAATCTCCAGGATCCCTTTCTGATGGTTTATCATACTCAATTCACCCTTTCCCACTCCCGTCTCTCAATGGAGACACAAACCTTCCTCTCCATATTGGGTACCTATAGCCAAAGATCTGGTGACCCGATTGATGGAAGTGGAGCAGGACCAGAGAATCACTGCTGAAGAGGCTATTTCCCATGAATGGTGAGTGGGCTTCCCAGCCTCATTGGCTATGTCCAAGTCAGGGAATGCGGTGTGGGGTTCATGTCCCACAGGACTATGGGAAGAGTGGTGTTTGAGTGGGTCTTGGATGAAGGATACTCCCCAGAGCCTGAAATGAACAACAGAAAGCTGCACATCTTGAAGGTTGTACCCTACCATCGCTAGAACATTAGGCATCAAGACTTCAGGGAAGGTCTAGGATGGGGGAAGGCACTGGAGGGGATGAAGGTCAGGGTTGGGGGGATCACAGGCCAGCTCTGGGGAGGAGAAGACATTTAGTATGGGGTACAATTTGGAAAGGGCAGTGTAGTTTTGTTTTGTTTTATCCCTTCTCTGTCATTGTTCAGCCCGTTGGTTATAATTCTTTATCACAAGACTAACGTTCAACGTGAAGGTATTTGTAGAAACTCTATTTGATTATATGCCGCTGTGGGGGGGAGGGGGAGAAAATTTGAAACTTAAGAGATTATAGAACTGAATGTAAACTAAAAGTAAATAAATTTTTAAAAAAGAAAAAAGAAAAGGGCAGTGTAGAGTTCCTTCTGAACCCTACATGTTGGGGGTGGGTTGTAATTAGGAGACTGCTACTCCTGCGGTCAGTCCCTAATTAGAGGTGGGGAGCCTATTGGATTTCCTCTTAATGCCAATGCAGGTCATTTTGGTTTGCTTTGTACTCTTTGCTAAAACTCCCCTGGCTCCCAAACGCCAAGTCAAGGCCTGGAGTTTCCTCATTCTTCCTTGCCTGTGAGCCAACTGAGTTCTCTGAGTTTAGAGATCTTTATACCTAATCCCTAATTACTTATCTTTCTGTGTCCTCCTGCTACCACTGTCTCTGGGTTCTCTGGGTTCCCAGATCTCTTTCTTTTCTATTCCTTGTTTCCACTCACTCCAGACCATAAGAGTGTGTTTTTTAGGGTTTGTTGACAAAGAAAAAGGGTATATACAAACTCAGAAATAATATGACAGGATAGGTCAATGAAAAGAAGATATGTAAGAAATCTACCCAGTTCTAGACCGAGGGGCCCTAAGTTCTCCCATAGCTAGGTTGGCCATTGGGATTCCTTGAGTAACAGCATCATGGCTCCTTGAGAGAATTGCATCCTATCTCTAGGGGCACTCCAAAGCCAGATTTGGGGTTCACCCATCTGTATTTGATGGACCAATCATACTAATCTACTTTATAGTAATCTAAGTTTTACTTAGGAAGCTTCCTGAAGACTAGTCAAGTCTTTTGCTGATATGACATGACATGATATGATATATTATACTGTAATACAGTATGATCCCTTAACTAATTATCCACCTAACTGTACCTCCATCCCATCAGAGAATTTTGCCTCTCTAGGAATGTTTCCTCATCTCTAAAAACAAGGAGTTAGGATGTCTTCCAAATCTCAAATCTCTTATACTTCTAAACCCTCAGTAGGGATTTTTCCCAACCAGGATGCTAACAGCTTGGGAGCTGGGGTGGGCATCAAAGGAATCTGGGCATTCACCCTTTTGCCCTCTTCTAGGATTTCAGGAAATGCTGCTTCAGATAAAAACATCAAGGATGGAGTCTGTGCCCAGATTGAGAAGAATTTTGCCAGGGCCAAGTGGAAGGTATTGACCAGGGTGACCTCTTTCTCCCTTTGTGAAGCTGCTTTCTTTCTCTCCCCCTCCCTCAGATATTTCTGGTCCTGTTCCCCATGGATTTTTCTCTTCCCCAAGGACTGATCCTCTGAATCATCCCTACCCTGGAGAAAGTTACCCTTTGTGTAGTCCAGAAGTGGTTGCATGAACAGAGCAGAGGGCCCAGTAAAGGCCCTTGGGTCAGTGATCATTGGAGAATTATTCCAGGTGTCATGGGATCCTGTGGTTAGGGTTTGCCATACCTTTTCTCCAGCTGAGTTCTTTTCCTCCTTCCAGAAAGCTGTCCGAGTGACCACACTCATGAAAAGGCTCCGGGCTCCGGAGCAATCCAATGCAGCTGCTGCCCAGGCTGCTCCAGCCACAGACACTGCCAACCCAGCGGCAGTTGGAGGAACCACATCTGCAGCTCCAGGGGGTACTGCTGCAGCTCCTGAGGGTAGTGCTGCTTCAGCTGCAGCGAGCACTGCCAAGTCTGCCATTAAAAGTGGTGACATGTCTGCCACCGATGGCAGTGCCACCCCGGCCACCGATGGCAGCGTCACCCCGGCCACCGATGGCAGCGTCACCCCGGCCACCGATGGCAGCGTCACCCCAGCCACCGATGGCAGCGTCACCCCAGCCACCGACAGGAGTGCTACCCCAGCGAGTGGAGGGAGAGCCACACCTGCTACAGAAGAGCACACTATGCCAGCCCCCCAAAGCAGCAGTGTGTCTGCTGCCAAGGCAGCTGTGTCCCCTGAGCTGGCCCCGGCCCAACCGGACAGCACAGCTTCGGGGGTCCAGTTGGTACAGGCTCCGTCCACGTGTAAAGGAGAAGAGGCTGCCAGCCCCGCCCAGGAGGCGAGGAGCGAGGAGACCGGCTGAGCCGGGCAGGGGAATGGGTGGGGGGAGGGTGAAGGGGAGGGTGGGCATGGGGGAGGGTCTCACTGTACATAGAGTCACTGGCATGACAACCCCTGTTTCTTGGAAGGGCCACAGCCTAGCCATGCCATGCGGCAGCCTGTGGTCAGGGGGTATGGCCTGGCCCCCTCCCCTGTGGGATGGATCCCTAGGGGCTGCAAGAGAGCTGTCTCTTCCTCTGTATGTGCGAGTGGGTGGGGGAGGCCCTGGCTGGCCCCGGCCCCTGCATGGACTTTTTGTGGCTTTTTTTGTCTTTTGCTGGCTTCTCCTATTTCTGTTCCTTGCTGGACACTGCTCTAGGGACACTGCTCCCCAGTCCCTTCCCCTCTGCCCTCATGATTCCTCTGGGCCTCACAGGTCCTGTCCACTCCCAGGTCATAGCCTTTGGTGGGGAGGCTTCCCCTGAGAGCTGGTCATGTGGTGAGGCTGTGGGGTGAGGGATCAAGGTGACCCCCCCCTCAGCCTCTCTGGTGAATGTATGGGTCCCTCTTTGCATATAGACAGAAAGGTTAGGGGCAGAATAAGACAGAAGGTAGAAGGTACTTATGAACACAGAGTACAAGACAAGTGACCCTACTACCTTCCATGACCTCAGAAAGTAGAAAAAGAGTAAGAGTGATTTAGAAAATGTAGAACAGCAAAGTACATAATGGATGCAAAGAGAAGCTGTCCTGAATGCACTTCTGCCCTGGCCTTCTTGGAAATCTTTGCCAGGAACCTCATCCTTGCTTCTTAGTCTTACCCTCCCAGATTCCTGGTAGCTTTGGAGCAGTCCTGAAAAATGCTCCAGTGGGCCAAGGGACAGAGAGAGTAATACCAGATTGGACTGCTAAATTGGGTAGAGAAGCATTAGGGATGGCTTGAGCTGTGGCCTGACCCCTCATCATGGGAATGAGCAGAAAGGCTGAAGGGGGCAAAGAGGGATGGGCAGAAAGAGTGAGACCAGGAGAAGGGGCCAGGTGATCCAGTCTTCGTACTATAGTCAACCTGAGCCATGCAAGGGAGCAGGGGCTGAAGTTCAGTCATTCTCCAAAGTCCCACTTGTTCCAGCCCAGCCCTCTTCTTTCCTCTCAGGCTGTCAACCCATTACCAAAACCTGGTAGTGCCCTCAGTATATCAATTCCCTATTGTTTCTATATTTTGGGGATCTGCCTCTTCATGAGTTGATTCTCTATCACCCATTTCACCAGTGACATGGAGGTAGAAAAACTCAGTGTTCTTCAGTCCCGTCCCGTCCCCCACTCGGGCCTGGAGGGAGGTCTAGAACACAACACCTTGCTAACCTTGCAGGGGTCCTGGAGAAATCCCAAGTTTCTTTTTCTTAAAGGTGAGAATGTGGGCTAGGTTCTGTTGGCCCCTTGCTCCAGGGAGCCAAGGATCAAGGGAAGGAACTTGGCAGGTACCCCCTGTAAGAACCTGCTGCTAAGGGCAGGGGCAGCCATGCCAGCCCCTGCCCCTATGTCCCTACCCCAGGCTGTGCCAGGCTTCTTGCCCCCTGCCTGAGGGTTTCTGCAATGGTTGTGCCCCAGCTCCCCCTGCATGCCCGTGGGTTTGATGTGGCGCTCAGAGGCCAGCAGGGCTAGACTGCGCGTCTTGCTGTAATTGGCAAATAAATGTCACCCTGCCAAAGCCTCCTGCCCACCTGCCTCACTCTGTCCCACTGCGCCGCCCCCACCTGGGGCCTGGCCCCTGGGTTCCATTTCAGCCTTCTGGGGAAATAAAACTAAACAACATTGGGGCACTCTGCCAGGCAATGTGGGTAAGGCAACAACAGTAGCCTGGGTCCCTAGTAATTCCATCCATTGCCCTGACATTATGGGAATTTGGTGTGACTGTGTTGTGGTGGCCATTCAACACCAAAGCTAGTATTAAAAAAAAAAATCCTCCTTCCTCCTTTCCCAAACGTTTCTGGACATTAGAGATCCAACTTAGTGTAGGAAATGACAGGCTCATGGGGCAAGGTGGTATGGCTAGCTAGGCTTCTCCTTACATCATTTGATAGATGATAGGATTGGGCCAATGGACTGGTTTAGGGAGGTTCAGACAGATTTTTGACATTACAGCAGCTGCTTCCTCCTGGTTCCTTTCTGGGACCAGCACTCTTACCTCCTGTCCCAACCCCATAAAGTCAGTTAGTCAAAAAACATTAAGTATTTACTGTGGGCCAGACCCCATTCTAAGCACCAGTGATACCAAGAGAGGCAAATTCAGTTCCCATCTTCAAGGAGCCCAGCTTCTTATGGTGGAGACAACATGTAAATAGGTAGGTATATACAAGATCTTTGCAGAGTAGGAGAAAGGTAGTCTCAGAAGGGAAGGCCTTCTGTAAAAGGTGGAGCTTGAGCTGAGCCTTTTGAAGCTAAAAGGTGAAGGTGAGGGTGGATTTTATTTCAGGCATGGGGGAATACCCATAAAGGCACCGAGAAAGAGATAGGTGTTGAGTTCAAGGAAGAGCAAGTAGGCTACCCACACTGCTGAACTTGAACTTGGGTTTACGGATTAAGGCAAATTTGCACTAGGGAAGGGGGGAGAATGTATAGTTCATAGAAGCACTGAACTGGGCCTTGTTTCTGTGCTACATCCATCCTTGCCATTCCTCTGTGACCAATGCCAGGAAATGCTCCATTCAACCCAGGCAGAGCCCAGATAAAGTGCCAGGAGGTATTCTTTCTCAAGCAGGATCCCTGAGCTGATCTGTCTGCCTGTGTTTGTTAGGGCTCCTTTAACATCCAGGGTCACGGATTGCAAGAACTGGGGAAAGGATGTTGTTGGGTTTCGGCTTAATCTCCAGTTAGTTGCCCCTCTTCAAAGCCGATTTGGGCTTCCTGGGTGCTTAAAACCCCCAGGGGGAAATTGCCACAGCAAAATTGAAACTGAAAGTACCCTCCATGACCTGGAAGATAATTGTCCCAATTTGGGCATTGTTTTTTTCATTAGCAAGATGAGGAAGCTGGATTAGATGATTAAAGTCTCTCCAGGCTCTAAAACCTAAGACCCTTTGAATCGTCAGGGATGTATATTGAAGCTTTAGCATTTGTAATTAATAAGGAAATTCTTTGCGTCATGGGACCAGCACTTCCTGGAAGCCATTCCTTCTCATTTCCCATTTTCTTCCTGGAATTGTCACGTATACCCAACCCTAGCATATTGGCCTGATGGGTTGGGCAAGTAGAGACAACAGGTCTCTGTATCACCCACATGGCCTAGCTGTAAACCTGTTCCTCACCAGCCTAAAGGAAGGGCAGGATATTCCTACTAGCTGGGATCCATTTCTGTTCTAGATGTCTTAAATCAAAGAGCCATGCTCTGGATACATTGCCTCTCTGCTCTCAAGCAGTTAAGTTTTTGTAGGTGTTGGGGTACCTGGGCTCAAGCCTTGAATACCTTGAAGAAAGGGGGTCAATTCTGTCACTTAATTCAAGCATTTGGTTCTTAGAGTCACTGTGAATAAGTTGAAAATACATAAGGATAGGTTCCTTTGGGGATATATAAATTGCATTCACCCTTTTGGTCCTGAACTGATCTATATGCCCCTACCTAAGGCTGAGGCAGGGTGATGAGAGACAGCTAGGGTGATGGGAGAGTAAGAAGAGGGAAGAATTTGCCCAAGACAGGAGAAAGCTTTACTGGAGACATAGGGCAAGGGGCCTGAGCTCCCTGGACATTGGTCCTATGATTTGGGACTTCTCACCTTCCTTAGTGACCTATTAAGCACCTACTGTGTGTCAGGCAAGTAGCTAGGTGGTGAAGTTGATAAGAGTGCTGAATAAACTTCCCAGTTCAAATCTGGCCTCACACACAAGCTTATGCTAACTAAGCGATGTAATACATAAACAGATCAGTAAAAGCAAGATGGGTCATGGGGGTAGCAGCATTGAGCTTGGAATCAATGGAGACTCATCTTCCTAAATTCAACTCTGGCCTGAGACATTTACTAGCTGTGTGACCCTTGGGAAAGTCACACAATACCGTTTGCCTCAGTTTCCGAAATGAGTCGGAGAAGGAAATGGCAAAGCACTCCAGTATCTTTGCCAAGAAAACACCAGATGGGGTCATGAAGAGTCAGCTGAAACGGCCGAACGAGAAATGTCAGTCACCGAGGATGCAAAAAAAGATAAAAAAAACAATTTCTGCTCTCAAAGAGCTCATGGTATAATGGGGGAAATCTTTTTTTTTTTTAAATTCTTGAGAAACCCTGAGTGCCAAACTATCGGGCTGAGGCCCCGAGGTTCAGGATATGGGAGCCCCCCGGGGTGAGGGGAAGCAGAAGGACGGAGGGTGAGAGTAGGAGGAATCCACGCACGTCTGTGCGGAGGGAAGCCCAGGCACTACTTAGGACAGCCCCTGCACTTCGTAGATGGGAAAACGGGCGCTCTCGGAGGGGTGGGGACCTGCCCAGGTTTTTCTGCCCCCGAGCCCACCCAGACCTCTTTCCCCTGGACCACACTGCTTCCCACTCCCCTACCAAGGACTTAGTGCCACTTGGTGAGCATCTCCTTCCTTTTAAATAGGGAAACTGAGGCCCAGGGAAGGAGAGTGATTTGGCTAACAGAGGGGAGGACGAGGGAGGGAGACGGGAAAAGAATCCAGCCAAGTCACCTAGTGGGGAAATAGGGGCCCTGCCACACAGGAGCTATGGTGTCAATAAAGCAGCGGGGAGAGGATGGGAGGCCAGGTGGGACACGCCTCCGCCTCCCACCCCTTCTTCAGCCCCCGGTTAGCCCCGCCCCTTCCCCTTCTCGCGCCGCGCTCGTTCAAATCTCGCGCCTCGCTCTCCTGCGTCACTTCCGACTCGCTTCCGGGAGGGACCCTGAGAGAGCCAAATTTGAAGGGAGGCTAGAAGCTTCTTTTGCACGTTTTCTCCGGTACAGCTTTGGAGACCGCGGATCCCGGGGGCCCCTCCCCTGTCCCTAGACCCGCTCGACTCAGGCCCCAGGCCCGCCCCGGCCCTGCTGAAGGGCTCCCCTTTCGGAGGCGCCGGGGGCCGGGATGCCGATCCGCGCTCTCTGCACCATCTGCTCGGACTTCTTCGACCACTCCCGAGATGTGGCGGCCATCCACTGCGGGCATATCTTCCACTTGGCGTGGTGAGTGCGGGGCGGGCCGCGGGTCCAAGTCTGGAGATCGCCCCGCCCAGCTTTCTGGTTTTCCGAGAGGGGAAAACTAAGGCAGGCCGCTAAGGGAAATGATGGATTGCCGGGGGAATTAGTAGCAGAGCCGTGTCCAGATCCAGACCTCCCGACCTTTCCTTCGGCGTAGAGTTCTCTGAATAGCAGGGAAGACACTCGGACAAAGAGTCGGGAGGGCCGGGTGCGAGTCCCAGGCCTGCCTCTTCAGTTCAGAATCAGCATCATACTGACGTGCAAATGAATGATTTGGGGGGGGGGATGAGGGAGGAAGCGAAGCCCGGAACTCCGAACCCCTCATCTGTCTCCATGTCTGGAATCCCAGCACTACCCTTGACCACCCGGGGCCTTTGAATCGCTGCGCCGGACCCCTCGAGTGTAAAACTTGGATATTGAGCTGGTTGACCTCTAAGGGCCTTTCTGACTCCTGCCTGTGAATTTAGGTCCTTTGTGTTGCATCAGAGAGAAGTCTCAGCCACGGGAGGGTGGCCCCTTTTGGTTGCTGATGCCAACTCCCAGAATCCAGGCACTGGCCGCAGCCACTTGTTAAAGCTGTTGCTGCTGGGTACCCATTTGGAGCCACAGGTTATGGAGGTGTGTCTTTGTGTGTATATACATGCATACACATACACACATACATACATACATTTATAAACATGTGAGTGTGTGTGTGTGTGTGTGACACACGGAGGGATGGGAGAGAGAAGAGAGAGAGAGAATGAGAATATTTTCATATGTTGATCCAAAAAAGGAGTTTGTTTTTTCCGCAGTAGAACTTCCTTTGAGTTGGTTGCTTGTAGGCTTTGTGCTGTTTGGTTATGTGAAGAGTTAGAACAGGCTTGACTGAAAGGATTAGGCAGCAAACAGATTTAGGTTTGATTATTCTTTTTAAAACTGGGAGCCAGTTACAGTATTTATGTTGATGAACCATACTAAACATCAAATGGCAGCATAATCATTACTAGTGAAGCCCTGGAGGGCCATTTGTCTGCTGCTCAGAAGCAATGTTTGTAGTTTGTCCACATCTGGAATGGACAGCAGGCAGCAAGACTCTTTTTTTTTTTTTAAGGTTTGCACTTTTCATATTTTTTCAGTGTTTTTATTTATTTTGTTAAATATTTCCCAGTTACATGTAAAATAATTTTAACATTCAATTTTTAACATTTTAAATTTCAAATTCTCTCTTTCCCTACCTCCTGCTCCTACTCCTTTCTTGAGAAGGCCAACAATTTGATATCGATTATACATGTGAATTTATGCAAAACATTTCCATATTAGCCGCATTCAGGCAGCAAGATTCTTAAGCAATCATTATGAGGCATGCTGATCTGGGGCAACATGAGACCAGGCAGGCAAAAAACCTTCCAAGAATGGATCTGAGAAGGGTCAAGAAAGATAACCCAAAGAAATGGGGCCTAGCTGTTGATTTCTGAAAGTAAGAGAGAAACTGCAGAGCATAGGCAGAGAGGAGTTGGCTCACTTAGGACAACAACAGCCCAGGAAGCAGGGAAGCTGGTCCAAGAATGGCAGCTTGCTTGTGTGTTCTCCACAGTTACTGGATAAAGATGGAGCCCACCGTTTTGTACACATGAAGAGCCATGTGGTGTCATTAACCGTAAAGAACAAGGAAATACAAATACTGATTTATAATTATGCCTGTTTCAAGACTTTGACTTGAACAGATCCTCTCAAGAGGAGCCTCGCTTGTTCCAGTCACGGCTCCCTCCTGTACAGACGGTTGCATAATTTATTAGTTGTCATTGTTTACATTACTTAAGTTATGCTTCAGTTGAGAGTTTTTTATTCTATCTTATGCACAATTGCTTATTTCGCCAAAATTAAAACAAAATGTAAAGTTATAATAATAAAAATTTGTAATTTAGACAGCACTTTACAGTTTACAAAGTTTTCCCACAATGGCCCAACAAGGTAGAGAATAGAAATATAATATATTTTGCAAATGAGGAAACTGATATCCAAAGACATTAAGTGATTTGTCTGTAATTACACAACTGGTAAGTGTCAGCACTGGGATTTGAACCTAGAGCCTTCAAACTCCAAAACCAGTACTCTTTTTACCATACCTTACATGTTTGTTAAATTAAGCTAGGATTTACATGTTGTTAACCAGTACCAGAAACCATTGTGATTTGTGGGAGAGTGGTAATGATAGGGCGATTAAAGTTTCTGGTTAGCCAAAGGTTGTTCCTTTCTATGTGATTGTAGATGGCCTACAGAAACCTTTACCCATAGCTTTTGTTGAGCATACACTTCATACAGACTTTTACTGAACACTGTAGTCCTGGGGCACAAAGAGAAAATGGACTGTGGGAGAAATAAGGCTGTGAAATTAAAACATATCCATTTTATCAGCAAAATCATTTCTTTGTACTTTCCAACTGCTTAATATGAAGTGAGAATGACAGCTCCAGTGTTTCTCACATCTTTCTTCTGAACTGCAAAGTGTTTGGAGCAGACACTACCTCATTCTTCCTTGCAGCTTTTTTGTATGGGAGAGAGATGACAAGTATAGTTCTTCCCATTTTTCAGATTGTAGAAGGTAGGGAGATTAAAAAATAGAAAGGGAGAAACTGGTAGAACTCAGATCAGAGTCCAGGTCTCCACCTGCCTATTGGGCTATACCATGTTCCAAACTGACTTTGACTGAGGTCAGTCTTGAGGGCAGAATGGGCTATTCTCCAAGGAGTGGGCGTGTAAGACTGGGTTTTGACTTAGTTGGAGCACAGAATGTTGTAGACTTAGAACAGAGATAGAACTTGCACCAGACTTTGTAACCAGCAGTTTGATTGCTCCTTTTTGTTTACTAAATGAAATCTCCTTTCCTTAGCTTGGCATTCAAGGCTTTCTGAAATTTGATCCCAACCAACCTCTTCAGCTTGATTGTAATACTACTCACTTGTGAGCAACCAAAACAGAAAACTCATCATTCCTCAAGTATTTTTTTCTGGTCTTGTGACTTGGCTCACATTGTTCCCTATGCTTTGAATGTGCCGCGTAGTAGCAGGCTCAAAACATAATTCATCCAATTAATAAACATTTATTAAATGTTAAATGCCTCCTATGTGCCAGGCATTGTGCCCAGTGCATACAAATGCAAAAGTGAGAAAGTTCCTATCCTCAGGTAGCATCTATCTGAGGCATCTCCTGTCCTCAAGGGGCTTACATTCTATTAGGGTTTCAGGAAAGGTCTCTTGAAAGGAGTAGCATTTGAGTAGAGTTTTGAAGGAATCCGGGGGTTCCAGGAGACAGAGCATTCCAGATAAGGAGATCAGCTTGTACAGAGAAGCAGAGGCAAGAGATTGAAATGTCTCAAGCAAGGTCAGTTTGACTGGAATGGAGAATGAGGGAGGGAGAGAACTGTGCTAGCGCAGCCTAGAAAGTTGGTTGAAGTCAGTTTGTAAAGGACTTTAAATGCTAAAGAGAGGAGTTTGTATTTTAGTTTAAGACAGTGGGGAGCCACTGAAGCTTCAGTTCTGATCTTCTTAAAACACACGTCTGACTATGTGGTGCTGAAGGAATAACATGGTCAGATATATCAGAAATATCAGTTTGGCAGCTGGTGGAAGATGAGTTAGAGAGGGAAGAGACTAAATATAGAGAGACCAATTAGGATTTTTTTAAAAATTGTGTGAGTAAGATATCACTAGGGACTAGGTTACTTTCGCTAAAAGCAGACATGAGAGGACAGGTAGAGACTGAGATATATAACCAAATTGGGAGATATAGAGAGGAAGTAGAATCAAGAGATGATTTAGCAATTGATTGCATGTAGGGAGGTGAGAGTGAAGAGTTTAAGATGACTACCAGCCCTGCAGAAATAGGTAATTTAGGAGGAAGGTGGGTTTAGGGGGCAAGATAATGAATTCTGTTTTAAACATGTTGAATTTTAAATACCTATTTAAAGGTGGAGATGCCAAGCAAACAATTAGAGACGTGAGCCTGAAGTTTAGGAGAACAATGAGGGCTAGATCTATAGACTTGGAAGTCATCTGCATGGAAATTATAGTCAATCATTGGGAGCTTTTGAGGTTACATAAAGAGAGAAGAAGAGAAAGTCCAGGGCAGAGCCCAGCGTTGGAATGCTCATGCAGAAGGAGCCGTGTGTACAGGATGACACATAAAAAAAGACTGAGAGAGAATCATAACAGAAGTATCATGACCACTCAGAAGGAGGAGTTGGTTGGTAGTGTAAGAGGAGTCAGAGGTGAAGGAAAAAGAGAACTGAAGCAAGGGCTTTGGACTGGACAGAAAAGAAATCATTCGTGACCCGACAGAGATCACTTTCTACTGAGTGGTAGGGACAGAAGGCATATTGTAAGGGTGTGAAAGTAATAACGAAGGTGATGGACAACTAGTAGCATTTACATAGTGCTCTAAGGTTTGTGAAGTACTTTAAAAATATTATCTTGTTTTATCCTCATAGCAACCCTGGAAGGGAGGTGCTATTATTGTCTCCATTTTACTGGTGAGGAAACTGAGGCAGAGATTTAAATGACTTACCCAGGATCACAGAAGTAGTAAGTGTCTGAGGCAGGATTTGGACTCAGGTCTTCCTGATTTCCAGTTCATACATTCTACCCCTTGTGCCCCCTAATTACTTTAGCAAGTGAGTGGGAGGTAAGAAAGTGGAAACAGGAAGTCGAGGCATAGGATTTTAATTTGAAGGTCAAGTAAAGGTTTTTTAAGGATGGGGGAGATCAGTATTTGAAGGAAGAACTATTGATATGAGGAGGTTGAAAATGAGAAGAGATGTAATGTTCAAGGACACTGGCTGCTGAAGGAGAGAAGAGGAGATGGGATTAAGTGCATGAGTAGAGTACCAGAAAGGATGATTTTTTTTTTTTGATGAATGAATAAATCTCCACCTGTTGAAATCCTTCCCATTTTTCAAGGCCTGCCTTAAGTATCATCTCTTCATAAAGCCTTCCTTAATTATTATAAACCTCCCCCAAACCAGAAGCAATTCCCTCGTATTCAGTTCTTTTGTAACACTGTGGGTTTTTTTCCTGCATGCTTATTGTGTTCTACTTAACGTAATGGTTTTTGTAATTGCGTCACAGGCAGCATGGTATAGTGGCTGGAACACTGGACTTGTTCAGACCAAACTTTGAATCCTGCCTCAGACACCTATTAATTGTGTGCTCGTGGGCAAGTTCTTGTAATTTTTCCGAGCCTTAATTTTTCTCTTTGTAAAGTGGAAGTGATATTTGTTTTTGTTACTTTGAAGATGTGAAAAAAAATCTTTTAGTGTTTTATTTTTTCCCACTTACGTGTAAAAAGTTTTTAACCTTCATTTTTTACAGTTTTGAATTCCAAATTCTCTCCTATCCTCCCTCCCCCATCATCATGAAGGGCAAGCAATTTGATAAAGGTTATACATGTACAGTCATGCAAAACATATTATGCATGTTGTGAAAGAAAACATAAACAAAAAGATATAAGAAAAATAAAGAAAACTTTTTAAAAACCAGTATGATTCAGTCTTGAATCCTCTCAGCTTCCAGCAGTTCTTTGTCTGGAGGTGGAGAGCATTTTTCATCATAGGTCCTTCAGAATCATCTTGGATCTTTATTTTGCTGGAAATAGCTAACTCATTCATAGCTGGTCATTGTGCAATGTTGCTGTTACTACGTACGATGTTCTCCTGGTTCTGCTAATTTCACTTTGCGTCAGTTCACATAAGTCTTTCCAGGTTTTTCTGAAAGTATCCCCTTAATTAGTTCTTATAACAATAGTACTACACAATCTAAACCACAACTCGTTTAGCCATTCTCCAATTGGTAGGCATCCCCTCGATTTCCAATTCTTTGCCATCACAAAAAGAGCTGCTATAAACATTTTTGTACACATAGGTCATTTTCCTTATTTGTTTGGTTTTTTTTTTTAATCTCTTTGGATACAGACTTAGTAATGGTATTGCTCAGTCAAAGGATATGCACAGTTTTGTAAGCCCTTAAGGCATAGTTTAAAATTACTCTCCAGAATGGTGGGATTAGTTCACAACACCACTAACAACAGTGCTTTGCAGACTTCTGAGTATAGTACTTTTCAAACTTAAAGTACTGTACATATTGAGGCATTATTTGTAATCCTATTTTTCATTCCTATTAAACTGTTAAGTACTATATGGGGAGAAAATCATAATATAATGAGAAATCAGATCTGGAGTCAAGAGTACATCCTACCTGTACCACATCCTTTTTGTTGTCTTAGTGTACACAAGCAAATCGCTTAACCACTCTCGGCCTTTTTTTTTTCTCATCTGTAAAGGGAGGGGATTTGATTAGATGATCCCAAAGGTCCCTGCTGATTTAGGAGTATAGGAGTTTATCTCTCTTATCCTTTCTTGAATCCTCTCAGCATAGGTCTTTATACTCAGTAAATGCTCAGTCTGTATTTCGTGAAATTCCCAAAACAGTTAGTTCGGGTCTCTGAACTTTTTGCTAAACGATATCTAAAAATGTCCGTTTTGCTGTTTCTCTCTTTTTCAGCCTCATTAAGTGGTTTGACACTGCTCCAAGTCGTACATGTCCACAGTGTCGGATCCAGGTAAACTACTATTTGTAGAGGTAGTATCCATGGTAGGAGTGCCTGGATGAAAGATTGTCTATCCTTATTAGAGTGATTGAATGAGAAGAGCTCTTGGGGAAATATCAAGCTTGTCTCTAGCCTCTCACTGTAGCTTCTTTTGGGCATCTTCATCCTGTGTAAAGATGGCGCTACGGGGATCTTCAAGCATATGCTGGATGACCACTTGGGTTTGTTATAGTGAAGATTCCTTTTGGTTATGGGTCAAACTAGATGACTGCTAAAACCCCTTCTAACTCTCAAAATTCTGTGTTTCTGTGAGATGCCTTTATTCATCAAGATCAGTGAGTGGCCAGTTTATTTTTCCATTATGTCAAGGGATGCCATGTGAAAACTGGTCTGTTCTTTTCCTGGTTTCCTTAAGATCCAATGCTTTTGACTGCTTTGTTTTCATTGGATTAGCCACGAAATAGTGGGATTTTTAATCACTGGGAACTGTCACTCAATTAAACATTGTCATAACTTTAGAGAACACAAAATTATTGCCATCTGAGTTTGCTGAAGGTGTGTGGGGCACTTGGAAGCTATCCATTTTAACTAGAGCGCACCTGATGTTCTGAGAGAACCCTGACCCTAATTCCGTCCTTTAGAGGAGGAGCAAAGTGCCATTTCTGGCATAATCTAAATGTTCTGAATGTGGAAAGAGAAAGGGATTTGCTTTATATCAGGCAGGCAGAATTCAGATCTTGATGCTCTTCCCTACCCTTTTCCCTTTATACCTGCTTCTTGGTCTGTACACTGATGATGAATCTCTTTTCCCTATTCTGTTTTCTCATTTAGGTTGGCAAAAGATCCATTATCAATAAACTGTTCTTTGACTTTGCTCAGGAAGAGGAAACGGGCTTGGATGCAGAGACCTTAAAGGTATACAGGAACAAATAAAGATTCACATATGTATGTAATAATCTTTTCCTGTTATTTTTTATATATTGAAATGTTCATGTTTAATGTTTACTAAGTAAACAATGAATTTTTTTTTTAATTTAAGGTATACGAGACCATTATGCAGGGGAAATGTTCTTCAATTTTATTATTCAATAGAACCCCCATGCCATTTTGTGTCTTCCCATGAAGAAAGGTCAGGGTTTCCATGTTGTTGGAAAAGAGAGAGCAGTAGTGATAACTGGGCTCTTGCCGTTGATCTTTGAAGCAGAAGAGAGTAATAAAGTAATAATATGGTTAGGGGGCCAGAGGTGCAAGAGCAAAGTGATCATGGGATTTAGAACTGTGAAGGCCCTTCACACAAGTCCTTTTATAAAAAAGGAAAAGGAGACCACCAAAGATTAAGTGACACAGTTGGGATTTGAACCCAGTGCCCCCATTTGCTTTTCAGTTTACACCTTACCTCATTCTTATTATTTTTATGTGAGAGCCAGTGTGACATAGTGGAAAGAACACTGGATTTAGATTCATTCTGCTCTTATCTGCAGTCCCCATAAAATTCCTGCATAATTCCCAGCTTGAAAAATACTAATATAGTGTCCCCATTCCCTGGACACTTAATACTGCAGTGGTGTTTAGCACTGAAAGCCACAATGGTATATTAATAAGTCTTTGTACTTATAGATTTCTTTAACAGGAAGCTCAAAACCTTTCTTGGATGTTCTTTCAGTTTGCCTGTGAGCTGACTTAATTCTCCCAGTCTCATTTTGTAGCTAGGGAAATTGAGCACAGCATATACAGTAATAATTGAGCTCCTTTACTCTTGAAGTTCCCAGTGACTAGGTCTTTGGCTTTGGGCTATCATGTAGCTTTCACAGCTGGCTCACACAGCTGAGGATCTCCATTTGGATTCTTTCTGTTAGCTTTTTGGATGTGAGGTGGCTAGAATCATAGAGCTCCCTAAATAAAGCTGTGTTAGGACTGACGAGTAATTGCTGGGTTTTAAGGGTTAAATTTTACTAGGCATTGAATTGTTCCACCTTCCTGCTGGTAGCTTAGTGACACATTTGCTTCCTTTGAGCCTTGAGTTAGCTGGAGTTCAAATAATGGGACTCTTGTACCCTCTTCTGCTTCAAACCAGTGTGCTCAGCCAGTACCATCACTTCCATTGTCATGGCAACAGCTCCTTTTTTAAATAGTATAGCCTCTATAATGACAGCAACAATGACATCTTCTAATACCTTTCTGCTTAAAAAATATAAATTGAGAGTGGGGGAGGAAGTCAGTATCTTTGGGGCTAAAATAATGATTTCAAGTAAAGCTTGTACCAAAATATGAAAGGGATTAGGGTGACCTTGGGCTTTTATTTGATTCATTTAGCTGGTGTTTTTCCCTAGTTAACTGCTATAGAGTATCCTTCATTCCTTAAATATCTACTCTACCCAAACTCACCTTTGTCTGACCAGTAAGTATTTGGAGGGATAAAGCTAATCGGAAAGTTCCGGGTAGATACCAGGAAGCAGGGCTTTCTGTCCATCTAGGGGTTATAGAATTTCAGATGGACTTAAAGCAGGATGGAAGCTAGTTAGTTTGTCTCTTTTTTAGAATGCATAATCTGAACTTTAGTTTCAACATCTTCTACTACAGTTCCCCTCTAATACCTCCTTGTGATGTGGAGGTGACCCTAGATTTGCTAGAAGAACATAAACTTTGACAGAACGTGCCAAACTGGAAGGGCTTCAAGTATGGACTTAGCAGTGAATTATTATCTACGATCCAGCTTATCTAGATTTATAGAGATGTCTTGATAGATTTGCCACAATGTAATGTATTTTTTTTAGGCACAGAAAATAATGAAGATGGTCTACTAAGACATGGAAATTTTATATGTAGTCTGTATCAGTTAAGGGAATATCCACACTAATGAAATCTTTTTAGATATTAAAATAAATTTTTGTATGGTAACAGTATTCTGGGGACTGGAACTAGAATGCATCCTTGTATTATCAATGGAGACTTAGCTATATCCCTTATAACCTCAGTACCTTTGGTTTTCTGTTTATCAAATAGAAAACCCCTCTTAAATTCAGATAGCACTACTTAATTAGAAATAGTATGGAGAATATTTGTGATACCCCTAGACCTTTGACCATGTTTGTTTCCTTGCAGAATGAACTGGATAAGACTAAAGCCCAGCTGTCCTTGAAAGGTAAGTTATAGAAAGTTATACCCACTCCCTTCAGACAACTGAGAAATTTCCCAACGAAGCACACAAACCCTACTTGGAAATGGAGGGGAGTCCCCACATCTAGGAACTGATTCCAAGCTGGTCCTCCCCTCATGTGACTGAGTGTATTCAGCCTGCCCAGCTCTTAAGATAGAGACAAAGGACATGATTGAGACCATCACAGTAGGCCTGTGCAAGTCTTCAGCCACTGACTGATTGCCTCCTGGTCATTAACTGATTTGTATAGAACTGATCAGAATGTGAAGAAGAGGGGTTCAGGTCTGGATTGTGTTGGTCACATGTGGCTGTGAAGGGGGGGATCCCTGGAACATAAAGCAAAACCCTGGGGATTTTGGAAGATGGATCCTGGGGGTAACTTATCTCCAGAGTGTGAATCATAAAGAACAGAATGAGTTTTATCATTAAGCCTGAGTGTCAAAGTCCCTGGCCTAGAACATGCTAAGGAGAAAGAAACTTAAAGAGGGAGCAGAGCTAACTTGTTTGCTAGTTTGAAAAGAATTCGGAACCTCTCTTTAGTTTCTTATGTGGCTAATGGTGCTTAGTAGGGAGAACTGCACCTCGCCTCATTTGAAGTAGCCTGTGGAGTGGAAGCTAGTGCTCATATAGCCTCTCTGGAGCAAATAAGAGCCTCTCCTAGGAAAATCAGTAGTGCAAACACTCATTGGCTTTTAGTTTGCCCCTTAATCCCTTCTCCCCTACACACACACATATACACATACACACACACACTCACTCACTCACTCACTCTCAGTCTTCTTCATCTTCCAGTTAGTTGAAGGGTACAAGCAAGACACTTGGGTTAGGAATCTGTATTGTGCTTATTTGAGTGTCTCCCTCCAGTAAAAGAGAAGAAAGATTGCCAGTCCATCATTGACTCTTTGCGAGAAGTACTAGATGTGCGCAATGTTACCATAGAGTCACTGCAAAAGGCCTTGGGCGAGTCAGAAATGCTGTGTTCAACCTTCAAGGTAAGTTCTTTGGGGATCTGTGTGTTTCAGATTTATAGCTCTCATTCCTCCACAGAGGGTTATTCTCTATGTCACTGACAATACTTTCTGGTAGTAAAGGACGTGAGACTAGGAATTTCCCGTTCTTGAGGTTCTTCCCTATCTCTGCTTTTGTTTCCCCATATGTAAATTAGAGACAAATCCCTGCCCCTTGTTAGCCCTTCTAGAACAGGTGTTATTAAACTATGACCTTAAATTTTTTTTAATAATTGTATTCAGTATAATTAATTTCATTTACAATCCTACACATTTCATTTTATGCATTTAAAAAGATTATTCTGATAAGGGGTCCCATAGGTTTTACTAGACTGCCCAAGGGGTTCATGACACAAGAGGTTAAGAACTCCTGCTCTAGGACTTGAGAAAGCAAATATGTAGCCTGCTTTGAGATATCTGCTTTGTTAGATGGATAAATCAAATTATAAAATGACCCAGAGTGCAGCTAAGCTCGAACCCTTTTGGGACCTATATAGGCCCATGAAGGCCACTGTGGCAGCCAGGTTTACATATTGACTTTGAAAAGAACGCAACAGCTCAGAAAAGCCTTTCTAGCTCCTTCCAGCCATAAGCACTTGCAAAACAAGAACTAATAGGCCAGGGTGAGCTGAGCCCTTTATGCCTGAGATAGGCCCAGGCCAGCTTCAAGAAGGCAGCTGATGAGACAGGCCTCAGGAAGCCTCCCATTAGTGCTTCAGCCTTCGGCCGAGCGGCTCTCTGGAGCCAGATCAAACAGCATCCCAGGGAAGAGCAGGGGACTTTGAAGTTGAATGTGCTCAACTGACCGGGAAGATCAAAGCAAGCGGCCCCCAAACCCAAATGAATATTGTATCAGCATGGGCCTGTTGGCCTCTTTCCCTCCTCAGCCCCCCTGCCCTCCCCAAGGGGGAATGAAGTGATTGATCTGAACTGGAGATTGATATTCTAGCTGCAAAAGAAGCAGCAATCCCATGTGATATGCTGTTTGAAAGGCAGCTGTCGTTCTGCAGGAGGTCAGACTGCAGGGTTTTTGTTGTTTCTCAGCTCTCTTTTAGGGAGCTGGGTGAAGAAGGGAAGGAAGATTTAGGATCAGGCATCAAGATGAGTGTGGGGTTGGGAATGAGTGTGGGGAGAAGTGAATATCTTGAAAGGAAGGAATCTGTCAATTATATTTCTAGAAATTCCTTAGGTAAAGAGCTGACGCTCACAGTGCAGTACACTGGGAACCAACACACTCATGAGGGAGGATAAGTAGAGCTGCTTCCTGAGTCTGAGCAAGAGCCAAACCAAGTTTGCCATAAGATGATAAGCACAGATTAATGGTGGATGACAGAGGCGTCTTATCATCATCCTTGTCTCTTTGTACAAAGTCCTACTCTAATAAACAGCAGAGTGGAAGTGACCCTGGATTCTCAAGGACTGTCCCAGGGAGGAGCACAAACTCAGGTGCTTGAAAGGCTTTGGGTAAGGTTCTGGCAACAAATGACATCTGCTTCTGAAGGACAAAGTACAGAGAGCTCATCACCAGTGGCTGTCCACTTGAGGATTCATTCTTTGGCTATGACAGTCCATAAACAGGACTGGGCATCCTCATTCTGTTTTTGCAGTAGAAGGAAAGGGGATAGGAAGTACAAAGAATCACAGAGGTTTAAATTGATTTGTAACCATTAACTTTGTTGTCTTGGTACTCTGAATGTGAGATCTTTGTCCAGTGACCCAGTAGACATAATACTGGAGGAAATGGATTCTATCAGTGCTGACATTCTTGCAATAAGTCTCACAAGAGGACAGAGGAAATTATAGTTGAATGAAAGAATTGACCACAAGTTTTCCTTAGAGAAGCAACTAAAAGATTTGATGGATTTTGTTTCATTATATATCCAAAGGTAACAAGAAACATCATTTTATGGGACATTTGCTAATTGCTGCTTGTTTGCTAACATATTGTAGAGGACAAGAAAGTAGAGAAATTCTCTTTGAAATTGAAGAACTCAGTAAGCCTTTCTAAATTAAATTGATATGTAATATAATTCCCTAGATGCTGGGTCTCCTCATATGTTACTGTCATATCTACAACCTCTGAGATGCCTTTATTTTTTAATTTCTTTTTATAACGTGACATTACAAAGAACAAAAAGGATTATATATAAACCTATATTTGTATTTTATACAGCTTGTATTTTTTTAAGTGAACGCTAAATTTAATGTGATAATTACAAAACCGCTCTTCTTGTCTGTGTTCCCTTTTGAACTTCTTTCTTGCTTGTGTATGTTTTGGGGTGTTTTTTTAAAGCATTTTATTGATGCTTTTTCCCTTCATTTGTTTTCTTCAAAATTCAAGTACCATCTTCTTCATGAAACTTTTCCTGATCTCCCAGCTGCTACAGCAATTCCCTCCAAAAATGACTTTATCTTTATCTTTTATAACACTTGTACATGGTGTCTAAGCTCATTGGGGAGCTATTTCATCTTATGTCCTTGTATTCCTTGCACCTTGCAAGGAGCCTGGCATATAGTAGGAGTTTGATAAATGCTTATTGATTGATTTCTTACAGCTTGGTTGCAGATAGATGTCTGCCAATCTGTAGGTTACAATCGTCCACACTTGGCTCATTATTTGTATCTCATCTGTAAAATACCCTAGGGACAGGGAGATGATGGTCTCCTTTTCTGATAGGGAAAACAGATAATAGGAGAAGAAGTAACTTGACCCATTGCCATTCAGCCAGTCTAGTGCAGAATCAGAGTGGAAATTGAAATGAATGGCTTCTAGGTGCATTCCTTATGTTGAATAGCATGCCTGACTTATTTTTTTGAGGCCTGTAACTTGTAGAAGAAACCCATCCTGTGATTGCCCATCCTGTGAGTGGTAATCTTTAGGAATCCACTTAAGCAATGATTTGTTTTTCCTCCCAGAAACAGATTAAGTACTTGGAGCAGCAGCAGAATGAGACCAAGAATATGAAAGAGGAGGCTTGCCGCCTGAGGAACAAAATGAAGAGCATGGAACGGTGAGCTTGGGGCTCAAGGACTAAGTCAGTATCACAGATGCCCTTGATTTAACAAAGGCTGTGTGACAGTGTACCCCCTTCTCTTTCCCACTCTTCCTTTCCCACCTGTGAGGAAGAGAGCTAGGAAATATTTCCTACAAAAGCTTTCTCTTATGTAATAGCTCTCAAGAATGGCAAGGGAGCTGGTTCACATTTTTCCTTTCAGTTTTATTTTTCATAGCCCTGAGAAAAGTTTGGGTTTCACAGGTTAGGCTTCAGTGCCATGCTAAAGGGTTTGAATTTTGCTTGGGCAGCAGGAAGCCAATGCATGGTTTGGCCAGAGGAGTAACCTGTCAGGTCTATGTACAAGGAACATTAGTCTAGCAGGAATATGAAAGAAAGATTAGAGGGAGGAAGAGAAGAGAGGAAAGAAGACCCCCTTAGTGAATCTTAAAATCTAGATATATAGTATTGTGGGCCTGGATTAGGGTGGTTGCTCGGGGAATAGTGAGTAGGAGGTGGATGTGAGGGAATATCGTAGAGATAAAATCAGCAATATAAGATTTCTTAACCTGGGCTCCATGTACTTGTGGATATCTTTGTTGTTTAAAATGTATTTCTGGTAAGCAACAGATTGAGGGGTTTCATTTTTTGTCCCTTCTGTCACTCTTTTTTTTTTGTTTTATTGGATTGTTTAATCCATTCACTTTTAAAGTTGTGGGTTAGGTTTATGCTTTCCTGTCTCTTAAAATTGAGGGGTTTTTTTCTTTCAAATTATGGTTTTCTCTCTCCTGCTATAAACACAGTATTTATGTACCTTCAATTATTTTACTTTTTTTAAAAGCATCCCTGTTCCCACTGACTCTCTTCTCCCCCCAAATCCCCTCTTCTTGTTTGTTACACTTTAGGGATTTGTTTATTTGTTCCTTATTCTCTTCTGCTTTTATCTAGTTATATATTTCTTCCCCCTTTTTTTCCTCTCAGTCAAGTAGATTCCCTATCCCTCTCCTCCCCTTTAGCTAGTGCCATTCATTAATTTTTAAATTTCATTTTTTGAGTCCTTTCCAAAAAGACTTTCTCTCACTCTCTTCATTATCCACCTTGTCTTTCTGTTTACTTTAGATCCTCATTTTCCTCTGATTCATGACCCCTTTAATCATCTAGTCTCTCTCTTTTCTCAGTATTCTTTATACAATCAAAGCTATCTAAAGTATCCATTCTAGGCTCTGTTACTGCCTTGTAGTATTTATTTACCCCATGGAATTCTCCTTTCTGTTGTGCCTGACCTTCAGAGTAATTCCAATTATTGCAGATGTCATAGAGGACACGCTGCCCCATGATTGGGCCCTTCTAACACTCCCCATTCCCATCCTGCCGATTTTTCCCTCTCATTGACCTTTTTTTATTTTTCTCACATTTACTTGGAAATCTCCTTGTGTCCATGTGCTCCCACTCCTCTAGGTGCTAGTTGCCCCCCAGGGGTCCCCTCCCTTACCCCCACAGGACAAGTAGACTTTTCAGGCACCAAATTCCCAGGGCCTGATCTAGTATAAGGTCCTCATTTCCCTTCATTTCTCATGCAAGCATTTATCAGTGGAACCTTCTCCCACCTCCAAAGGCCTCCTTTTCCCCTTCTCAGTTCCCCTTCTACTCCTTACCCATTCCCTTGTGGGCTCTTCTCTTTCTGAAGCCAAAGAGGTCACCTTCCTCTCATCATTAGCCCTTAATTTGACTCTATTACATCACTCACTGCTCTCTGTCCTCCTGCTCCCTCCTCCTTCACATACCCCTCCTATGCTGTAATGTAGTCCACAAAAGAAGCATTCACCTGTGGGCAGAGTTTCACTAGGTACTGTCCATAACATTGTCCTCTTCACATTTACCTCTACCAGTTTCCAGCTTTACCCGTGTTTACTAGTATACCTTTAGAAAGGTATCTCTTGTATGTCTTTTTTGTTGTTGCTGTCTGCATTTATTCACTCCTGCATTTTTCTTGTTTTGGGTGTTTAAGAAGAAAATAATCTCTTCAGTTGTGGTTTTCTTTCTAAAAATGTTTCAAATTCTTCTTTATTATTGAACGTCCATCTTTTGTTCTATATTTCTTAGCTCAGATTTGCAGGATAGGTCACCTTGGACTGCATTCTGATCTCCCATGGTCTTTGGAACACAATATTCCATTCCCTCCTCCTTTTTCTAGTGAGTGCAAAAGTCTTACTTTATTCAAATGCCCTTTCCTTTGTATTTGAAGGTCTTTCTACTGATGGCTTGCAGAACTAGTTTCTGAATTCCGTTGTTAACCAGTATGTGTCTTGGAATTTGCAACCTGAGTGTTTTGTTTTTTTCTGGAGGCAAAGTATGAATTCTTTCGATTGGGATTTCATTTTTCTGTGTTCAGAAGTTCTGGGCTTTTCTCTTCTGTTATTTCCTTTATTGTGGTGCTGTCCTATAAAGTTCTTCTGGGAGACCTGTGATCCTTAGGTTTTTTCTCTGTATCCTGTCTTTGAGATCCATATGTTTTGCTTGCATAGTGAACATATTTTCTTTTAACGTTTTTAGTTTTTGCTTCTCTTTCTAGGTTATTCTTCATTTCTGTGTATTTATACTCCCTATCTATTGTTCTGTCTTTTGTTCTTCAGGGAGGCTTACTATTGCAGCTTCAGGTTTTTCTATTCTGCTCATTGTTTTTTATAGGACATACATTTTGTGCTCATGATTCTATTTCTCTTTTAAATTACTTAGAAATAGCATGTTGTGGTTCCATGTTCTCCTCTGATCCCATAGGGTCCTCCTCTGTCTCATCAAGTGTTGGATCATTTTCCTTTATTTTGCAGTATTTATTCATAGATGCCTGAACTTGTTTACTAGATCAAGAAGCTACATTTCCTTCTGTTACTGTTTTTCCTGTTGGTTTATCTGTTTATGTTCAGGGTCTTTGAGACTTCTTCCTGAAATTTTTGCTACTTCTTTTTGTTATCACCCACTTCTTGAACCCCTTCCCTCTGGTAGTGCTTTCCTTGGGGGCTGGAACTCAAAGTGTCTTAGCCTTCTCCCACACTGGGTGATTCAGGGTTTACCAACCTAGACCTCTGCCCCCAGCTGACTTTTGGGTAGTCAGAACTGGCCCCAGTGGATACTGTGCTCCTCCCCCAGGCTTGGTGGAGTGCTGCACCACTCCCCGTATGCAAGTTCTCCTGCCCTGGTGACCTGCCCTGCTCCCCAGCACTGGCATTTATTTGCTTCTAAAGAGTGGTGTGGTCAAGCTGACTGTCCAGCCCCAACTAAGCTTATGCAGCCTAGAGCCAAGATCTCTGTGCCACTGGGAAGAGGGAGGGAGGACTGAGATGCAGGGGTGGGGTTTGGTATAAGCCTGTGTTGTATCCTTGAGTTTGCTGCCACAAATGGGAGGTGGCCAAGAAGTGCTGAGTGAGCTCAGGGCCAGTGAGCATCAGTTCCTGGGTTTTGTTTTTGTTTTTAACCTCTTCTTGGATTCTGGGTGTCCTAGACCATGGAAGCAGCTGAAGTTGCTTTATCTTTGGTGAAGAGTTTCTGTTTTGGAAAGGTTTGAGAGGTCATGGGGATCAGAGAAATTGTCTTGTCTGCCATCTTGTGCTTCACATGATCCAGAAGTCTCCATGAATTTTTTTTGGGGGGGCGTGGGGGTTAGCAATCAGGGTTAAGTGACTTGCCCAGGATCACACAGCTAATAAGTGTCTGGGGCTGGATTTTAACTCCTGACTCCAGCGCTAGTACTTTGTCTATTGTGCCACCTAGCTGCCTCTCCATGAACTTGTTTTTAAAATACTTTTAAATAACTGTATTCCAATATAATTGGTTTTCTTTGTAGTCCTATTCATTTTCATTAGTTTAAAAACATTTTGATGAAGTAATCAGAGCTATCTATAGCCATGTAAAAAATGCTTTAACTCACTGTTGATTGGAGAAATGCAAATTAAAACAATTCTAAGGTACTACTTCATACCTATTAGATTGGCTAATAGAACAGAAAAGGAAAATAGCAAATGGTGGAGGGGATGTGGGAAAAATGAGGCCTTAATGCACTGTTAGTGGAGTTGTGAACTGATTCAGCCATTCTGTAGAACAATTTGAAACTATGCCCAGAGGGCTATAAAACCATGAATACCCTTTGACCTAGCAATACCACTACTAGGTGTGTATCCAAAAAAAACATTAAAAAAAGGAAAAGAACTTATGTGTTCAAAAATACATTTTTTTCCTGGGAGCAAAGAATTGGAAATTGAGGGGATGCCCATCAATTGGGTAATGGCTAAACAAATTGTGGTATGCGATTGTGATGGAACGCTATTGTTCTATGGGAAATGATGAGTGGGGTGCTCTTGGAAAAGCCTGGAGAGACTTGCGTGAGCTGATGTGAAGTGAAATATATTGTGTACAAAAGTAACAGCAATATTGTAAGATGATCAGCTGTGAATGACTTAGCTATTCTTAGCAATACAGTGATCCAAGGCAACTCTGAAGGACTTATGATAATAAAAATATTATCCATCCCCAGAGAAAGAATTGGTGGTTTCTGAATATAGATTGAAGCATAACTTTTTTACTTTCTTTATTTTTCTTGAGGGATTATTTTTTTTTGGTCTGTTTTCTTTCATAACATGATTCTTATGGAAATGTTTTGCATGGTCACACATGTAACCTATATCAAATTACTTGCCTTTTCAGTGAGGAACATGGGGAGGGAGGAAGGGAGAGAATTTGGAACTCAGTTTTTAAAATGAATGTTAAGGGGCAGCTAGTTGGTACAGTGAATAGAGCACTGGCCCTGGAGTCAGGAGGACCTGAATTCAAATTTGGCCTCAGACACTTAACACTTACTAGCCGTGTGACCTTGGGCAAGTCACTTAACCCCAATTGCCCTACCTTTCCCCCTCCAAAAAGCAAAAAAAAAAAATTTCACATGAGTGTTAAAAATTGTTTTTACTTATAACTTGAGGAAAAATAAAACACTATATTTAAAAAAACCATTCTGAATAGGAATCCGTAGACTTCACAAGATTGCCAGATTGGTCAGCTACACAAGCAAAGGTTAGGAATATCTGAAAGAGCACTTACTAATTATATATGAAATGTAGAGAAGAATGTGCCAAAGATAAACCAAGGTTTTCAACGTGAGAGATTTAGATGAATGGTGATGTCACCGAGAGAGAGAGCTAGAAGGTAGGAACGCATTTAGGAGGAATAATAAAGTCAGTTTTGAGCATTTGAGTTTGAGGTGTTGGTGGGATATCAGTGTCCTTTTAGGCAGTTGGAGGTGAGAGTCTGAAGCTTGAGAGAGAGGTCAGAGCTGGAGATAGAGATTTGGGATCTTCATTAGGGATGCTAATTCAATCTATGGGAATAAATGAAATTGCAATGGGAATGTAGCTTCGGAAGTGGAGGACCAAGAAAAAACCATTAGATACTTGGAAGAGGGTCCAGCAAAGGAGGCCAAGTGAACAGCTTGAGAAAAGCCACTGTAGGAGGAAAACCAGAACGGTGCGAGGTCCGTGAAACCCAGGAGTGTTAAATAGCCTTCATCAGGATTGTGAACTTTAAAAAAACTGTACATGTAGTGATTATGATCAGGGAGTTATTGGTAACCTTTGGAGAGGAGTTTCAGTTAAGCAGTGAAAATGGAAGCTGAGTGGCTAGGCAGTGAGAGAGTCAGTGATACTGCAAAAGTGTTATTAGCCAGGAAGGGGAAGAAAGCTAGGATAGTAAGTGGATGTGGAAGGTTAAGGGAATGGTATCTTTTTAGAACTGGCAAAATTTGAGCATGCTTGTAGGCAGATGGGGGCGGTAAAGATAGAGAAGGAATAAGCATTTAAGTGGAGAGGGGATCAAGGGAATAGGAAGAGGGATTGAGATGCTACTCCCACCGAGATAGGAAGAAAGGAGAGACAGAAGGAATGTTGCTAGAAAGTTTTAAGATTGAGAATGGAGGAGTTGAGTAAGTTCATGTTATAGCCAGTATTCTCTCAGAAGTTAGGTCTTCTATTAATGTGCAGAATGGGGCTTCAGTTGGGACTTGAAGAGGGAGGAAAAGTTACAGAACAAATTGCCAGTCAGGAATAAGCCAACAGGAAAAGAGTGAGAGGAATGCTGAGCGGCAGTGAGGTCCCAGCTGAGGTTGTGTGCCGCAGATTTGTGGTGTGTAAAACGGCCCCATTGCATCACTTTCTTTGTTAAAGATCTTCAGGACCAGAGTCTAAATGGGGACCTTGTATAGTGGGGTTGAGGATTAACAACTACATGATAGTAGAAAGGGTTTCCATGATGATTATTAGTGAGTTATTAAATTGGCCCACCTTGGGGTCAAGTCTGGGTATGGAGGGAAATGAAGCCAGTGATTCAGGAAGAGACGGGGAGAATAGGGAGAGAACAGAGCCTTCATTGAAGGTGAAGAACAGGTGTAGTGAGAATAAAGG
Source organism: Pseudochirops cupreus (assembly GCA_028627135.1). Taxonomy (NCBI): domain Eukaryota; kingdom Metazoa; phylum Chordata; class Mammalia; order Diprotodontia; family Pseudocheiridae; genus Pseudochirops; species Pseudochirops cupreus. Next base: position 352,699,183 of record CM053583.1, on the reverse strand, counting down.
AGTGAGTACAAAGGATGGTCTTGCTTTTTATTTATCAGCTTAGCAAGTTCTTAGATGTGTTCCTCTGGTATCCCTTTTCTTCAGAAATACCCTGAGTTAAAGGTGTTGCCTTTCATTGTTGACCCTTCTTGCCTAGCAGCATCCCTGTGAAATCAGAGTAGAGTAACTTTCCTCAGCCCTTGTGTAAGGTATCTGTTGGTGATGCTGCCTGCAGACACTTCCCTTTTTCCTCACCCGGCAGCCCTGATACATTACTATAGCAACAGCAGTGAGGGGAAACAGAGCTGCTGGGATGCTTCTGCTCTGGATCCTTTAGATTTTACAAGCCAAGCAGTTGGGTTTTTTTTTTAGGCTTGAGATTCTGCTCCAGAGCCAGCGCCCAGAGGTGGAACAGATGATCCGAGACATGGGAGCAGGCCAGTCAGCCATGGAACAGCTGGCTGTATACTGTGTATCACTGAAGAAGTAGGTATTCCAAAACATACTCAGTGCTTGCCTGAGGCATCATTACTTGTCTGTATGAGGAGAGGGTCTTTCTTGGAAAGGAACAGATTAATCCCAGCATCCAACTTTATAGACACAGGAACCTCTTTGGCTCTAACACTCTTCTTTCTGCTACTTGTACTTTGAAAAAGAAGCTGGCAGGTGAGGCTGTGAGTATGACAGGCCCTTCTCTCTGTATAACAAGGAAGCCCCTTATACCCTCAGACCAGGACCATTTTTCCCACTGCAGAGGTAGATGTGTCTGCCTAAAATTCCAAACCTTAGCTCTTGCTGTCCTTTGTTAGGGTGAAGCCTTGGAGCAGATTTCTGGGCCTGCATGGGTGGAGGGTCAGCCATGAGCTGACGAGAGCCCCTAATCATCCTGACCCAGCAGAGTAGGAAAGGTGGCACCAGGAGTTCATGGATTCTGCTGAGCCCTGCTTGTTCCACGTTGCATAGTTTCACAGCGGCCCCAGTCATGGTTGTCAGCTCATATCCATGAAGTAGGTAGAGGGACAGGTAACAAATAGTATGCCCTTTGCAGGGAGAATGACTGAGGTACAGGTTTATAAATGATGTGCCCAGAGATCATCACTGCCATCCCATTGTTCCTTTCTCTGCCATCAGTAATACTTCTCTGTTATGCCAGCATAATACTTTGGGCTGAACACTAATAAATATTAATAAACAGGTTGGATAATTGAATGTCCTCTGATGCTAAGGGAACTTCTGTGTGATACCTTTGCAGAGAATATGAAAACCTCAAAGAGGCCCGGAAGGCCTCAGGTGAGCTGGCGGATAAGCTAAGAAAGGATCTGCTTTCTTCTAATAACAAGGTAATGGGATGGGGGAGGGGAGCAGAGTAGAGGCCGAGATGCAGAGCTGTGAGAGTGGGGCAGGGAGTGTGGTAAAGGCCTGTTCCTCAGTCCAGGTCAGCCAGCCAAGGCAAGTGCTTGAGGCTGCCTGTGCTCTTCCGGGGGCCTGCAAGTGCAGGCAGTACCTTGGGGCTATAGGACAGACTCAGAGAGGGACAAGAGCATGTTTCTTGCCCAGCACCTGGTCTGTATATCAGCAGTTCCTTTCAGCAGGACCACATTGTCTGTAGTAAAGCAGTCTTTGTATTCCTTCCTCAGTGATTCCCTGTGGGTAGCTAGGTGGCATAGCGTATGAAGCACTGGACTTTATCTGGCCTCAGACACTTCCTAGCTGGGTGACCCTGAGCCAGTCACTCAACCCTGTCTGCCTCAGTTGCCTCATTTGTAAAATGAGCTGGAGAAGGAAGGGACAAACCACTTCAGGGTCTCTGCCAAGAAAACCCCAGATGGGGTCCCAAGGAGTCAGACTGAAACAACTGAACAACAGCAGGATTTTCTTTAGCTGTATCCCATATGTCCTTAGAGGTGTGCTTGTCTCTCACATTAGACTGTGAGCTTCTGAGAATGGGAACGGCTTCACTCTTTCACTTGCACTCCCCGTTCCTGGCATATAGTGGGTGCTTCTTGTGCGCGTGTTGATAGATGACTGATTTTGAGCTCGAAAGGGATCTCAAGTTCTCTTACCCATCATTGCCTCATTTTGCAGACAAGGAAAGAGGCCCTGAAAGTTGACATGGTTTGTCCCACTTCCCATAGACCCAGCAGAGCTGGGATTGGAGCCTGGGTGCAATGACTTCAAATCCATCCCTCAGGGCACTGTACCACCTTCCCTCCCTCTTCAAAGAGCAAAATGCAGGCCTGTGGCCTTGAGTCTGGGGAGTGACCATCCATGTCCTAAAAGCAAAGAGCATTGTTGTAAACATCGTGGGACTCAGCGTCATTAAGAGACAAGTCATTAAGCTCTCCTATTTGGTTTTCTGAAGATCCAGTGGTCACTTTTTAAGTCAAGTCAGTGTGGATACAGAACAGCAAATCTTCTCATTTTCTTGGAAGAATTGCTATAAAAAGTGCTTTTGATGTTTTCCTTGCCAACACAACCTAACCTTTCCAAAATGCAAGGGAAGGAGCCTAGGAGCTTTTAGTTAGGAATCCCCTTCTAAGTCTATTAAAACTCTGTAAATGTATATCCTGGCAGCAGTGAGGATCAGTTTCCCTGCCTTTTATAAATTCCAGTCTACTGTGATTTCTCTTCACCTTCTCTACTTCCCAGTCTGGCATGAGGACATCTCAGCCGGGCTCAAAGTACCCGGGATTATACTACAGGGATTTGAATGTCAGTAACCAAGCCTCATCTGTCTTGATGTGGCCCCAAGGAAAAGACCTAGCAATCCCTGCAGGAGTTATTTGCCAAGTATTTGTGCCCGCTGTTTCCAGATTTTGGAGTTTAAAGGAAATAACTTTGTTACTTACCTCAAGAGATTGAATGAGTGGCTGGGGGCACTCCCTCGGGGTTGTGTGGGAGGAGTAGTCCCCTGTGTGTGGTCAGATAATGGGAAAAATGGCTGCTATGTCTGGGCAAAGTTGACTCTCTTGGCTGGGGGAATCCTGCTTAGGCTCTTCCAAGGGCCTCTAACAGATTCATTGGGAGTTCCCTACTAGGCAGTATCCTGAAGATTGTCCTAGAGGAGATGCTTTGGGTGTGAGTTGGTACAATTCTTTGGAACTTTTCTGGACTCATCCCTTTTTCCTTCCATAGTTACAAAAGGTGCTCTCTGAACTTGATAATGTCAAGGAGGAACTGAAATCAACCCAGAAGGATTTACAGAATGCAGACAAGGAAATCACGGTGAGATGATGAAGGCCTGACTTGAAGGGTGCATTTACAAGAAGTAACAATGTAACCCCTATTTTCCATTTTCTGGTGTGGACCCCTGTACTCATCTCAGCTCTTCCCAATAAGCTTGACTCTTGACATTCTCAACAAAGAAAGCCAGAATTAAAAGATTGCGTTCATTTTTGGCTGCCTGAGTTCCTCCAGGATGGGTTTCAGAAAGGGGAGGTGTATCATAGCCTTTATTCCCTCATATATCCTGCTGTCTGTGCGTTGCTGAACATTGTCGTAGTGTTTGCCATCTGAAGTATTGGTTACCGTTTTTATTGGCTGAAGTCCCTGCCTCACTTTGAGAGGTGAGTGGCACATCTTCAGTTGTTATTTGTCTGACATGAAGAGGACTTTGGACTTACATTTGTGTAACCAATAATCTCTTCCTGTCCTGCAAATATAAAAGATGGTCATTTGGTTCTTTACTGTTGCCACTCTTAGTGAATTTGGACACCAAGGTAATTGAAGGGCATGAGGGGGAAGTAAGTTGTGCAAAATCACTTCAAAAATCTATTTCACCGAAGCTGAGCCTTGGGCTCCAGAGCTGGGCTCTGGACTGTATCAGCCTGGCTGTGCAAAGGAGGAGCCTCCCTATCATACAAGGCTGACCGCCCGTTGTTCCCAAGCCTGTTCTTCTCTTTGTCACTGTGTATATGAAGAGCTTTATTCATTAGTCTTCTCATTTACACTTAGTCATTGTTCTCTTTCCTAAGAGCTTAAAGAAGAAGCTGACGATCCTACAGGGGACCCTGAACTTGCCATCCCATACCAGTGAGACCCTCAGTCGGCTTGTCTTGGAGAGGTTTGCTCAGTCCCTTTGGGCGGGGGGGGAGGGGGCGGGACAGGGGAAAGCATGAAAAAATTCTCCAGAGAGGAGTATTACTCATCCCAAGTTATTAGAGAACGTCTTTGGCTTTTAGTAGTGTCGCCCAGAAGGACTAGTGACCTGGAATGAAAAGCAAAACAGGAAATGCATAACCTGGGCCCACAGCTAAATTCCGGGTATAGGCCTAACCAGAAGTAAAGAAGCAGCTTTGAGTCTGTCTGCAGCGCATCCTTGGTGGGGCCTTTTGTTTTACTTTTTTTTTGCATCACGTTCATTTCAATAAATCAAGCATTTATTAAGCGCTTACTAAGTGCTAGGCACTGGGAATACAAAAACGGACGTGAGACAGTCCCCACCCTCAAGGATTTTGCATTCTTATTGGGGGGATACAAAATAAATATATTTTTTAGGGTAACACTGATAATTTTCTTTCCCTGTCTGTTAAGAGTGTCAAGTTTGGGAGCATCTCAGCTGGACCCAAAGTACCCTGGTTTTGCAGAAGAGATTAGAATATTGGTTCCTAAGCTTTGCTGTCTTGGCAGTGGCTCCAAGGATTGACCTAGCAGTTGCTGACAAGAGAAGGGATTTTTAGATTAGGTAGTTGTGGGGATTGTGAGCCATAGAGCAGTAAATTGTCAGGCCCTTTCCAGGAGCAATGGTGGTATTGCAGTAATGAGTTTGTTATTGTTCCAAGGGTTATGGATGAGCTAGGGGGCATGCATGGTGGCAGAGAAAATGGTAAGATTGCCTCATTAGAGAGGCTTTAGTGATCTGGTAGATAGATCCATTCTGTCATTAGTGTGGGTAAGCCCTTGGCACATTGAAAAGAGCATTGGATTGTAAGCTCCCAGGGTGGCCAGGTGCCCAGTGAATCTTTCCTTGTAAGACAAATTACAACAAAACCAAACTAAAAACAGGTCAGCAATACTAACAAGCACAGTGATGGTATCTGTGGGCCTGTGCCACATTCTGCCCTTGTCTTTCACCCCTACTGTGAAGGGAGGGAGCTGGTGTGACCATTTCCACCAGCCATTCCAAATAGATCACAGGTTCCTGGCTTAGAGGTTTCAGCAGTCCTGAAGCCTCTCCTTTTCAATCTCCCTTGCTTCCAAATTTTCCTGCCTTTTTAAGCTTCTGGTGGAGGAAGACAGGAAGTGGTGGGACTGGAGCATCTCCCAAATCTGACAGCTCAGATTTTTTTGTTCTGAATTTGACAAACAATAATAAGCATGAATATTTCCAGATACAAAGTACAGAAAGGATTGTGTGTGAGACTGTAAATCTTATCATTGTCGTTAAGTATTTACTTATTTCAGCACTTCCGTTCCAAAGCTGTTTTTTGTCTGATCCTCCTCATCTCTTCTCTGCTTATTCTTTAAATGATTCACACTCTTTTCTTTCTTTTTTGGGGGGAATATCTATAACTAGCTTGCGAGGAACCAGTTGTCATGTTCATTGGTATCTTTACAATGTGTTGACGAAGCACCTAATTTGCTTGCAATTGTGTACTAAATGCTGAACAGAGCTACATCTCTTGTCCTCCAGGAACTGACAGTTAAGACAGGCACAAGATGAGTTAGAGGGACCATTTAGTTTAAAACCTTCATTTTATAGAAGAGGAAATAGATTCAAAGAGGAGAAATGACATGGTAGCCAAGTCCAGAGAAGAACCCAGGACTTCTAATGACAGTTTCTTCATTTTCAACTCCTCCAAGCTGGTAATCTTGTACATGCACACATACCTCTCTACCTGCGCAAGTGATCCCGGTCCATCTCAACCGCCTCTTCTAGCAGATTGCCCCTTTTGTCTTCCCCCGTCTATCACTGATCTGCAGTCACTGTCTGCTGGCTCCCCGACTGCCTACAGACATGCCTGTGTCTCCTCATCCTCAAAAACCCCTCAGTTGTCCCTTTCATCTCCAGTAGTCATCACCCTGCATCTCTTCTGCTCATTGTGGTCAAACTCCTTAAAATGGCTGCCTCCTCTCAGTCTCTTCTTAAGTCCTTGTAGTCTGTCTTTTGACCTGTTAGTTCTGACCTTAACGATTCTCATAATTGCCAGATCTAATGACCTTCTCTCAGTCCCCATTCTCTCCAACCTCTCTGCAGCCTTTGACACTGTTGATCATTCCTCTTCTCTAGGTTTTTGGGATGCCGCTCTCTGCTGATTCTGCTACCTACCTGACTGCTCCTCAGGTGCCCTTGCTGGATAATAACAGCTAATGTTTGTATACACTTACTGTATGCCAGTGCTGTGCTAAGTAAGGGCTTTACAATAAGTATCTCATTCGATCCTCACAACAACCCTGGGAGAAAGGGGCTGTTGTTAAGCCCTTTTACAGTCGAATAAACTGAGATAGACAGAGGTAAAATGCCAGGTCACCCAGCTAGTAAGCGTCTGAGGCTGGATGTGAACTCAAGTCTTCCTGACTCTAGGCCCAGCAGTCTATCCCCTGAGCCACCTAGCCACCTCAACTAGAGACTAGCCACCTAGTGGGATTCTCCTCTGGATCACTCCCTCTGACCTTAGGTATTCTTCAGGGTTCTGAACTGGGCCCTCTTTTCCCTCTGTACTATTTCACTTGGTGATCTCATCAGCTCCCGTGGATTTAATGACCATCTCTTTGCTCATGATTCTCAAATCTACCCTTCCTGCCCCAACCTTCCTGCTGGCCTGTAGTCTGACGTCTTAAACTCAATATGTCCAAATTGACATGTAGAATCTTTCTGCCAAACCCTTCCCTCTTCCAAACTTCCCTGTTATTCACCATCCTCCCAGTCCCTCAGACTCTAGGAGTCATCCTAACTCTACGCTCCCTTACCCCCATATCTAAGCTGTTGCCAAGGTGTGTCGATTTCCCCTTTGCAACATCTCTTAAGCATGCCCCTTTCTCTCCTCTGACCCTGCTACCACTGTGGTACAGGCCCTTGTCTCCTCATGCCTGGGTTGTGGCAGTAGCTGCTAGTGGGTCGGCCTGCCTCAGGTCTCTCTCCTCTCTCCTTCCTCCATTCAGCCACTAAAGTGATTTTTCTAAAGTATAGCTCCAACCATCTCTCCCTCTCTCTCTGTAAACTCCAGTGGCTCCATTTAGCCTCTCAGACCAAATACAAAATGCTTTTTGGCATTCAAACCCCTTCATAATTTAGCCCCTAATAAGGTAATAACCTTTCTAGTCTTCTTACATCTTGTAACTCCCCCACCCCCCAGTATTCTAGTGGCACTGGCCTCCTTGCTCTTCCACAAACAGAACACTCCTGATTCCAGGCATGGCAATGCTCTCCCTCCTCATCTCTGCCTCCAGGCTTTCCTGGCTTCCTTTAAGGCCCAGCCAAAATCCCAATCTTCTACTGGAAGCCTTTCCCAACCCTTCTGAATTCTAGTGCCTTTTCATTATTTTTTATCCTGTATACAGCTTGTTTGTATATATTTGTTTGCTTATTATCTCCCCCACTAGATTGGGAGCTTCTTTAGGACACCACCTTTTGCCTGTTTTTGTATTCCCAGCTTGACATAGTGCCTGGCACAGTAGTAATAAGGTGCTTAATAAATGTTTATTGAGTCACTAACGTGTATACGAAGTGTAGAGAGCAAGATAAAACCCTTAAGGTCAAAATGGGTTGGCAAGATATCTTTTAAAAATGAAATATAGGTAAGTAATTTGGTTTTTCCTTATTTAGGGCATTATCCTTTGTTAATTGGACTCTCTGTGACCAAGCTTCAGATTACCCTGTCTAAGTCTAATCCTTGGTAACCCTTCTGTATGGGAAAGCTATAAAGCAAAACCAGTTCAGTATCCAGTAAATAATAGTGGGAGCTTTATTGTGTATTTTCCAGTTAGTTGATAATTGGAGTTCAAATCTGGCATCAGACACTTGCTAGCTGTGTGACCTTGGGCAAGTCACCTAACCTCTGTTTGCCTCAGTTCCTCATCTGAAAATGGGGATCCCCCTACAATTGTTGTGACACTCAAATGACATAATATTTATTAAGTGTTTAGCACAGAACCTGGCATATAGTATGTATTATATAAAGGCTAAGTGCTCTTATTATGATTGTTTATTGAATACATAAATATCCATAGTTTCCTAAATTGTTGATTTTCCTTTTATCATCATAAATTGTATGATTGGTATTCCCTCCGTGTCTTAGTAGATATTTTCATGAGTTTTTACAGTTAATAAATTCATCACCTAATGATCCACCATTTGTTGAAGAGCCTCTCCACACTTAGGTAGGTTGGCCTTTGAATAACAGACACATTGCCCATACTTTCCAGTTTGGTGGGACCTGCTAGACAGGTCTGCTGTATAAGTCTTATACATCTGGTGGCATAACCTCGCAATGCCAGGAGTAATCCCACCACAACAAGGCATCAGAGCAGGCCTTAGGTGGAGGAGCCTGTCCTTGACCAAGTACAAATGTATTTCACATATGAAGCATCTACTATGTATCTAACATTAAGATAAGTGCCATAAATTTTGCTGAAAACCAGGTTGTGTGTTTTCTATTATTTCCCCGCAATATATCAGATCTACCAAATAGATTGACAAGATACTTTCTTTACAAAACAGTGTTGACTATTCTCTATTGTCTTCAATTTGATTTTTCCTGCTCACTGGGTAGCTTCAACGTTGTTTTTGTCTTTAAATCTAGGCACAATTTAAGCTTTCTAATTTCTGTGTACTTTCCTTTTCATCCATAAGTTTTCAAAAAGTAGTTCTGTACTAAGTGCCTAAGGATTGAGTCCTCTGCTGGGTACTGAGGAAGTTGTAAAGTTTAGATAATACCTGGTTCTTGCTGTCGTAAAACCCATAGTTTGGGAAAGAAGGTTCAGAAATAAACACAGGTAATCCTAATGCACAATATTGCATGATAATTTCATTAGGAAGGTACAAAATAAAGTGCCATGTGAAGTCTGGGGGAGAATCAGAATCATAGATGAGGAAATCAGTGAAAGCTTTGTGTAGGTGGTAGCATTTGAGTTGGTCTTTTAAAGATGGTAAGAATTCTACAAGTGAAGAGGGGGAGGCAGTTTCTGGCATTGGGAATAAAAGGCATGGAGGTGGGAGTGATCAGGTTGTGTTCTAGAGATGGATAATGGTGCAGTTGGGCTAGAATGAAGAATATGTGAGGGTTGGGTTTAGTCAACGAAGTTTGAACTTTAGGTAGGTAATAGGGAGCCATTGAAGACTTTTTGAACCAAAAGATACCTAAAAATTTGCAAATAGGAAAGACTAGCATGATAGGATAATTTAAAGAATAGTTTAGAAAACAGGTAGAAAATGGAAGTAGGGGGCAGGTACGTGGCGCAGTGAGTAGAGCACCGGCCCTGGAGTCAGGAGGACCTGAGTTCAGGTCCGGCCTCAGACACTTAACACAAAAAACTAGCCGTGTGACCTTGGGGAAGTCACTTAACCCCAATTGCCCTGCCTTCTCCCCTCCAAAAAGAAAAAGAAATGGAAGTAGGAAGACCCATCAGGCACGGTAGTAACTATTTAACCTTTCCCCAGATATTTCCCACTAACCTCGAAATCTCTCATTTGGCTCCTGTTCACCTTAAGATTTTTTTTTATGCTTTTAATTTTTTTTAGATTTAAAAAAATCCTTCCTATTCTTTGCCTTTGTGTAAGCTTCTATTGTATGCTCCCCTCCTTTCTCATTCTTTTTCCTACTATATTTAAATCATGCCCTTCATTTCCCCTTTGTTATTTGAAAGTTACATCATATTTGCTGTCTGTCCTTTCTTGCTTATATTTCCATAAAAGCATTTGTGGCTCTCCTCAGCAGCCTTTCCAAGGTTCTATTCTCATTTGGGCTGGATTGCCACATGCAGTTCTCTGTTTGGCCAAGTGGGCCTTTTCCCCCATTTTAGCTACCATGTGTGACAGTGCCATGCCACACGTTAGCATGTTTATCAATTTGTCTTTTCGTGTGGGGATAGCAATGCTCTTCCATCAAGGTGGGGTCATGTTTCTTAGATTCAGATAGTAGCTGAGTGGGTCCAAGCTGAAACCCTAGCCACATTCTAGTCTCAGACAACCATGTTTCAGATTGAAATATTGAAGTGAGTCCAGAGCAGGGTGACTAGGAAGAAAAGAGGCTGGTAGACCATGACATATGAGGGGGACATAACGATTATTGAAAAGACTGGAAATGTTTAGCCCAGAGAAGAGGAGACATGGTTGATGTTTTCAAGTATTTGAAGGGCTGTCATGGAGCAAAAGGATGAGACTGGTTCTGCTTGGCCTGCTGGATAGAAGCTGAAGAGAGGAAGATTTTGACTACATTTTAAGAAAGAGCTTTCTAAGGGTTAGAGTTATCCAAAAGTCTAATGAAAACAGAAATGAGAATTATTGTATTTTCTGTCACAGGAAGTCTGCAGGTAGAAGTCAGATTAGCCCTTAAGGTATTAGAAGGAGACTTCTTACTAAAGTATAGGTCAGGGATGGGGAACCTGTGGCCCCCTAGGTCCTCAAGTGCAGCCCTTTGACTGAATCCAAACTTCACAGAACAAATCCCCTTAATAAAAGGATTTGTTCTGTAAAACTTGGACTCAAAGGGCTGCACTTGAGGACCTAGAGGGCCACGTGTGGCCTTGTGCAGCCACAGACTCCCCACCCCTGGTATAGTTTGAAATGAATGAATGTGAATAAAGGAATGAAGTGTAGGTTAAACTAGATGTGCCCTGAGGTCTCTTCTGATCCTGTGAGGTACAATTAATTTTTCTACCCTTGTTTGTACACAGGAAGGGAGATGTTACTTGAACAACATTCAACCCTTTCTAAAGCTTTCCCCATTTATCTTCTTCCTGTGTGTCCCTTACCTCATGATCTTCCTTCAGATTTGTTTTTTTGAGTTTTTCTGACTTCTCTACACTTCCTCAATTTTGTTGCTTTTCTGAAATTCTTCTACCCTGGTTTCTTCCTATATAAAATGAAGAGTTTTGGATTAGATTTTTCTCTAAGGTCCCTTCCAATTTTTACATTCTGTGATTCTATGAACTAACGTCTTTAAAAAAATTTTTTGATCCAAGAACCTGCACCCTTATTTTGTCTCCTTTGTTTTCTGCACTTAAAAATGGTCTTTAATTTGCTCTCTCATTTAACTAATTGTTGCCTACCATGTCACTTTTCCAGAAGGTAACTGAGTAATTAAGTAATTTGATTTATAAAGCACTTTATAAATACACAGCATTGTGCTAGATCCTGGGGAAAATACAAAGTTTAAGTAAAATATGGTCCCTAGTCTCCTGAAGCATAGAGACTTATATTCTCATGTCTTTATTAGTATTCAATTTTCTGACTTGACAAGTTGGTTAAGCTACCCAGTGAGCCATATTGGCTTCCTTCCTTTGTTTAAGAGGCTTATGATAAACCCTGGCCAAAAGGTCCTCTTGGAGATAGTCAGAATTATGAAAATAGCAGCTCATTATGCATTCAACTACCTCCAACAAGCTGTTAATAAAAGTAGCATAATTTTTTTAAAGGTCTCTTTTTTCCCTTTTGAACTGATAGCAGAGACTTCAGTTTCCCTGTTACAGTCAGCTTCTCTAACCAAGGCTTGCCTCCCTTCTGACTCTGGAAAACAGCAGCTCTTAAAAAATGAATATATGTCAAGTCCCTTGAACATTAAGCCTCCATAAGTTGACAGTGAGCCAAGTAAATCCTGTATAGCGCACAGGACATGCTGTTCCTGATGGAGCTGTTTAACCAAGTAAATTTGCCAGAGAAAACAAGATGTTAGAAATCCATGAAGATGACTCACTTTCTCTAATGAGAGAGAGAGAACAGTCTTTGAAACGGTTTTCTTGTCTTATCCTTTGCTTCCTGCTCTGTCCCTTATTTTGAGCCAGTGTGAGACCATAGGCAACAATTGGGGAGGGATTTGAAATGACAGCAAGGAAAGGTGGTTTTGAATACAGAGAAGCTTTAAAAAGCATAGGAGCCAGAGAAAAGGAATCAAAGCAAGCAGATGAGAGTGTGCAGACAGCAAGCCACACAGAGATGTCATGGGCAGGAGGTGGGGATGTGGCCATTTAACCCAACAAATATGTTTAAATAAGCATTTAGGTTTGGTGCTAGGGAGACCAGAGCCATCACAGCCTACAAGGCAGGAGCTTGCTGTCCTGACACATTTTACTGACTGGAGAGCAGGACGTGGGAGAGTCTGGAAGGAAGACCCAGCTTCAGATCCTTCCTAGGGGTCTTAACCAGCTATATGATCCTGGGAAGGTCACTCAGCCTTTTAGACCTTCATTTCCCCATCTCTAAGGCATTGATAACAGCACTCACCTCACAAGATTATTGGGCCAAACAAATGGGATGGCAAATGTAAAGCTATGAAAATGGAAGCTGCTGCCAGCCTAGCAGCCGGGGCCCAGGAAGCATCTAGGTCTAGGGTATAAGCACTTGGTATTTGGCATTCCAGCTTGTGCCAAAGAGCAGACAGAGAATTGACTGTCACCAAGGCAGGAGACAATACTAGTGGTACCATTAGAATGGCCCAAGGAGGTTAAAAACTCTTTAGTTTATTACTTTACTACCTCTAGAATAAAATAAAAACACCTTAGCTTGACTTTTAAAGTACCCCACAACCTGGCTCCCACCTACCTTTTCTACCTCAGTTCCTATTGCTCTCATCAACACACTCTGTTCTAATCAGACTGGACAGCTAGCAGTTCCTATACTCGAGCTTCTCACTGCCTTTGTATGTTCTGCCTTTCATGCCTGAAATGCTTTCAGTGGTTACTTCTTCCCCTTTCTCCAGAGCAGAGCCCAGGTGCCACCTCCTCCATGAATGAGACTTTTCTTGTTTCCCTTCCTCCTCTGAACCCCTAAGTTGTTCATTCTCTCCCTCTTGAAATTACTTTGTATTTCTTTGTCATATACTTTGTCTTTACTTATCTGGCGTCTTTGGTCTCTTCCCTTCTACCCCCTACTCAAATGTATATACCTGGACAGCAAGAACATATCCCAGTGCATTAATAAATGGTTGTTGAATTAAAGGAGAAGGTGCCAGGGTGACCTGCTAGTATAGAATTGTGCTTTTAAGGTAAGTAGCCCAAATATTTTCTGAATTTTAGCACAATGAGGGACAAAGGTCAGGGGCCACATTTAAGAGAAAGCCAGAGAACAATACTTCTCACACCTGCAGTGATGTCAGAAGCAGAGATGTGCTATCAGAAAAGCTTAAGCTGAACCTGAAGCCCCATCTCTGTTGTCTGTAAAAATTCAGAGGTGACAATCTGTGACTAGATGGTGTGGGAGTCTCCATCTGTTGTTGCTATGTTATGTCAACTGTGCTTCGCCTCGCACCCCCCAAAACCTAACTCCAACAACACAAAAATCTTGTGGTAAGAATTCATCTTTCTTTAAAGTTTCCAAAGTACCTTTTTTGCAACATCTTTGTGTGGCAGGTAGTCTAAGGATTATCCTCCCTGTCTTTATAAGGGAAGAAATTGAAACTACAGAAGTGATTTACCCAAGGCCCTGGCACTAGGGAGTACGAGAGGCCCCATTTGGGCTTGAAACTGCTTGGGAGTGTACAGGTTCATTCTCCTGCCTGATCAGCTAATTAGAGGCATGGGTACTTGGTGGCTCCAGTAGATCCTCTTCATTACTATAGCACATAGGTTCCTAGACATTTCCCAGCAGATACCCAAACATATGCCTCCACAAAGTACATAACCCCCAAAAGCAATGAGCTGACCACGGAGCTGTTAGGGTACAAGTGCAATCACCACAGGGGCTCATTTTTATGGACAGTAAGTTTTATTTGTTGAAGCAGTGACTTAAGGGGAAAAGGGGTTCTCATTGGATCATAGGTATTAGAACTAGGAGACACCTTAAAAGCCATCTAGGTCTTACCTTCATTTTACAGATGAGCACACTGAGGCTCAGGGGGAAGTTACTTGCTCACTGTCATAAGGTAGGCAGAGCGAGGATTTCAAGTCTTATGACTCTAAATCCTCTGTGTATGTGCATGCATGCGTGTATTTGCATTTCTATGCATATACATATATATATGTTATTTTATTACATATACATGTAGCATAATAATACATTATTTTTCATAATTGACTCAGTGATGTTTGCCTGCCCCTATGTAAAGCAAGCGTAGAGAAGGATGGATGACACGTTTGGCTATAAACAAAGTTGCTCTCTAAGTGTCTAGAAGAAAAGAATTCATTTCAAGGTAAAATGGGTCAAATTTCTTACCATTTCCAAGCTGTGTACAGCATGTGCTCCCCCAGTCCCCTTCCATCTTAAGGGCTCTTAGGCTACCACCTCAGTTTCCCTCACTCCAGTGATTAAACTTATGAGTTCCCACATCAGTCTTCATGCTGCTTCACCCATCTCATCAAACATGGCCCTCTGCTTCAGTGTCTGTGTATGAGCAGCTTCAAAAAAGGAAATGTGGGACACTGTGAGGGACCCTAGGGGAGAGGGACAGAAGTTGGCCATTTCAGTAGGTCTCCCTAGGCAGCCACATATTGGAAATGTTGTCACTTGCCCTGTTGTCTGAAAGCACCTACCCCTCCTGTATCGAATACCAAGATCTCTTTGTGTGGACAGTGGTGCCCCAAAAATGCTTTGGAGAATGAGAGGACCTGAGAGGAGCAATGCTAGTGTTGGAGTTAGGTTTCTGATTTTATATGTGGCTTTTCTGTTGCTTGCTCTCAGCCACATGGGCTGTGATTCAGGCAGGAATAAGGGTAGACCTTGAATTCACCCTTTTGGATATTTCAGCACTTTGAAGTATGTGATACTTCAGTGGGTCTGTGATCTCATTGAGGAGAGCACTCTGCACTGGCGGAGATCATAACCCACCCAAACCTTCTGATCCTGTGTATTGCTTGTCCTTGTCTTTCTAGATATTCTCCATAGAAGATTTATCCAGCAGGCTGGAGGCCTTCCTCTGGTCCTTTTGTGGGTACCCATACAGCGCTCAGGAATCTGTTATCCAAGTTGTCCATTTGTTATTCTTTGCTCTCTTCCCAGCTTGTGGCTTTTTCTGGTCATGCGG
Organism: Pseudochirops cupreus; assembly: GCA_028627135.1. Taxonomy (NCBI): domain Eukaryota; kingdom Metazoa; phylum Chordata; class Mammalia; order Diprotodontia; family Pseudocheiridae; genus Pseudochirops; species Pseudochirops cupreus. The sequence continues at coordinate 352,684,091 of CM053583.1, read as the reverse complement.
CCCCTTGATGGTATCCTCTGCACTGCTTGCCATGCTCAAGTTATCAGTGACTAACTTACACCCACTGAGTGTTTTTCCATTGCCCTTATTCTTCTGACATCATGGTGATCTATGATTTATAGCCATACAAGGAGAATACTAGTATTGAGAAGTTGGGCTTTTGAGGCAGGGAGGAGCTTAGAATTATTGGAAACATTGCTCTTTTACCAAATTCAGTTTATCCTACTCTCTTCCTGTTCAGTTCTGGGCCTAGCTCGCTGTCTATTTATAACGACTAGCCAGTATAGCAATCATCCAGTTCTAATGCAGCACAGCAGGTTAGTCCACCTGTATGTCAAAATCTGAGAAATATCCATCTGTCATCCATTTGATTTTTGCTATTTGAGTTGTTAGCTTAATCTCTCTTGAGTTCTGGTACTTGATGATGCCCCTTTCAGGTGTATTCTTTAAAAATTGTCATTCCTGCATATATTGAGTTGAAGTGATCAGATAGTCTGTTCTTCCCACAGATGTTTATTAGGTATGTAATATGTGCAAGGGCCATAGTAGATCTCTACTGTGGGGCATATGTAGTGTCCCCTAAACACTGAAGGGAGGGAGGGGTGTTAAGCATTATTCGGCAGCTGCCTTACTTAGTAGGTGGGGTAGAACCTTGTGTACAGTGAATAAATTGAGCCTCCCTGTGCACTCGCTATAGATCCTGAAGAAGATGATGTTACCCTGCAGAGCGGAGGGTGGATGAGCTTGCCATTCGTGCTGTTGTGTGTCCTCCGCAGTGAATGACCCCTCTTTCTTCTCCTAGCCCAGCTCCTGTGGAAATGCTGAGCCTAAAGTTGCGCCAGCCAGCCCATGGTGAGGACATTGATCTGAATGCCTCTTTTGATGTGGACACGCCCCGAGCCCAGCCCCACAGCTCCAAGCTTGTCCCAGCTAAGAAGCTCTGCCTGGAACAGTCAAGGTGAATGGTCTTTGTCCTGGCCCATAATCCCAGCTTTCTGCACTGGGGAAGCCCACTGAAGATCTGCTTGGTCTGTAAAGAATGTAATGGTGGTGACAGGGGGAGGTGCATAGGCTATTACTACTCATAGCCGTTTTCCTTTGTTACCAGCTCCCAGTCCTCCATTTTACAGAAATACAGGGAAAGATAGAGGAAGGAACAGTTAGAGGAGACCTAAGGATAGGGCTCTAACTCATTCCTCTGCAGTGATGGCCTGTGGCCCAAGCCCGCTCTCCCATGATACATATTTGTAAGACTTAGCACACCTGCTTTATCCCTCCCTCGGCCCTGCACACTTCCCTGCCGTAAGCTTTCTGAGCCAGTCATTGACTTCTGCCCTTCTGAAGGCAGGTTCTGCACTTTCAGGTGATGACCAGTGTGTTAGAGCTCCATATTCCCTACTTTGATTTTGGGTGGGAATCTGCTTCGCCTCTTGTTAGGGGAAGGAAGGAAAAAGAGGGGAATAAGCATTTATGGAGTAGCTGCTTATGTCAGGCACCGTGCTGAGTGCTTCACAATGTCTTCTTATTTGATCCTCACAGCAGCCCTGCAAGGTAGGTCCTCTAATCCCCATTTTACAGTTGGGGAAACTGAGGCAGATTAAGTGACTTGCTCAAAATCACAGAGATAGTTAGTGTCTGAGGTTAGATCTGAAGTCATATTTTCCTGAGTTCAAGTTCATTATCTTTACCCCAAACTCATTTCTCTTCTGAACTTCCCTACTACTGTTTTTAAAAAACAAGTTCTTAGTGATATTTTCTGTTTCTTACGTCACCATACTATCCCACATGTATACCCTCCCCCTCCCAGAGAATCATCCCACGTGACAGATAGTATTGGGGGGGAGTCACACACTTGATTGATAATAGTGAAACAGTCCAAAAATGTGTATAATGTGTAAGACTCATGGACCTCCCACCTCCACCAAGGGCTGAGTTGAGGGCGTCTTCTCATTTCTCTTAATTTGAGTCCCATTTATAAGTTTTTTCATTTTGTCTTTTTGGCGTGTCATTGTTCTTTCTGTTTATATTCTTGTAGTTAATGTGTATGTTGTTTTCTTGGCTCTCCTTACTTTACTCTGCATCAAAACATATAAATCTTTCCATGCTTCTCTGGACTGATTACGTATTTCTTAGAGCACAGTGATATTTCATTACATCAATGTACCACAATTCCATTCCCCGCTTGATGGGCATCTTCTTTGTTTCCAAGTCTTAGCTATCACAGGAAGTGCTGCTTATAAATGTTTTGAAGTACACGGGGACTTTTTTCTTATTGATGGCTTCCTTGGGCTCTAAGCCCAAGAATGGAGTCTCTAGGTTAAATGACATGGATATTTTAGTCACTTGATTTGCCAGATTCCAAATTGCTTTCCAAAATGGTGGTACCGTCTCACACTTCCCTCAGTAATGTCTTGATGTGCCTCACCTTCCACGAGCCCTCCTACATTGACTGTTGCCTTTTTTGTTATTTCTGCCAGTTTGTAGGGTGCAGGGTGAAATCTCAGGGTTGTCAAATTTTCCTGTTTATTGTTAAGGTCCCCACCATCTTTTCAGTTACCCAGGTTCATAACCTTGGTGTCATCATCAAATTCTCATTCTCTTTCACCCCACATATCTGATAGATGGTCAGATCTTGTTTCTGTTTCAGAAACCTCTCTCACCAGTCCCCTTCGGTCTGCTCCCACAGCCATTGCTCTTGTTCAGGCCCTTGCCTCCTCTTACCTGGACCCTTGTGATGAGCTTCTCTTTCATCTACCTTCAAGTCCCTTCTAAACCGTCCTGCACACAGCAGCTGCCAAAGGGATTTTTCTAAAGCACAGATCTGACCATGTTGCTTCCCCTCTCAATAAACTGTGATCAAATATTTCATCTTTATCTCATCCTTGAAAATGTTTTTCATGCAAGTTATATAATGTGCATAATTATTACTATAATAGTACATCTAAATTAGATTTACAAGTAGGTAAATACGTGTATATTGGGAATGTATGTTCAAAATTGATTTGCTGATAAGGATGTGCATCAAAAAAGTTGGAAACCTCTGCTGTGGAAGTTCCCAACATCCTGATCTTCTTACTCTTTTGGCTTCCTTAGGACCCAGAGCTTCCTCCCTGTGCCTTCATTTCCCTATCTGTGTTTGTATTCTCCTCTCTGAACAACAGTAAGGATATAGACTTTTCATACTACAAATCACAAGTGTTCTGGTGATTGAAAACCACCAGACATGTGTATATATGTGTATATAAATATATATGTGAATCTGGGCATATGTGTGTTCCTGTATACATAGACAGAAGGCATAGGATGAATTGAATATGAAGGGATGATATCTAAAAAAAATAAAATTAAGAGGTGAGAGAGGAAGTTATTGGGAGAAGAAGAAAGGGAGCGATAGATTAGGATAAATTATCTCATAAAAAAGAGGCAAGAGAAAACTGTTGCAATGGAGGGGAAGTGCAGGAAGGTGAAAAGGAATGGGACAACCTGATTTTCGTTGAATTTGGCTTAAGGAGGAAATAACATACATGCTCAATTTGGTATCTTACCATAGAGGAAAGTAGGGGGGAAGCAGAAAATAGAAT
>CM053583.1:352615746-352680010 GCA_028627135.1 Pseudochirops cupreus | reverse complement strand
ACTTTAGTGGGAAGTATCTTTGTGTGTGTTTTGGAGTTCCAGGATTGGTTTAGAGTCCTATTTTATGGGTATTTTGGGGTGGCTATGTGAGAGCTGCGATATGTTGCTGCTGCTACGCCGCCATCTTGGCTCCGCCCCCAGAAACATTGTGTAATGATCAACTATGAATGACTTCCCTTTCCTCAGCAATACGAGACATTTCTGGAGTAGTTATTTGCCATTGCTGATTCCACTAGATTCTATCACATGCAGCATGTGATTTCCTATTGCTGATTAAGGTGACCTGGGTAGAATAAATTTTACAGAGAATGAGCAGAAGCCTTTGATTATTCTCCCTTCCCTCTTAACGAGTGACAACTCTTAGAAATGCAATATGCAGTTAATTCTCAATTATTTGTATATACTAGTAGTGAACAAATAATTCAAATAAATTTTATTTTGGAATCCACTGAGCCACTGACAAGTGATTCCTGCTCAGGAAACCATTTTTAATGCTAAACAATTCACTATCCACAATAAAAAGTATCAGATTTTAAAATTATTCTAGGTGTTTTAAGTCTTACAGTTTCTCAAAGAAATACTACTACACAGATAAAGGAAACCATCACCAGGAGAAAATAAGCCCACTCAGTTGGCCCCAACTCTTTCTGATCACAGGATCATGGATTTAAAGCTAGAAGTGCCCTTAGAGGCCAACCCCCTCAACACATGAACCCATCAGGTCTTTCTGGTTCCAAGCCAAGTACTTTATTACACAATGTTGCTTCCAGCAATGCCAACTGTACCAGTTCTTGCCAGGATTCTGAAGCCTTTGGAAATACCCTCATCCTCCTCACTAGCCTAACACCCCTCCTACCTCCCTCCCTCCCAGCAAGCCCTATTTCAACAAAGACAGATTTGAGGCAAAGCTAACGAATTAGGGGACCTCACTGTCCCAAAATCTACACCAAGTCAGTTGCATCTGTGGTAAAACTTCAACGAAGTTATGAATAAGAACCTCTAAACTCATCCATTTTAAGCTTTTGTATTTTTTTTTAAAGTAAAAGTTCCTTTGGAAAAATCCCTATCTTATCTCACAGTGATTTAAAAGGAAATCTATCCACATATATGCCAAGATAGTTGCGCCACTAGGTGCAGTGGTAGTGCCCTTAGCAGATAAAAATCTCAGGAAGATTCAGTAGAGGAGATGAAAACAAAGAAGAAATGGGAGTATTTGAGTATGCTTTTAAGGTTTTCCCTTGGAACACATTATTTTAGTAAAAAGTGTGCTCCATATACCTCAGAACAGAAGCAAGATGATGATATAATATCCAAAGTGATTTACAAACCTCAGAGTAATATTAAATGTCAATTATTATTTACCATAATGTCATTTGTTCACTGTAGATTATGGTGTGTAAAGCTGTGCTTTAGATCACAAGCCATCTGATAGAAAACTGTTGCCTAGGACTCCTGACAAACTGACCTTTACTCAAGTATCTTACGTGATATCTTTATAATGAAGAAACAAAGACTGGAAATAAGACTCAGAATTTGGAAAGAATAGCTAAGATCAGATCCTATCTAAGATGTGACCTCTAAAGTTTATTAGAAGAGACCTGGCCCTTCCTGATACATACTCTCCTACAAAGGAGACTGAGAATAGCTCATTCACTATACTGTAAATCTCTCTCCCATCACACACTAGGGGATTACACAATTATGATCAAGTCCTGTCTTTCCTGTTTGAATGACACAAAAATACTTCTGGAACTTCTGAAAGATCAATTGTTTTTTAACCCAGTGTTGAACTTTTTTAAAAAAACAAAGTAAGGCTAGAAACCTTGTTTCCTTCAGACAGATAGCACCAACAACCCCTGTTCCAATGGAAAAATCTCTCTGCAAACTTCTTCAACCTCTGAGAATTCAATTTCCCTAAAAGTTCCCACTTTCTTTACCACTTTATCTTACCTATGTAGTTAGCACAGATTTTAAATTCACATTTTCAAGCGTCCTTATCTTCTCAAAGAAACATTTGTACATCTGTAACTTGATTATACTCTTAATTTCTCTGGTCTGAACCAGAGCAGAAGCAAGAAGGAAGAAGGAATTCTGTCACAGCAGATTAATTGACTAAATTAGTGAGTAAAGACAAATGCCTCAACTAAGAAGCAACATCAGCTCAATGTTTCCCAATTTTCTTCAGTAAAGAATATGCCCATGAATTGGTCAAGGAAGACATTTCACCCCAGTCTTCTATCTGCCCAATGACATATACATTATTTTTATACCGAGATACCAACAAGCCTCTGTTCTCCCTCTACCATGGTTTTATAATTCCCTGTATACCTAACCAAAAAATGTAAAAAACTGAGGAAAAGAGGGATTCTATAATATAGCAAAGACAAAGTACTGTACTATAATGCAACAGTTAGGAAATAGTATCTTAAAGGCTAGTGATTCCCATCAGTATCTCTCGAAAAGTTCTCTCCTATTGAAAATGTGTCGCTTTTCTTGCCTGATTCCAAATTAAAATCCAGAATGATCTCTTTCACAACTTCATAACACAACGAAAATGCCAGTCTTCTCACAGTCCTTTCAACATAAGACTATTCCTATTGTTTTTTTTCCTTTTTATCTATTTCCATGATGTCATAAAATTTCACTTACTTTCATTTGCAGTTCTCTTGCTACTATACTAAGCATATTTTCACAAGGTAATTTATAATTGTAACTCTTCTCCTAAAACGTGTTTACATAATTCTACCACTAACTCATCTGTTGGTGAACAGCTTTTGATCCTGTGTATTTGCATCAAATCCCTGTATACTCTGCATAGCTAACATTTATGAAATGTGATAAAGATATTTTTCCTTAGCGTGGAACAAAAACAAAAGCATGACAAACAAGGTATTAATCCTTTTGTTTCCTTAGCTGCAATGGACCCATCAAACCTCAAAGTCTACCAAATAAGTTGGATCTCACTGTCATTACTAGCTTACACTAGTAAACCAAGTCAAAAGAACTTATGATTGGTTGTTGTTGTTCAGTTATATCCAACTTAGACTTTTGCCAATTCAAAGGAATTCTGCTAAGAACTCACTCTTAATTTATCATTTCTTAAAAGTACTTGAATTAAAATGTGCAGGCTCACCAATTAAGGTGTTCTTCCATTCAGTGGTATCATGAAAGACTCAGTCCAAGTTTGCTCAGATACTACTTGCCAATGAAATGAATATACATAGTAAACACAATAAATTCATATTTCATTCCTTCCTTGGCAAGGACAAAGGCCACCCTGTCATGTGAGACAAGAGTAAAAGAGGAGACATCTCACTGAATTAGTGTCAAAAGAGATGTTCGTGTAATCTAATGTCTTTTATACTATTCAGGTGAAAATATAAAAACCATCACAGATGTGAATAGTCAGAAAAGGAAGATGAGAAAGTTATCCCATTCCATCCTGTCTTCTCCAGCAGACTTACTCTTTATCAACCCCACATTCTCACTAAGTTTCAATTGCTCCTTATCTATAGGATGCTTCCCTGCTGCTTGCAAACACACCCACATCTCCCCCATCATCAAAAAACCAAATCATCTGACACACCCACACGGAGAGCTATCACATATCTTTCCTCAATTTCATGGTTACCTCCTTCAGAAGACCATCTATAATTGAAGCCTCCACTTTTACATCACTCTTCCAAATCCTCTGCAATCTGACTTCCAGACTTACCATTCAACTGAAACTGCTCTTTCTAGAATTAACAATGATCTCTTATAATTGCCAAATCTAATGGCCCTTTCTTCTCCTTTTTTTTTCCAGTTGCTATATAATGCTTTGATACTAAATGGTTATAAAGCATCTAGTCAGACATAAGTAGAGAATTACTATGATTCACATCTGTTCAGTTATATAAAAAACAACTTTTTAAAAATTACTAGAAATCCACAATTTAAAAGGTAAGGAGAAAGACCACTAATCAAAACTAGCATTTCTTCGACAAGCACCATGATTCAATTATCAGAATCTCCCACAAAGGTATGGGGATCAGAGGAGTCCCAGGGGAGGGGTGGGGAGAGAAATAATAAAGGATAGTTTTGTTGTTACGAATGCATTTTAGCTCAAAGGCAGCTCAGTGTAGCTCAGGGTAAAGAAAGTCATCCAGTCCTTGAGGAGAGAATAGGAGCTTTTGTTTCAAAACAGGAAAGCATCCAGACAACATTACTACATGTTGACAATAAGGGGTAGGACCTAGCCAACTAGGTGGTTTCTTCTTGGGATCTACATTTTTAAAAAAAAATCTCTTCAAGCTTTTTGGCCAAGTTCGGAATTTCAGAGTTCTGAGCCAGATACATCCCCACCATACTGCTGAATATAAATCCTAGCAAAAAGTGGATTACAGTGATGGTAATGATGGTGGTGGCAGCAGCTGAAACCAGAGTTTAATGGCTCTTTCTTAATGCTCATCCTTCTCGAGCTCTTGGCACCATCCTCTTCTCCTTGAGAGTCCCTTCTCCACAGGTTTTTCTTGACACTCTTCTCTCTTGGCTCTCCTCCTCCCTCTTTGCTGGATCTCCATCCAGGTCACTCATGCTAACAATGGGTGCTTTCAGGGCTCTGTCCCAGGACTTCTCCCCTGTACTTGGTGATCTCTTCAGCTCCCACTGCTTCAGTTACCCTCTTTATGCAGATAATTCACAGATCCATCCAAACTTAACCTCTCTCCTGACATCCAGTGTGGTTTCTCCAACTGCCTATTGGATACCTCAAACTGCATGTCCTGTAGACATCTTAAACTCAACATGTCTAAAACTGAACTCAATGTCGCTCATAAGTACCCCTCACCCCACATTCTAACTTTCCTATTTATGTTGAAGGAAGCAGCAGTCTCCCAGTCTCCCAACTTAGTGGTCATCCTGACCCCTCACTCTCACATCCCATATTCAATCTGCTGCCAAGTCCTGTTGATTTTACCTTTGTGACATCTCTCACGTGTCTCCTTTCCTCTGATACTGCCATCACTGTCTGCAGGCTTATTACCTCATACCTACGCCATTGCAATAGTCTGCTGGTTGGTTTTTCTGCCTCAAGTCTGTCTTCTGAGCTCAGTCTATCCTCCAGTCAGTTGTAAAGTTAATCTTCCTTAAGTAAAAATCTGACCTTTTCACCTTTCCCCACCAATTCTACAAACTCCAATGGTTCCCTATTACCTCCAGGATCAAACATAATCCTTTTGTTAGCTTTTTAGAGCCCTTCTTAATCTGGTCCCTTCCTACCTTTCCACTCTTACCTTAACTCCCCTCCACATTCTACCATCCTTCGTCCCTGGACTCATTACTGTTTCTCATACAAAACCTTCCATCTCCCAACTCTGGGAAGTTCACTAGATAGCCAGTGAATTGCATTCTCTTTACTCATCTCTGCTTCCTGGCTTTCCTGGTTCTCTAGGTCTCAACTCAAATCCCACCTTCTGTAGGAAGGTTTTCCCAGTCTCCCTTAATGCTAATGCTTTCCCTCTGGGATTATCTCCAATTTATCCTGTATAGGACATCTTGCTTATTTACAGTTGCTTGCATATTGTCTCTCCCATTAGATTGTGAGTTCCTTGAGAACAGGAGCTGTTTTTGTCATCTGATGTATCCCTAACACTTTGCAGTATGTGGCATATAGCAGGAGCTTAATAAAATACCTCCCTGTAGACTCAACTAACCTTAGAGTCCAAGAGAATATTTCCTACCTGGCTAGCAGACTATGTTTGTTTTGTCGTGAGATTTCTTCTATACTTTCTACCTATTGTAGATGTACAGAAATGGATCCCTGTAAGTCACATATTGACTTAGAAAACCATAAATTAACATTATTTATGTTTTATTGCATTTTTATTGATTTTTGTTAAGTATTTTTGATTACATTTTAATGTGGCTTAGAAGTTTTGTGGACACAAGTTAGATGTTTCTGATAAAGGTCAAATTGGGGAGTTATTACTAGCACTAGAAAGCTAACAAAAGGAATACAATTAGGCTCATCAAGACTGGAATTTAGGGGAATCACAAGATAATGACAGGCTAGGTTGTATCACAGGAAAAGCAGCAGGATCTCTTACACCTTTTTAGGCTATGGTAAAATGGTAGAAAATAAAAATACAATACTATACACACACCTATATCAAAGAAGTAAGGAAGAGGAACTCATAATCAAAAGGAATCTGTTTTCTGATTAGTGTTATTATGACATAAGGGTAGCCATATCCCCTCACCAAGACCTATGACTCTGTAACTATTAAAGGGACTCCTATGAAAGGAAATCTCAATATGACATGAAAGACATCTCCAAAAACTGAATCCAGAACACATAATTATTTCACTAAGTCCCATTTCTAGCCCAGGAACGCATTACCAGTGAGCAAGTATGGTCATAGTAAAAAAAAAAGTAGGAAAGGAAAGTTAATATAGATAAAAATAGATTACTATATTTTAAAGTTTTTTAAAAAAGCTTTTGCTCTGATATTTTAAAAAATGATTTTTAAAAACCTGAACACAGTAACTTCAATAAAAATATAAGTGCTTGACTTTAAAGGTATCTTTCATAAAATATTGGTTTCTTACTCAGTGGGTGTTCAAGGTGTATTTGATGACCAATTCTAAAGGCATAACAAATTTCCACTGCTTGTACAGAAGCAGAGAAAGAACTCACAAACAGAGTTAAGCACCGAGCTCAAGATGTGCATCATCAATGGTTTATGACAGGCACACGTGTGTACAGACAACCATGATAATGTTTCACCTCTCACCTAGGAGTCCAATATATTGGGGTTTTCCAAATTCCATTTGGCTTCTGGCCCTGAAATTGGATATTTTCACATCAAGCAAGCTTCTGCAAAGTATGTACAATGATTCCCTTGATTAACAAAGTTTCACTGACCAAAAGTGCCTTCCTTTAATAAAACTGACCTACACGTGGCAGAGGGTTAAGGGAAAATCTGGTAGTCTCAAAAACCTGCTGTGGTAGTAATAGCTGAGGAGATAACAGTATCAGCTTTCTCAACAAGCAGACTTGTTAGGCTCTTGGCCCAGCTAGGAAAAGGGTCCCACTATCCAGATGTCCAGAGCCTAGTCATTTGGGAATATTACTCATAACAGCTGATACCTGGCTCACCAGGAATAGACACTTTAATCCATATCTCCTCTCTATTTGAATAATTTCTATATTTAACAAGGAAGTTTCTCACAGTATAGTATGCTGATGGAGCCATTTTCATAAACTGAAGCATTACAGTGCAGTTTTACAGTAAAGAGTATATTTGAACTGACCCTGTGGACAGAACAAGTTTCACTTTCAAAACAGTGAAGAACAATACAACTTCTGTGCCATTTGCTCTGTTCCTATTCTACAAAAGGGAATATAGTACAACACCAAAGTATATGAATGCAACTTACCCACAGAAACACATTTCTAAGTCTCTAATCCCCAATGCAAGCTCTGTCCATTAAACCACAAAGCTGTCTTGAAATATTAAGGTTTCCATCAACTAAATAAGAAGTTCGATAATTCAACATACAAAGATAATACTGCTGGTGCCAAAGGTACAAAACAAATTTCAGGTATTAAAAATATTTAGGGCATAAAGTAAATTTCCAATAGATAACATATTTAGGAAATAATTACATGTGACACAAAATTAATTTGAAAAATATTAGGCTAAATTCTGAGCAGTCACTTTTGCTTTACAAGTTACATAAATCCCAGAACTCAGACAACTACACGAAGTTTTGATTTTCGTCAAAAGACATTTGATATCCAAAGAAAAGTCATAATTCATCCCACTACCTCCAATATACTTTCTTTTCTTTTTTTTTTTTGGCTTTTTGGAGTGCAATTGGGGTCAAGTGATCCACCCAAAGTCACACCGCTAGTAAGTATTAAGTGTCTGAGACCATATTTGAACTCAGGTCCTCCTGACTCCAGGGCGGGTGCTCCATTCACTGTACCACCTAGCTGCCCGTATACTTTATTTCTATGGAGTTCAAAATACTTCACATTTATAATATTATTCTCATAATTTAAAGATCAAATGACAGTAAGCAGTATTCTCCTTTACATTATTCTACTTTACAAATGCAAAACTTGAGTCCCAACAAAGATTTGCCGACAATGTGTATTACGGTAATAAAAGTAATACAAGTGTATTACTACTCCTTTAATACAGTTTTCTTCACAGAAATTTTCACATGGCACAATAATTTTATTATTATTTATAATGAATTATTATTAATATCATTATATAAATACAATATCATGATATAATAATATTAATAATAATTTTTATTCATATACCATAACTTATTCAAACATTCCCAACCACTGGGCCCATGATTTGTTACCCATTTGTTTTGCTACTAAATATGAATTTTTAAAATACAAATAGTTTTTTCTCCTGTTCATAACGTCCTGATGGCAGAAACTAGCAAAGATCATATTGCACATATCAGAAAGTGCAGATTGTGACATATGCTTTTTGGACGTGGCTAATGTAGGAATCTGTTTTATTTGTCTGTATATGTTTGTAATGGGAGATTTTGTTTTTCTTGCTTTCTCAACAGAGGTGAGGATAAAGAGACTAGTAGATCTTCATTTAGACGATCTTTGAGATCAATTTGTATGAACATTTTTCTAACTGAAGTACACTTCTATGTGATTTTCTTTAAGAGTGGAAAAAATTCCCAGCTCTACAGTGTGCTAGCATGTAATGGCCAGTATTGAATTTCTCCATCTTTTTAATATCCTTGTCAATTTGGTATACGGCAATCATCAGAGTAGTTTTAATTTGCATGATGTTACTACACATAAAAAATTGAATTTCACAGGCAATCTTCTGTTGTTCTCTGTACACTGAAATGTTCATTGCAATCACTGAAATCTATCATAATTCTAAACCTCTTTTCAAGTTCCCTACATCACCTACCTTCAACTCCCCCTTTCCTTTCAGCAGAGGGACTTCTGGGGAAAATAAAGGCTGTCTCACCATAGGAAAAAGCTTCCTCTACTCCTTTACATCAAAACCATTCTACATAATCCTCTCTTCTCTCCAGTTTTGCTTCAGTACCTAAGAAGTAGCCCTTCTCTTTGGCAAATTCAGTCCTTAAATTTGTGTTTCAATCTCATCTCCTCCCGCTGTCCTCTAAAAGCTCACTCACCTCACTGATCATCCTGCACCCCATTTCATCTTCAGCTGCTTCTTATCCAATACTCCTTCCCTGTTGCAAACAAACATGCCCTTCTCCTGTTCACAGTCAAAAAAAAAGGTCACCTACATTCACATTATCTCCATTTTCTCACCTCCCATTCACCTATTTTTTTGTTGTTGTTTTTAGGAGGGGGGAAGGTAGGGCAATTGGGGTTAAGTGACTTGCCCAAGGTCACATGGCTAGTTTTGTGTTAAGTGTCTGAGGCTGGATTTGAACTCCGGTTCTCTCGACTCCAGGGCTGGTGCTCTATTCACTGTGCCACCTAGCTACCCCTCCCATTCACCTTCTGATCCGGTTTCTAATCCTATCAGTAGATTGACCTTTCCAAAGTTATGAACTATCTGAAATGCTAAATCCACTGATCTTTAAAAATATATTTTAACTGATGTAACACAGTTATTTTAACCATCCGCCCTATGATAAGCATGATGTTTCTGCTTGGTTCTCAGCTCTGAATCATTATGAGTTCTAGACACGTCATTTCCCTGGGGAACAACTGATACCACCTTCACATTCTAAAGAGAAGAAAAATGCCAGAGAGCAGAAGGCTATTTCACCATTAAATTTATTTTAAATAATATTTAATAATTAATTAATGTTAATAATATAATCAATAAGTATATTAAATTAATATTTCACTATTAAAAAAGTGAAGGTAGTTATCAAAGAAAATTTGGACAAAGAAAAACAATTAAGCAGAACTATCTGACACAGTGATCATACTTGACAATATTCTGTTGTTGCAGTCCTCCTAAGTGTCTTTTCTCAGGCCTCATCCTACATATCCCTGCAGTTTCTGACACTGCGGAGCACAACCCTCCCTGAATACTCTCTCTCCTTTGACCTCAGTGACACAGATCTCTTTCAGTTTTCCTGCCTTACCATACCTACTAGATAGACCTCCTTTGGTTACCAGGAAGCATTGTGCTTGTATCCAACAAGGTCAGATATAATTATCATTGCATCCTAGTGTTATTAGCAATTGCTGGCAACACTGACTACCTGTGCCAGAGAAATAGAATAAAGAACAACATGGAGCATGTGTATAACTGGAAAAGAGTGTGCATTTCATGTGGTAAGAATAAAATACAAAGATGGGTGGCCCAAGTTGTATACTGGTACTCTGCTATGTTAAAATAGGAAGGCCTTAGTAGATGAATGGATTTTTACCTAAGACTTACGCTAAAATTCCCAAGTACCTTATCATTTATAAAGTATTTTTAAACATACTCAGTTTAGTCAGTAACCCTGTGAGTTAGGTATTGCAAACAGCATTATTCCCATTTTACAGATGGGGAAGTGACTTGTGTTCATGCATTGTGACATTTGACTTCCCAAAACCTGTTTGGTCCCTTAGCCACAGAAACTTCTTTACTTTGGTCATAAATCTTTATTAGTAATTGTTTGCATGAGGTTCTTCACTAATTTGCTACTGTTACTGGCTAAACAGTAGCTAAACATTTCCCAAATCAATCATGATTTTTATCATACACCCTCAAGGACATTTGAAATTTAGAAGGCAAATTATCCATTATTAAATGTACAATCTGAAACACAGAACAAATGCATCTATTCAGATAATTCTTTTCAAGATGAGCAGAGAAAGAAAAAACTTGGTCAGTGCAAGTTTATAAAATGGAAATGTGCTACAATAAATGTTTTAAGCAACAAGAAGCAATTTAGAGGACAAAAATTGTCAAATGATAGCAAAAACTTCTGTTAAAAAAGAAGCAAGTCAGAAAATGTCAGATTTTCCAAACTACTATACAATGTGAAAGTATTTGCAGATCCTATACATGACTGCACGCCACCATGGGGGGGGGGGGGAGGGAGGGGAGAAAATCTGAAACTCAAGTGATTGTGGAACTGAATCTTGTAAATTAAAAGTAAATGAGGAAATAAAAAAATTTTAAAAAAAACACAAAAAATCAGTGTGAGAGTGCTGTTTTGAACAAAGACCTTATGAAGAGATAAAAAAAAAAAGAAAAAGAAAATGTCAGATTTTGAAAACAAGCGAGGCAGTGAAGGGTAGACAAACAGCAAGCTGGGCTGGAGGCAAGAAAGACCTCAGCTGCTCCCAGAAGATGTACAAGGCACCCTGACGTCCAGTCACTACTCAGTTTATGGTAACTCTCTAAAGACTGTAAGTTTCAGAAATGATGCTTCTCTGCATTGGTAGAGGGAGCTCCTCACTGGAAACTTCCCTGTACCCATGAAATTACAAGTCTGATCCAAAACTTTTTTTTTTTCAAATTGTTGAGTTATTTTTAAAATAGTGGCTACATAGACCCACTGGTCACAAATGTAGTTTCAAGCTAAAGGACAAACTCAGAACTATACATAAAATATTAACTGGAAATTCTATTCTGTCCCACAGTGTACCAAATTTTCACTGGTTAACTATTCTCACTCACTTAATAAAGGGTAGGATCCTTCCCCTCTCTGGCAGTTTCTTCCTCTGCAGAATGTGAGGGCAGGATAATTTAGTCCCCAAGGAAATGACTTATTCAGAACTGAGACTAGAACTCTAGCTTTTGATAAGGGACCAAGCAGAAAAGTCATGCTTATCATTTATCTGATAATAACAAGCAATTTCATGAGGATAGGGAAGTTCCCAGTGAGGAACAGATCAGCATATTTTCTGAAATTTGCAGATATGAGAGTTTTCTTGGACACTGAGAAGTGACGTGACTGGAGCAGGGTAGCCTGAATTAAAGTGTAACTGATGAAATTACAAATGGTTCTATTTCTTTCTTTTCCTGCCTTGTGGAGCTATGCTGTAAAACTTGTTTTGTAGCTTTCCAACACTCTTTTGATTCAAAGAGCCAATTAAAACCATGAGGGATGTTGAGTTTATTAAAACTCTGACAAATCTTCAAAATTTCCCAAGGCCAGGAGGTATCTCCTTTACATCTAATGATTAAGTAAAAAAATACATCGAAGGGCAAGATGAAGTTGGAAGAAGCACAGTATGGGTAAAAACAAAGCACTAAAGGAGAAGAGCAGAATTCTAATCCTGACTCTGCTACTTATTGCCTGACCAAATTGCCTGGGCAAATAACACCCTCTCTAAGCCTCAGTTTCCTCAAATGTAAAAGGAAAGGTTTGGGCTAGACGACTTCAAAGGTAAGCCTTTTTTGCTGTTAAAAAAAAAGATTCTGGGTGCAGAAAATAATTATGCTGTATAACTTAACGTTATACCCTACATGTTTAAGGAAAGGGATGGTATTTGAAAAGTTACTCATCACAAAATAAAAGCATTCTTGAAAATCAGTTAACTTGATAGAGTGAAAAGTTATGATATTTAACATCATCATCACTCATGATCAAGAGAGGCCAATGAGAAAGATTTTTCCAGGTTTAATCAAAGAAAAGCTTTAGGCATAATATAGGGGAAAAGCCTCAAAAACCTAAATACATTGGTTACACAAATGATAAAATTTGATTAAAACTGTCTCAAAAATTGTCACTGAGAAGAGAATGTGGTTGAGTTTAAGTTTGTCCTATCAAATATAACTAAGTCCAGAAAGAAACAGTTTCAAAAACTAAGGCCAAGTTAAACTGACAATGTAACACAATCACAAATATAACCTAAATTGTGGCTCCAGCTCTTAGAGATGTAGGAACAGAGTACAGCTGTAAGACACAAGGAAATAAAGATAAGCTTCTGGCTGATTTTAAATCTAACTCAGCTCTTTAGTTATTTCCTTTAGCCTTTCTTGAGCCTTTTTGGGTCATGGATCCTCTTTGGCTATCTGGTGAAGCCTGCACAGCAAACCACAAAAGATGACAAAGATAGCAAAATAAGAATACCCAAGAGATGGGAATGACAGACAAAAAAAGCAGGAAATACTCAGGGAAGGGAGTTTTGGCTTAGGAAGCATATAGCATCACTAACAAGTCTCAAATTGTATTATAAAGCAGTAAATCAACAAAAACATTTAGTACTGGCTAACAAATACAAAAGTAGCAAAGACTTGATGTGAAAAGCCCAAAAGAAAAGGAACATAGCAGTTCAAAGTTTTTAATCCAAGACTGCAAACTAACGAAAGAAGGACAAGAACTGCTGGGAAAACTAGGAAACATTTCAGTGGAGTTTTAGACCAACATGTTATATCATATACCATAAACTCCAAATGAGTAATTCAATCGAAGCAGAAAAGGTCACATCATAAAAAAAGGAAGAACAGAACAAAACTATGATTAGAGATAAATTCTTAACCAAAGGAACATAAGTGATCATGAAAGGTAAAAAAAGGAAATTTTGATTGCATAAAATTTTAAAAACTTTTACATGAAAAAAATTATTTCATCTAGAATAAGAGAAACTATGAGGCACCAAAAAAATCTACCTTTTCATAAAATATCTCTGATAAAAGTCAGCCATCCAAGATACTCAGGGAAATACATCACATACACACACATATAAAAAATACATACATGTACATACCTCTAGGATAAAATATCTCCTCTGTCTAGCTTTTAAAGTCCTTTAGAACCTGGTCCCAATCCATCTTTGCAGCTTCACTGGACATTTTCTCCCTTTCTGTACTCTGATATTCAGCCAAAATGGCTCTTGTTCTTTCCTTATACAACACTTCACAGCCTCGACTTCCCTAATCAAGCACTGCGCAGAAGCTTCTATTCACTTCATATTTATGCAGTGTACGTATTTATGTTTGGCTTCTTGTTTAGAATGCAAGCTCCTTATGAGCAGGGATTGTTTTCATTCCTCGTACATAATGGAAATCCACTGAAAATGGAACCTCATACAAAGCAGGCACTTTAAACTGGCTGACTTATCAATAGATAAGTATATAGCATGTGTGTGTGTATATATGTATCTCCAAATGCCTTGGAGTTAGGAAACTGAAGATACATGTGACCAAAAGCCCTTCCTCAACAAAAGAATGAGAACAACTCCCAAACGAACTGCAAACTATCAACAACCATATAAAATGCTTTGAATCACTGACGGGAGAAATGCACATCAAAGCAACTCTTTAGGTTTATTTCACACCCCTCAAAATGACAAAAGTGATAAAAGACCAAAATTGTTAACACTTGGCATAGCACAAAGTGCTTAATAAATGCTTGTTGTTGACTGAATAATTTATGGTTACAGAAAGACAGGCTCACTGTTAATGATATTTTGAATTCATCCAACTACCTGGAAAATAATTCTAAATCATGTAACAAAGTTCACTAAACTGTTCAAACCCTTTGCCCAACACTAAAAGGGAACCAATCTCTGATTAAATGTAATACCCAAAGACAGACTCAAGATTATGAACATAATTACAAAACATTTTTTACACAAATAAAGGCAGATCTAAACAACTTAAGAAATATCCCTCACTTATGGACAGGTCAAACCCCGGATATAATAAAAATGATAATTCTACCTAAGTTAACTTAGCTATTCAGTGCTATGCCAATCAAACTACCAAAGAATTATTTTATAGAGCTACAAAAAAATAACTGGGCATGTAGGTGGTGCAGTGAATGGAGCACCGGCCCTGGAGTCAGGAGGACTTGAGTTCAAATCTGCCTTCAGACACTTAACAAAAAAAAAAACTGGTCTTGTGACCTTGGGAAAGTCACTTAATCCCAACTTCCCCACCTCTCCAAAAAAGCCAAAAAAAAAAAGAAAAAAGAAAAGAAATGACAAACAGGATAGTTTTGGAGAAACCTGGCAAGGCTTTTATATGAACTCATGCAAAATGAAGTGAGCAGAACCAGGAGAACACTGTACACAGTAAAAGCAATATTTTAAGGAGGTTCAACTGTGCTACTCTGATCAAGACAATGATCCAGGACAATTCCCCAAAGAACCTATAATGAAAAATACTATCTACCTCCAGACAACTAAAGAACTCTGAACACAGAACTGAACCATACTTTTTTTTACTTTATTTTCCTTGGGGTTTGTCTGTTTTCTTTTGCAACATGGCTAATACGGAAATAAGATTTCTTATGTATAACTGGTATCAAATTGTTTGCCTTCTCAAGGAGGAGGGAGAAGCAACAGAGAGAGAGATAATTTAAAACTTAAAATTTTTAAAAATGAATGCTAAAAATGTTTTATATGTAACTGGGAAATATTTAAATTTTGAGAAAAACTGAAATGCCTAATCCCCAAGCAGAAAAAGAGATGAAATGCTACCCCTCTTTCCTAGGATAGAAAAGTCGAAGACTACAGAATCAGAAAATTATTCACAGTCAGATTATCACTATGTATGTAGATTGAGTATGCTTAACTGTTTTTGTTATAATTTGAGGTTTCTGGGAGGAAGTGAGGGAAATGGGAAAGAAATGATATCACGAAACCACTATGGTATAAAAATACAAAAGGAAGACTGAGTATAGTCCCACCAAGAGACTGTCTGCTTCCAAGGACTAGTCCAACTTTGCATGAAATAAGGCAAGAGGGTACCCTGAGGCATGTCAGTGAAGGACGTGTTTCATAAGATTTTACCAAGCTGAAAAGGTATGGGACAAGCTTTAGGCTAAAAGACTGTTATCTGCTTTCTGAGGATCAGCCTAGCTATGTAAAGAAATCCTAATCACCAGTAAGTTGACTACTCAGGAATAAACTCTTTGGTCACAGAAACCTATTAAACAAAAAAAACAACACAAAATGGTACTTGATTCTATGTAGCCCCATTCCACCTTTTGTAAATTGACTTAGGGACTAGTACTTTAAATGTGAGATTCCCGTCCAGTTACCAGTGAGTGGATATACTACTGGGAGAAATGAATTGAATCATATCAATCTTGACATTCTCAATAAAAATGAAACCATAAGACAAAAAGCTGAAACTAAATAAAACAATTCACAGATCCTCCTCCATCAGGCAAATAAAGCAGTTTAACTGGTTTTTATCATGCATCCAAAGGCAACAAGAAACATTTCATGACATATTTGGGCATCTCATATTGCAAGGCTCTCTACAAGCATTTATAAAAAGAATCCTAAGAAAATCATTGCAATTTATGTAGCAACATATATTGTAGAACACAAGAATGTAGTGAAATTCTACAAAGAACTAGGTATGACCCCAAATTAAATTAATGTATACCTTACTACTTGGTTGTCTTCAATGCAAAGGAAAGCACAGGGAAGCACAATGACAAAAATGTTGGAAAATATGGCTCAAAAGTAAGAAATGAGAGGTCAATGGATTATAAAATACACAGAAATCCCCATTTACACCAAAATTTGTTGTTGTTCAGTAGCGGCTGATTCTTCATGACCCCATTTTGGGTTTTTTTTGGCAAAAATACTTGGAGTGGTTTGCCATTTCTTTCTCCAGCTCATTTTACAGATGAGCAACTGAGGTAAACAGAATTAACTGACTTGCCCAGGATCAGACAGCTAGTTAAGTGTCTGAGGCCAGATCTGAATTCATGAGGCTGAGCCTTCCTCATTCCAAGTGTTTATTCCAATCCAGTTCATTTTTACATTCCTCTAACCCAACTATTCCAGACTGTTTTCTAGAATATTGAGCCATTCTAGCTCACAGCTTCACCAACAATGAAGATCTTGATGCCTTAATTTCCTTGTCTATACTATGGAGAACACTTGGATTCTCCCATGCTGGAAGTCTTCATGGAAAGGTTAGACTACTTGAGGGGTAAGTGGGAATTCACTTCATGTAGGTTTTGAACTAGATAAATTTCTTCTGAAATTTCTCTTCCAACTCTCAAAATTATGTGATAAACTATATCCCAGTTCATTTTAGGTGAACTTTTAAAGGATACTTCTTGTTCACTCCTTTTGTCTTCTTTGCTGGTTCACTGATATTCTCCTAACCCAGGGATGGGGAACTTGCAGCCTCAAGGCCATATATCTTTTATGTCCTCAAGGGACTCAGTCATAAGGCCACATTAGGTTAGAACCTAACCTCTACCTAATAAAGATTCCCCACAAGGGTATCATTGATTTTCTCCTCTGCCAAACTCATGCATTCCTGTGGTTTCAATTATGACCTCCATGCAGATGACCACCAAATCTACCTTCAGACTGTCAATCATTCCCCTTGAACTATATATTTAATCTGGCATCTCCAACTATCTGCTGGATCATCTCCACCTGGACGGAGAGCCTGCACTTGTACATGTACATCATGTACAAAATAATCCTACCCTTATCAATTTCTCTATTTCTGTCTGAAGTACCAATATATTCTAGTCACTCAGGATCAAAAAACAAAACAAAACAAAAAAACAGCAGTCATCCATGATTCTTCCTTCTCCCACACTACTCAAATCTAATTAATAATTAAGTCCTGTCAAGTATACTTCTTCTTAATATTCATCAAAACTGTCTGCTCCTCTTCACATAGGTTGCCACCACCCCAATGCAGTTTTTACCACTCCGGGAATTTCATATTTAGTTAGAGAGAAAGGACATACATATGAAATAGCAATAATAATGAAAAGGTCTTATACACTAAGTGATAACAACTGACACAGCCACCAAGAAAGGCTTCACATGCTTGACAGCGATGCTATACACTAAATTAGAACATAATATAGCACTTTTAGCTTGCAAAGGCCTTGACATACATGATCTCATTTGATTCACACATTATATATTGGGGCGAGACAGAGACTAAACCCCAAAGAAGTTAAATGACCCTTCTCCAGGGTCACACAGTGAGTAGGTATGCGAGGCAGGATCAAAACCCAGGTCTTTCTATGTACCATGTAACACTGTCTCTTGAAGGTCAAAGCTTAAAGGAACAAAAAAAAGCAATAAAATGTGTAAATAGAAAGTATCTGACTACAGATGAGAACTTATGCTGAGGAAGAGTGGGCTATAAGGGTCTTGAGGTTGGGAGGTAGGTAAGATCAATGAAGGTAGAGGCACTTACATGTCAAGCTAATCACTTATCTATCAGACACAGACAGAATCCTAGAATGTCTGAGTTAGAGAGGTCCTAAGGGATCACCTAGTCTAGTCCAATCCCCTCATTTAAACATTCAGTCTCCTGAGACTCAGAAAGGCTGACCTGGCCAAGGTCATGGGTTTGAAGGCTGTTTAATGTCATATAATTCACTAAGAACGAATACTAAAAAGTTTATTTTAAAAATGTTTCCAAAGTAGCTCAAAACATTTTATTTTGAGCAACTCATCATTTCTGAACAATGGGATGTAAATAATTCTTAGCCAAACTGTGAAATAAACAATGTAAGACCAAAATATACACAAGAGTTGGCCAAGTGGGCTCAGTGGATCAGTCACAAGTTCTAGGCCCTGAACCCTTTTTAATTCCTCAAAAAGGAGATTCTCTGAACAAAAGGCCTCAAACCACAAATCCCAGCCCTAATACCATATGCTACTAAATCACTAACAGCTTCCTAGGAGAAGAAAACAACTAACTCCAGTTAAATGGAAGACTTACGTTTGTCTAGATTTAGAGGGGACTAGTCAGTCCACATTCAATTATAGCTATGATGGTGTCCTGTGAATAACTTAGCTCACTGCCAATGATGCAATTTTACAGAGTTATAAAATAATTTCCATTAATTATGAAAAGAGCCCAAGACCCTAGAGCAATTCAAGGGTCAGATTTTTGCCAGTAGACAAAGACAAATGCAAAGAGAGTAGACAGACACACAGTCCCCAACATTTGTAATACTATTTACAACCAAAGGACTAAGAAGAAGACTTCGAACCCATTAATCCCCCAAAAAATGGTTGTGGAAAAACCATCCTATTTCTCCAAAAGGCTTTGCTCCCATCAAGTTGTGATTTGCTATGTAATTAATATATGTTTATGCAATGAATAAGGTAACCTTACTCCTCTCTAAGTAATGTTTTTAGACATTAAAATGCTCTCAGACTTATCGTGGCCACTTTTTTCTAAGCATATAGAGCAATAATACAAGTAAAAGAGGAACAAAATCAGAAAAGGGAAAAACTACTTCAAACTTAAGAGATGAAGGGTGGAAGACAGGCAGCATTTGACCAATACAGCATGCTTCTACAGACTGGCAACACACATACTGAAAAATCTAAAATAAGGGAAGTTTACTTTTATAGGCACCAACAGACAGCTTAGCAGAACAGATAGAATGCTGGCTAGGTGTAAGGCCTGGGTTCAAATCTCACCTCCCACTCTTTCTAGTGATGCTACCTCTATGTCTCAGTTTCCTCACCTGTAAAATAGAGCTAATAATACCTGTAAGTAAACACCTCTCAGGGCTGCTGTGAGGATCAAATGAAATGAGGTAGGTATGATACACTGAAAATTTTAAAATACTATATTTAAAGTCAAGAAGAAGTTATTGCGTGCCTACTATGTGCAAAGCACCATGCTGTGTTCATAATATTTTCGGTTATCATTAATGAAAAGAGCATAGAAGTGGGAGTAAGGAGATTTGGGTTCTAGCTTCAGCTTTATCACTAACTTAGTGTGATCTTGGATATGTCATTTTACTTCTGTCTTAGACCCTGATTTCCTTTCCATCAAAATTATGTAAAAATGCCTGCCTCACTACAGGGAAGCAGGCACTCTTGTACATTGCTACTAAAACTGTAAGGGTAATACAAGTATTTTGGAGAAAAAAATGGCAATACAGAAGAGTCATAAAACTCATCATTCTTTTTATCTCAGTAATTCCACTAGCAGAATTTTATTCTAAACATATTTAAAAGGAGGGAAAAAAGCTATTAACACAAAAATATTTATAGCTGTTTTATTTGTAATAACAATAAATTATAAATAGCCTATATATTCAACAAGTAGAAAATAGCTGAATAAAGTATTTATTACATTGTATTAATGTAATAGCATATTATGGTACCATAAAAATAAACAAATATGAAACAAACAAGGAAATAAATACCTAGGCAAAGTAATATAAGATGAAATCCACAGAAACATAATAAAAACATTAACATATACGTATAGCTATGAAAATATAGCAAAAATAGCAAAATTCCATGCTAAACTGACAAAGACATAAATATTTTTCATTTAATTCATTCAACTATTTTGTTAAATACTAAGGATTTACATAAGATTTTACTCCACAGTTTACATGTTAATTTGTCACTGTTAATGGTTAAGTATTTAATTTTTAAAGTAACTGACCTGCTTTTACTTCACAGGTTTTTGTAAACTAAAATAAATATCCAAAAGCACTTTGAAAAGCTCAAGTGCCATACTAATATAAGGAGAGTAGATACTGAACTCCAGGTGAGGAAATCACCTCTACACCAACACAGGTTAGCATCCTCTTTGCAAATTTAATCTTAAGTGAATTGCCTTGAAGAACTGAGAAGCAAAGGGCCTTGCCCAGATTTGTACAACAGGGCCAATAAAATCTGAAGTGGCACTTGAACCCAGATGTTCTTGGCTTCAAGACTGGATGTTTATCCATTATGGTACATCACCTCTCGTCAGGAATAAATATATTACTGGATGGCAGAATTGGGCAAATGCAATATTCTAGTGATGATACACTCATACATACCCCCTGTTTGCAGATTATTTTTTAATAATTTTAGGGACAAAAATACATTTAACAGTAAAATCAAGCATAACTTTTTTTTGAGGATTCTAAAGGCATTTTGGGCAGGTAGGTGGTGTAGTAGATAGAGCACAGGGCCTGGAATCAGAATGACTCAGCTGCCTGAGTTCAAATCTGGCCTCAGACACTTACTAGCTTTGTGACCCTATACAAGGCAATGGTAAACCACTCTGTTATCTTTGCTAAGAAAACCTAAATGAAGCCACGACTGAAACAACTAAATGAAAGGCATTTTAGGATCTCCCAATCCCTAGGGTCATGCAATTTAAGCACAGATGATTATCTAGTACAAATGAAGAAAATGGGACCTAGAGAGAATAAATTACTTGCACCAAAACACACAGGTAATGAGTAACAGAGCCAAGATTCTAACCCAGGTCCAAATTCTGTGCTCTTTTCATTATACCAAGCTGCTTTCTATAGGTCTGTCTACAGACAGACACCACTGTTATATTGGCAAAGCCCAGAAGTGTTGGCCAAAAGAGATTTCTAATTGACAATATATTGGAAAATCCAACTTTTACTGTGCCTATAAATATGTAAATGGTATTAAGAGGTAGGTGAGAGAAGCTCTTTCCAATTTAGTTCATATCCTTCCTTACATTTACAGTTTTTACAGTTTACCTGGCTAACAAGTCTTTGAGCCAAAACAGCTCCATACCAATCACCCAATTGTCCTTGATGTAGATATTAAAAGCTACATATTTCACCTTTCAACACAGCCAGTTCCTGTCATGTTCATGCTGACTGGAGAATTACATGCACAAGGAACAGGAAGGAAATTCAACAGAAATACAAAGGAAAATCAGAGCAAGGGTTTTTTTTTTAATCCTCTAGTTATCCAATTTACTTAAATATTACTACTTTTAAAAACTGCTAAAGTGCCTCCAGTTTTAATGGCTTTCTCCCTTAGGAGACACTCCAAGGAAATAGTAATAGGACAAATAACTAATGACTCCCTTTCATATTCTTTTTTTTTAATTTTTAATTTTTTGCTTTTTATTTTTTTGGAAGGGCAATTGGGGTTAAGTGACTTGTGCAAGGTCACATGGCTGTTAAGTGTCTGAGGCCACATTTGAACTCAGGTCCTCCTGACTCCAGGGCTGGTGCTCTATTCACTGCACCACCTAGCCACCCCTACCTTTCATATTCTTAACAAGCTAAACTAGCCTCACTCATTTCCCCTTGATATTCTCTAGGTTTCCACATCACTGCCCTATCCTCATTCTCTTCCTACCTGTCTCATCACTCTTTCTCAGTTTTCTTTGCTGGATCTTTGTCTAGGTCAAACCTGCCAATGCCAGCGGCCCCACAGGGTTCTTTTCTGAGCCTTCTGTTCCTGTCAGTCCATACAATTTTACTGGGTGATCTCATTATCTCCCATACGTTAAATTTTCGTGTCTGTGCTGATGATTCTCAAATTGAACTTATATAGCTCTTAACTTCTCTCCTAACCCCCACAATGGCATCTCCAACTACCTATTGGAAATCTCTAATTGGATGCCCTACAGACATCTTAAACTCAACAAGTCCAAAACTGGGTTATTTACCCCCAACATTCCCTCTCTTCAACTTCCTAACTCCCTTAATTACTGTGAGGGAACCACCAGCTACCCAAACTCACAACCTACTTGTCATTCTCAACTCCTCACTCTTTCTCACTGACTGTGTCCACTCTTGTTGCTAAGGCCCATCGATTTCATCTCTGCAACATCTCTCAAATATGCCCCCTTCCCTCTTCTGACAATGCCACCACTTTGGTGTAGGCCCTCATCACCTTGCACCTTGACCACTACAATAGCCTGCTAGTAGGTCTGCCTGCCTCAAGTCTCTCCCCTAAACTTCAGTCCACCCTCCCTTAAGCTGTCAAATTGATCTTCCTAAAGCTCAGTTCAGACCATATTCCAAACCTACCCCCCCACTCCAGTGGCTCCCTATCACCTCCAGGATTAAATATAAATATAAAATCCCATTTGTCATTACAAGTCAATCATAACCTGGCCCTTCCAACTTTCCCAGTCTTCTTATACCTTTCTCTTCCCTCCTTGCCACTCTACCACTTGCCCCCTATACTCTGTAATATAGTAACATTGGCCTCCTCAATTTTCCTCACATTAAGACCCCCACATCTCCCTATTTTGTGCACTTTCATTTCATTCTAGTCCTGGAATCCTTCGCCTTCTCATCTCTGCTTCCTGATTTCTCTCAAGTCCTAGATAAAACCCTACCTTCTACAAGAAGCCTTTTCTGATTTCCCTTAATATGAGTGCCTTTCCTCCATTAATTATCTCTAATTTAGCTTACATTTTTTTGTGCAGTTATTTTCACATTGTTTCATTCATTAGAAGATGGGCTCCTTGAAACAGGGACTGTCTTGCTTTCCATTTGTATCCTTAGTACTTAGAGCAATGCTTTTCACATGGTAAGCACTTAATAAATGCCTCATTCATTCATTAAAAGAAAGACAGCTGGAATACCATCTCCCTTTTATTTGTACTCTCCCCTCTTACTCCTAGCCCCACCAAAAAAATTAAAAGTCCAAGAATTTCAGAAAAGCATCTCCTGTGAACAAATGGCTTGTTGTCTTCTATAGTGAACTACTTACTACTCTAAGGTGCCAAGATTTTGCCACAGATGTAATCTAGGGCACAGATTTCCTAGGTTTCCTACTACTAGGTCTGACCAGAACTCAAAAGGGATTATGTGAATACTTCACATTTCATGAAGGTGGAACTCAAAGTTCTAAGTGTCATTTAAGGAAAAGGGGAAAACAAGTTGAACTGACACTCGTAATCTTAGAAACAAACCTCACCTGCAGAGGAGCTATAAAGGAAACCCCTTCCAAATGACGAAGACTTATAAATACTTAGGAAGTATTTCAACTTGTGTCATTAACAAGGGCACATTTAATTAGAAAGCTAAATTAAGGGACCAAGGAAAAGAGACAGCTTTTCTTTGCAATGAAATTTGGGGATTAAGGTGAAGGAGAAAGTAATTCTTACAATGAAATAGCTGTAACTGGATCTGTTCCATGGATCCTATTCTCTAAACCAGCAGTTCTCAACCTGTGGGTTATGTTCAATTTAAATACATCCTGCATATCAGATATTTACATTATGATTCATAACAGTAGCAAGATTACAATTATGAAGTAGCAACGAAAATAATTTTATGCTTGGGGGTCACCACAACATGAGGAACTGTATTAAAGGGTCACGGCATTAGGAAGGTTGAGAACGACCACCCTAAACCTTCAAGTTCACAAACCAAGATGAAGGCTAATTAATAAATTACTTTCACAAATAAACAGGTATGCCTTTTCCTGGCTTCTCTGTATACTCCATTTTAGCACCGTTTGAACTTGGATTTACGGTAAAATGGGATTCAGGGTAACATGAGTTTTGTTTTTCTTGACCTACACATTCAGCTCTATTTCCCTGAACATCCAATACCAATATGACAGCTTCCACTTGATGAAGTTGGCAGAGTACTCATTTCTCCAAAGAAGATCAATGGAATCCTAATTGTTCACATTATTCTCCAAAGCAAATAATAACAAGAAAGCCCTACTATGTTCCTGAGTGCTCCAGTAAAGGCCAACATGAATATTTAAAATAGGCTACCTATCCATAGAAACAAAATAAGTACCTCTGAAGTATCTGAACTGTGTGTGTCTTTGGGTAGGTATATGCAAGGAGGCAGCAGAAGGGCATATAGTACAAGGCACCCTGAAATAAATAGAGAAATGATTATCACAAAGTGAGCAGTCTGAAGAGACATTTTTCATTTCAAGAGGTAGGAACTACCTTTCCAGGAGAGACATGAGAGAAAGAAGCTCTTTTCCACTCTACTTGGGAACAAAATGATGATGCTGACAGCATCAGACTGGGTCTGTCTGTGCTGCAAGACTCAGAAGCCAGCTTCCCACTGAGCAAGCACATCCTAATGCATCGCACACCCTGCCCTGGATTACTGAGCATTCAGATGGCTACTTCTGCCCAGGAGGAAGAAGGGAAAAGCTCTCTTACCCAAACTGAGGCAAGTCCCTGAGGAAAACAACCTGCTACCCACAGAGCTTTGGGACCAATCTGTCTTCAATTGTGATTGGGGAACCGGTCTCAACGGTGAAGATGAAGACAGCCATCCCTCTGCTCCGAGAACAGGTCAGTTAAGAAAGCTAATGGCCCAGCATCCTGTCTTTATTACATATAGGGAGGGGCCTTCCTGACCCTTTCAGTCATGATACAGATATTTATATATAAGCGTATATATGTATGCAGCATACACACGTGTACATATGCATGTACATGTGTATCTACACGCATGTGTGTATATGCACATGTGTTATGTGTGTGTGCCCGTATTTCCCCTCCCTCCTCTGTAAAAGGAAGATAATAGCACCTATTTCCCAGGATTGTCGTTAGACAAACGAAATAACTGTAAAGCCTTCAGCTCAGCGCTGGGCGCGTAGCTGGAGCTATAGAAATTTTAGCTATTATTAATGTTATTACTGTTATATAATCTCCGTTACCTACCTTTGGCCTACCGCTGCTTCCCTCAACATCTCCACCTCGAAGCTCCCTCCCTCCCAACCCCCTGCCCATCCCCAGGGCTCTTTCTCCCCATTCACCCACTCTCCCATCGTGATCTCTAGGGTTCTCTCTGGGCCTCAGTTTCCTTTTCTGTAAATGAGAGCAGGGTTCCCTGGCTTCTCTCTTAATGCCTCAGCGGCCTTCCCTTTCCATCTCCTCCTCCTGGCCCTCCTCCCTTCCGCATCCTATTCACCCCCCCACACCAGACTCATCCCTCGTTCCATCCCTCACCCCCAAAGATGCTCCAAACCTGGATGCCCCTGCCCCGGCCCCCTACCCTACGGGGTGCAGAGCGGGGCAGTCCACTCGCCTGTCACCCTCAGGATCCCCCCTGCCCCTCCGTGACCCCGGGGGCCCTCAGAGCCTCCTTCCCTATGCCCTTAGGGCTCTAGGACCGCAGCTCTCCCGTGGCCCCCTCCGCTCGCCCAGAGCCCCCCAGCTCTCGCCCCGTCACTACGGGCTGGCTTCCTGCCCGTGACTCACCCGCGGGGCCCTGGCAGCGGACGGCCGCGGCTCCCCCCCGGGGGCTGGGCCCCCCGGGCCTCCAGGGTCCGGCCCGCCCAGCCGGCAGGCAGGCAGCGCTGGCGGCTGAGCCCGGACAGCGGCGGCCCTTCAGCGGCCGCTCTGTACCCGCTCCCGGCTCGACTCGGACTGGGTACGAATCAACAACAAGATGGCGGCCAGCCGAGGGGGCGGGGGCCTGGCGTCATAGCAACCATACCGGCAAGGAATACGCCCCTCACCGGGACTGGTTCCCCAATCACAAGCCGCTTCGCCTACCGGTTGGGGTCAGCGCCCCCTGCTGACAGGTCGCGCGGCCCGTCAGTCCAAATCTTCCCGCATCCCCAACGCCTACTCAGGTCCGCAACGCCAAGGGCACGTGACTATGACGAGCCTCTGCGCCTGGGCCGCGCGCTCCTAATTCGTGGGCTGCGCGAGTTCCCGGGCCGGGCGCGCGACGGCTGCTAGGTCATGGGTTTGACTGCGGTGCTGCAGGGCAGCCTGGGCCCAGCCCTGCCCTCAGTGAGGAGCCCGAAGCCCAAAGGCCCTGCCGCGGTCCCCGTGGGCGCCCTAGAAGGCCAACAGCCCCGGGTGTTTTCCTGGTGATTTCTCCTCCTGGCGCCGTAGCCTGTTGTCACGTCCCACCTAACCATTCCCCCGTGGGTGGCCAGGGGAGATGTAGACGGCTGCCCCTTCGCCAGGGGGCCCGTTAAAATCCCCGCTGGAGATGAGGAGGCTGCTAGCCCCTGGTCCAAATAGGTTCTGAACTGTATAGGTGGGGACATAAGGCCAGTGGCCCGAGCAGGTGTAGACCCCGACATAGACGGTCCTCCCAAGGGACTGACAGCATACCCCGAGGACGCTTCTGTGCAGCGGAAGCCAACTGTCAGTATCCACCTGTCTATACCTGCACTCAGCCGGATCCCGGGGTTTGGAAAAAAGGAGGGGCGGGGTTTCGAGAAATAGGGGGAATAATATCTCCCAGCAAGTGTGCGCCAGACTGTAGTCAGAACACCTTGGTTTGAATCTTGGCTGTCACCTTTGTGACCTTGGTCAAAGTAGTCACACCCCATCCTATGCCCCTGTCTCAGGGCTTCAATTCATCGGCAGCAAAATGTAGGTAGATGGACAGTCAAGACGCTGCAAATGGACACTAAGCTGGGTTCAAAACAGTTGGAGGGAGAGATCCAGCTAGATTGCATTTGGAAAATTGCATAGTGCTTACATGCCTATTAAAAATATATATATTTTAAGGCTACTCTTATTCCTCTGATGCTAGATAGCTTTGAATCAGGGTCCCTCAGCTGATATTTATTAGAATGGAACCTACAGTCTCCCTGGCTTCAAGGGTAGCATGCTTTCTACTATTACCACCCTGTCCCCTGACCACAATCTCCAAAGAATCAAAATTTGGTGTGTCTCAAAGAGCAGAAGAAGCCAATCTGGTTGGTGTAAAGAGACTGGAGATTCTAACAAGAATAACCTTCGAATGAGGAGTGATGGAAGATACCCAAGACGCATGCTCAGATGAATCAAGTGGTGCAAGAAGAGCTGTGGTTACAGATGGATACCTCAACTTTAGCACTAGAACTCTCCTGGTGTTAGAAAACATTCCAAATGTTAGAAGGCATCCACTACATTAAATGGAGAATTTATAGGACATCACAAATGAGGGCTGCAGAGGACGAGAAAGTATGGATGGCTTATGAGCTGCACCTTTGCCAGGGCCCATAAAGGACATTTCAGATCCATGGAGCATTCGTGTTGTTTTCCTCCTGTGTAAAGCAACCTATTTAACATTCTTATCAGCTGCCATGGAGACCTGTTCTGACACATCTTTTTGGCTCATCATCGTAGAGATCAGTCAGGAGTGGCAAATACAAGTCCTAAAAGAATAAATGTTCCCCTCATAGAAGCCAGTTGCATTTTTTACTTGGCAACTTCTTCCACTGCCTGAGGGACTATAAAATGGGGCTATCTCAGGTCAGATGAATAAGGAAATTCCTTGGCTCTTGGCCCACTAGTTCCCTGAAGTTCAGACCCATGAGCCATGTGCTGTAGCAAAGCCCAAATGGTCTCAGTGATCAGGCAGCAAAGACTGAATGTCATTGGAAAGAGAATAGGCCTTCTGTGGGGAATTTGAACATCATATTTATTAGGCTCAATTATTACTGTAATAACTATAGTAGTGTTGACTAATGAGGCTTGTTAGGACTTTGAAAAAAGAATTTGGCCCAGGGATTGGGCTCCTACATTAAGCTATGACCTTGGGCATTTCCCATGCTATTGCCAAGGGATTCCAGGAATCCTGAGAAGTTGAAGCAGCTGTGACTACCCAGCATACCAAAGGTCACAGCCTTTATGGCATGCTTCATTTCACCTAATCAGTGCATCTAAAGAACTTCAAACCTTTTCTGATATCACTGGAATCCTTTCTGGATCCCCAGATACCCAATAATGATGACCTAAACCCAAGTAATACTTTAAAGCTACCTGCAAACAACTAGGCCTATAATCAGGCAAGGACAACCTCCCTGCAGGTCCATACAGGATGACAAGGAGTTCTGGGGAGTTGCACTGAGGAAAACTAGAGTTTTAAGCATTCACACCCAAATGCCCAAGGGGAGAAATGCTGGATGTAAGTAATCAGCTAGGATGAAAAGGACTCCACCTCAATTTTTTTGGGGTGATGCAACCGGTATAGGAAGCTCTTCATGACACCAGAACACTAGGCAAAGCTTCCAGGGCTACTAGGCCCCTTTTGCTTCCTTTCCCCTGGGAAAGGTCCAGTTTACTCCATATGACATGATGCAAATGCTCAATTACCCTACTGGGGAGGGTTCCCCAGTTTTGGTTAGAATTCAGACTCTTGCACATAGTATAAATAACATGTAATCTAGCCCCCTACAGTCTGGAGGCAACCTAGCTTTCAGTCAATAAACATTTATTAGACTGTGAACTCTTCCATTAGATTTTCTAGTTTCTTGAGGGCAAAGATTCTTTGGCCTCTTTTTCTTTTTGTGTCCTCAGCATTTAACACAGAGCCTGGAAGAGAGGCACTTAAATGCCTGCATTAAATAGGAACTTAATAAATGCTTATGGATTGACCTTTCAAACAGTTAATCAATAAACACTTATCAGTCTTCCGATGTGCTGAGCACAGTGCTAAACACGGGAATACAAAGAGTCAAAAGATATTCAAGAAGCTTACAATCTAATGGGGAAGACAAAATGCAAATAAATCTATAAAAAGTAAGCTATATGCAGTGTAAATAGGCAATAATTAACAGAGAAGGGCACCAGAATTGAGAGGTTGGGAAAGGCTTCCTACTTTCCAGTCTTATTTCACATTACTCATTTTCACATACCCTGTATTCAAGCTAAACTGAGCTGCTTACTATTCCATGATCTTGTCCTGCCCTCTCTCACATCTGGATATTCTTCCTTTCATGGAATGAACCATTTGTTCTTGTCTCTACCTGTTGAGATCTGTCTCCCTCAAGGTCCAGCTCAGATGCCAACTCCTCCACCAAGTCTTCCCTGATTGTTTCAGCAGAAAATGATTCTCTAACCTCAAATTTTCCTAGAGAGCTGTATCTGATTCTCTCCTTTGCCTCTTTCTCAATCAACCTTGCTTTATACATATCTATAAAATGTCCTGTCCCCTCCTCCATTAGACCGTAAGGACCTTGAAGGAAGTGACTTTTGTGTTTCATCTTCATATATCCAGTGCCTAGCATATAATAGACACATAGTTAATATTTATTAAATTGAATTTGACACACAAACTGGTTGTTGTTTGGGATATAATAAAAGAAATGGGGAAAACATTTCTCCTTTCCAAGAATGGGAAGCAGACTGCAAAGGAAAGATTTAGTCATATTCAGCTCATTAATAATGATAATAACAGCTTATACTCATTTATCATCAATCATTGTGGAGCTCAAAGCACTTTATAATTTTTTAAAAGAAAAAAAAAACCATATTAATCCTTCCAGAACATGCCTGGAAGTTAAGGTGAGGGGGCAAGCTATTATAGCGTTCTGCATGTTATAACATAGCTGCTATTATGGAAGCTAGGTAGCACAGCTGATAGAGTGCTGGACCTGGAGTTGGTGAAAACTGAGTTCAAATCCATTTTGAGACACTTTTGAGCTGTGTGAGACCCTGAGCAAGTCACTTACCCTCTTTCTGGGTCAATTTCCCCATCTATAAAGTGGGGATAATAACTCCCAGGGTTGTTGTGAGGTAAAATGAGATAATATTGATAAAACACTTTGCAAACCTTAAAATACTATATAAATACTAAATATTTTTATTATTATTAAGACAAAATGAAGCCTACCTGGAGAAAAGACCCAGGTTTCCTGCTTCCTCTACTCCTAATGTCTTCACTAGATGGTAAGGGCTTCTGAGGTTGCTTCTCCTAAGGTGGGACAGCATCCTCCAAGGGAACTATAATATTCCCTCAAGTTCAAGGTGTCAAGCAATGTCATTGATAGCATGGGATAGCAGACAAAATCATGAACTATTGTACCCAATAACTCCTATATGCTTTAAACAATTTTTAAAAGCAGAGAGGAAAATGGAAGAATAGTAAGAAAGGGACTGAGGCCTCTTTGGGCTCTCAACAAAACACTGAGGAAATCACTGGCTGCCAGGGCACTAGGATGTCTTGTGTTCATTACAGGGTGATCTGACCCTGCTGCTCTTCTATTTCTTTAAGAGTTATCTTATTGACATTCAATCTCACATTAGAGTAAAATAACACCTTTATTTTTATAAGATCATTCTGATAGTGAAACACAAACTGGAAGTTAGGGTCTGCGGTGGTGGGAGAAGAGGAAGGGAGGGGCTCAGGGGAAGTAGGGAGTCAGCAGGGTATGAAACCAGCAGGGAAATGAGTCAGCCTGGATGCCTTTTATGTATCTCACCCATTTCCAAAAAAGTACAGTTACTAATTTCTTAAAACAGCTCTTGCCCATGCTGTTCAGATTGGCCTCAGAGCCAGCGCCGTGCTCCTGTGCTGCTACTGAAGAGATAATCTCTGCCTGTAACTAAATGTGAAAAGCAGTGAGCTCTATATGACTTCACCCTAGCAGGTCCAAGCAGGATCTTAGGGTGTGTAAAGGAAGTAGCATATAGCCAGCCATTCTCATCTAGCTATAAGTTGAACTAAAAGATGGTCCCAAGACGTAAGGCAACTCTCATCAGGAAAAGCTAGATAATTTGGAACTATGCCCCCAAAAGCTATTAAATTATACATACTCTTTGACCCAGTAATACCACTACCAGTTCCATATACTGACGAGACCAAAGAAAAAGGGAAAAAATCCATATGTACAAAAATATTTATAGCAGCTCTTTTTGTTGTGTCAAAGAATTTGAAACTGAGCGGAGGCCCATCAACTGGGGAATGGTTGAACAAGTTATAGTATATAATGTGATGGTATATTATTGTGCTATAAGAAATGAGAAAGGGATGATTTCAGAAAAAACTGGGAAGACTTGTATGAACTGATTCAAAGTGAAGTAAACAGAACCAGGAGAACATTCTACATAATAACAAAAATATTGTAAAGATAATCAACTCTAAAAGACTCTGATCTGAGTAAACCCTGATCAATGCAATGACCAAGCATAATTCCAAAGGACTCATGATGAGACACGCTATCTACCTCCAGATAGAGAACTGATAGACTCAGAGTGAAGATTAAAGCATATTTTCTCTCTCTCACTCTGTCTCTCTGTCGCTCTGTCTCTATTTCTGTCTCTATCTCCGTCTCTGTCTTTCTTTCTGTCATTAAGTCTCTGTCTCTCTCTCTCCCTGTCTCTCTCCAGTCATGGCTAATGCAGAAATTTGTTTTCCATGACTATACTTTGCATATTTGTAATGGGTTTTCTTTTCTTTTTAATTTCAGAATTTATTTATTTTTAGGTTTCAACATTCATTTCCAGAAGATTTTGAATTCCAAATTTTTTCCTCATCTCTCCCCTACCCCTTACTCCAAAATGGCAAGCACACTGATTACTCCTTCCCCCAGTCTGCCCTCTCTTATATCCCCCTCATCCCTCCCCTTACCCGGGTTTTGTTTTTCTTGCCTTCTCAATTTGGGGGGGAGAGGAAAAGGGAGTGAAAGAATTTGTAACTGAAAAAATTGAAAGAGAGAGAAATCAAGGGGGAAGGTGGGGGTAAGGGAGGAGGGAGAAGAAGGCTAGAGAGACAGAGTGTTTGGGGTGACCTTGTAAGTCCTGAATTGCTTTCAGTCTAGGCCAGAAGGAACAGTATGAATAAGCTTAAAGCAAAGGGTCATCAACATCAGGGCAGCATAGGGAGACTAGCCAAGGAAACCTTCCTTTTTCATGAAGGGCCAAGGTGGAAGTGATGGCACTTATTCCAGACTGGATTTTGTGACAAGTATGTGCCTTTATTTGCAGAAGGGGCTAAGGTTAAAGTAAGTACAGAGCAGGAAGTAGAGAACTTACCAGGGTCTTGGGCTCTGCCATCAAACTGTGGCTGCTCAGGGGAAAAGAAAAAGGAAATGAGAGAGAAGCACTTAGCAGTCATCCCATTTGCACACACACCCAAACCAGCACCTAGTTCTAATACCCAGAATTGCTATGCCTTTGCTTATTCTAGCCAAAGGTGCCAGATGTGGGTAGCTCCCTGATTTAGAGTTCTTATCCATCAATCAAGCAACACACATTTATTAAGCACCTACTGTCTACCAGGTAGAGACTGCTTGGTGACTAAGTGGATAAAGCTCTGGGCCTGGAGTCAGGAAGACCTGAGTTCAAATTCAGTCTCAGATATTTACTATGTGACCTTAGGCCAGTCACTTTGCTTACCTTAGTCTACTGGAAAAGGAAATGGCAAACAATTTCAGTATCTTTGCCAAGAAAACCCCATGATCAGTGTTGGCATCCTATGGTTCACAGAGTCATGAAGAGTCATTCATGAATGACTGAACAACAACAGTCTACCAAGTCACATTCAAGGTATTGCAGATACAAAGACAAAAAATAAATAGTCCCTGCTCTCAAGGAGCTTATATTCTATGGGGAAGTCAATATGTAGGTATATTTCTTCAGTTGCTTTTCAGTCATGTCCAACTTAGTCATTGTGACCTCATTTGGGGTTTTCTTGGTAAAGAGATAGAGAGAGTTCATTCTATAGATGAGGAAATTGAGGTAAATAGGGTTAAATGACTTGCCCAGGGTCACACAGCCAATAAATGTCTGAGGACAGATTTGAGCTCAGGAAGATGAGTCTTCCTGACTCCAGGCCTTGCATTCTATCCACTGCTCCACTTATATATGTACATATGTAAGTATACACAAAATTATATACCGAAGAAATACAAGGTAACTGGGCGGAAGGGGTAAGCTACATAAGAAGAAGGTGGCATAGGCTGAATTTTGAAGTAAACAAGAGATGGGGAATTTGTAGAGGAAAAGGGACAAAATCAAATAGAACCAGTGATAGCTTGGAGACAGCTCTGGTGCCAGAGCTTCCACTTAGTGTAAGTGCCCTTGGAGATAATATTTATAAAGTACTTAGCCCAGGGCCTGGTATGCAGTAGGTGCTTAATAAATGCTTATCTTATACCTGCTTCCCTCCCTCTCAAACCCCATTGATTGGAACAGGTTTGGCAGTACCAGAGTTAGGATGCTGCTGACTTCATCATTCTTCTTTTTGCTTAGCTCACCAGCAGAATTTTCATTTCTCCTGGTGCTAGGTGAAAGAAAAAAGTGAAAGAAGAGCTGGAAGATGTCTTCAGGGACTCTAGCATTAGTGATCTTGAAACATGGGTTTTTAATAGGGCAGGAGGCTCAGAAGAGCAGGTTGCTTCTGCTATATAGTGGCTCTCAGACCCCAGCAGCTGGCTTTGAAAGGCAAGGTAGTTGATTGAGGATGATTGTGAAACCCAGGGAGAAAAGGGAAAAGAAGGTTGCTACTTTACCTGTCCAATAATAGAGTCTGAGAGGATTGTCCATGTGTTTTCTTGCTTAGAGCCATCCTAGAATAAAAGGAAGGAATATTGAGGATAAGTAAGAAGAGTTAAGATGCTACCCTGCCTAGAGGAATTTCTACTCTGCCTACTATCTACACTCTCTTTCATGATGACATGTTAGGGCTTCACACTTGATATGGGGTTAAATAATTTGGGTAAAAACTGATCCACTGAATTGAAATTCATCTATTAAAGGTTGAATTTTGTTGCTATTCCTCATTTTGATGAGGGGCTCTAAATGGAATAAGGGGCCTTAATACTTAAAGAACTAAGTATTCATCAGTCCTCATTAGGTGATGCTAGATGAGGTAGGCAGAGAAAGAATCATATACCAAGTTGCTGCATCCATCCATCCATCCATCCATCCTGTAGACAGTTCCTGAGCATCTACTATGTGCACAGCCCCTGAGCTCAATGCTAAGGGAAAGGAAGATACAGAAATTCTACAGTTGAAGTCAGAAAAGGAGGAAAGGGAGACACTCAAGAATAAAATTCTGAAGACAAAAAGGGAAAATTCCAATGAGGTGGAAAAATAGGACATGTCTGAAGAGACAAATATGGATGCACAGGAAACCAACCAACTTAAAGGAAAAAAGATATATACAGAAGATGGAAATAAGGCTATGTAACAGAAAATGAATATAAAAGCATGGCATGATTCTGTAAAAATAGTGTCAAGGGCTAAATAAAACTCACAATGACCTGAGACTGCCAAGAAAAGTTAAAGACAACAAAAAGGTGTGGGTTTTTTAAGCTACACTGGAAGAAAAGATCCAAGAAAGAAGAGGGCCTTTGCTTGGGAAGGGAGTAGCTAACAAAAGAGAGAAACCAATGCTCCTTTAATTCTCACTTTGCTTCTGTTTCTGCTGCCAAGGAGAATGACTCTCGCACTGAAAATGATAGAACAAAAATTGCTAACAGGAGATGATAGTCGAGATAAGTAAGGTCATAGCAGGAGAGCATCTTGTTGCCCTTAAATAATGCAAGACACCTGTCCCAGAAGAACTATATCTCCAGGTACCAAAAGAACTTAGAAAATGGGAAAGGTAGCATAAGATTGTAGAAGGGCAAATATCTTGATTTTCAGAAAAAGGAAAAAACAGAATCTGCAAACTATAGACTAGTCAACTTGGTTTCAGTTCCTGAGAAATTCCAAACTGGATCATGATAGAACTGTTGGTAAATTTTTAGAAAGTGGTGACTACCATAGCCATCATGGCTTCTCAAGAACAGATGATCCCAGGCTTCCTACCCCATATTCAACCCAGAAGAGCCAGAAGCCAGCACACCCTCTTCCTATATCTCTCCTCAACCAGCCCAGAGGAGCCATTGACAATGTGATCAAGGCCCAGTGGATTCCCTTCCTCTTCTGACGCCCTCTAAAATCACCTACCTCCATTCCCACTCATCCCAGAGGGGCAGTCAGGAGATAAAGGACCAGTGTCCCTAGCCTTTAACTTGAAACACCACCCAATGAACACAGTTGTAGAGGAACCCAACTCATCTGTACCCACCCCAAGAAATACTGACAGAGCAATAATTTGGAAAAACAATGGGAACTGCCAAAAGCCACTGAAGGCTATCAGAGGGATCGCTCAGGAAAGTCTAACAAATAGACTTGACATCTGTGAACATTTGGCTTCCACAGAACAAATATGAGTAAACAGAAGAAAATACCAAACATAATGAGGAAATATTATGTATTAGGAAACCCAAAAAATAAACCCAGATGAAGAAAGCTTGATACCTCTGATTTAAGAACACTAAAAATGCAACTAAAAACTAATTGGAACAATAACTTTGGTCAAGTAGTAAGGTATAAAATAAAAAACCTTTCTTTATGTTACTAACAAAGCCCAAGAAGTAAAGACAGAAAAAGAATTTTCTCCCAATATAATTACAGAATGTAATATCTGGAGGACCACCTATAAAGACACACATAGGAATTATATGAATACAACTATAAAACATTCTTTATAGAAATACAAACCTAAATGACTAGAGAGATATTAATTACTCATGGTTGGGCTATGACAATATAATAGGAATAATAATACTATTTAAATTAATTTATAGGTTTGGTGTCATACTAATCAAACTACCAGAGGGTTACTTTATAGAACTAAAAAAAAGAAGTAATAACAAAATTCATCTGGAAGAAGGTTAAGCAAGAGTCTCCAGGTAGATCATTTTTAAAGTGGGAAAAATATGGGCCTACCTGTACCAGATTACAAATTAGACTATAAGGCAATAATTATAAAAACTTATCTAGTACTTAATAAAAATACAAAATTTGATCAGTGAAATAAATTAGGTATACGAGATCCAGATGCAATTGATCATAGCAGCATAGTATTAGATAAACCCAAGAATTTAAAACACTAGGGTAAGGCTTATTTGATAAAACTACTTAGGTAAACAAAAGAGTAATTTGGAAGAAATTAAGATCAGGCCAACGTCTCACACCATACAATAAACTCCAAATGGATACATGACCTAGATATGAAAGGTTATCACAACTATAAACATGAAAAGACTTCTTGACCAAACAAGGGGTAGGGTAAATCACAGGTGATAAAAATAGATGCTATTAATTGAATAAAATTAAAAAGTTTCTGCACAAAATCAATATAGTTAGAAGGAAAAAAAATTACCTAATAATCTTTGTAGCATATTTTCCTCATACTAGTTTGATATCCAAGATATATAGAAATTTATATAATCAACTGATAAGATCAAGGGCTACTCCCCAAGAAAGAAATTATCAAAGGATATGAAGAAGCAGTTTTCAAAAGAAGGGCAAACCATCAACAATCATATTTTTAAATGCTCTAAATCAATAGAAAGAGAAATGAAAATTAAAACAACTCTGAGATTCTATCTCATGCCCATCAGATTGGAAAAGATGGCTCCCCAAAAAGGAAAAAGGAACTTGCTGGAGGGGCTATGGAAGGACAAAAATAGAAATGCCGTACTGGTAGAGCCATGAATTGATGTGATCATTCTGGAAAGTAATTTGAAACTCTACCCAAAAAGTCATTAAATTGTGACTGCCTTTGAACTCAACGACACTGCTATTGGATATCTACCCTACATAGATCAAAGAAAAAGGGGAAGGACCCATATGCAACACTTTTTGTTATAGCAAAAAACTGACAACAAAGGAGATGTCCATAAACTGGAAAAGAAAAAAAACCAAATTATTGTATATGACTGTAATTGAATATTATTACACCATAAGATATAAAGAAAGGGAAAGATTCAGAGAAACCAGTGAGGCTGTTAGAAACTGATGTGAAGTAAAGTGAACAAAATCAGAATATTTGCAGTGTAACAGTGGACTGGCCAATAAGCCTAGTCCTAATGAGGATTCGGGGATTGAAGATGCAATCGCTATGTGGCTTGAGTATGTGTAGTTATTATTTCCAGTTTGATCACAGCACAAAGAGGAGCCTTTTTGACTGACTTCTGAGCCCTAACTGGGTGTGTGTTTAAAAGGTAAAAAAATAAGCATGTTTCTTCTTCATGTTTCTCTGGATGAGTTCAAATGAGGCTGTAAAAACT
Source organism: Pseudochirops cupreus (assembly GCA_028627135.1). Lineage (NCBI taxonomy): Eukaryota > Metazoa > Chordata > Mammalia > Diprotodontia > Pseudocheiridae > Pseudochirops > Pseudochirops cupreus. The sequence goes on along the minus strand of CM053583.1, from coordinate 352,642,566 downwards.
ATTGGAGATGGTTACAGTTTTGTGAGCTTCAGAAAGTCAGGAGTGAGCCATCAGAAGGCCAGGATCTGAGTCCATTCTGGGGTTTGTTAAAAGTCTTACATAAAGGTTAAAGTCTCAAGTGACTTGCCTCTCCCAGTCCAGCAACAGCAGAAATGCAATTCATCCATCTATTAGCCATGTGGCATTTGGAAGTGAACCTGATGGGACAAATACTATGTAGAAACTGTGGCCAGTTATAAAGGAGAGTGTATCCCTTGATGTTGGGGAAAATGTATTTGCCTTCTTGCTATATATTCGTAGTAAATATCTGTTTTCCAACAAAAGCAAGACACCCCTGTGTCTTCCACATGGGGACTGCACATTGTAACTGCTCACAAGTTCCCCATTACCCTACAATGAGGACAACAGGAAAACAATGTTGAATGACTTAAGAACTATGAGCACTGCAATGACCTATCACTACTCAATCGTGATGATGCATCATGCTCCCCACTTTTTGACAAAGAAGGCAATGAGATTGAGGTACAGAATGATATATACATCAACAGACATTGTTCATACAGTGTATTTGCTTTTCTTGACTATATTCATTTTTTAACAAGGGAGGGCTTTTGGGGGGAGGGAAATGCATGTAAGGAAGTGGAGGGGGTAGTGATAGTGATACCAAAAAAAAGAAAGAAAGAAAGAAAAAAATGTTTATGAAATATTTTTAAAATGCAAAAAAGTGAGCAGAAGGAAACTTAGAGGGGCAGCTAGGTGGCACAGTGAATAGAGCACCGGCCCTGGAGTCAGGAGGATCTGGGTTCAAATTTGGCCTCAGACACTTAACAGAAAAACCAGCCATGTGACCTTGGGCAAGTCACTTAACTCCAATTGCCCTGCCTTCCCCCTCCAGAGAGAGAGAGAGAGAGAGAGAAAGAGAGAGAGGGAATTAGCTTCCAGAAATAAGAAAGAAATAAGAAAACCATATTCCCTTTTTACTTTGTCCTTATCAGATCTCACTTGGAGTTTTTTGTTTAGTTCTAGTTTCCTTGGTTTAAGAAAGCCATAGACAACCTAGAGAATGTCCAGGAGAAGGTAACTAGATGATGAAAGACTCTAGAGTTCACATCATATGAAGAGCAGGTAATGAAACTGGGGTTGTTTAGCCTGGAGAAGACTCAAAGGGGACATGATATCTGTGTTCAAGTACTTAAAGGGCTTTCATGTGAAAGAGGGATTATATCAGTTCTATTTGACCCAAGAAGGCAGAATCAGGAGCAATGAGTAGAAGTTACAAAAAAAAGACAGGTTTAGACTGATGGGGGGCAGGGGAGAATATTCTTAACAATTAGGGATAAAGGTAGGAAATAGGGATAGGAATATGGTTAGGGATAATTTTATTGGCATAGTGAGGAAATCCCCTCTACAAGCCAGAGCCTTCTCTGCAAATTATAATCTCAGAGAATTGCCTAGAGCCCTGTGAAGCCCTGATGGAAATTTGAAAAGCAATGCCAAAGACTGTTATCTTGAGGTCTAGAAAATTACTTTGACCATCATGCAAACACTACATTATGCAAGTTGTCAAACAGAATCCAATTCTGTGACCTTCAGTTTTTGCTTTGTGCTAGTCCTCATAATGTTCTCTGGAGAGCGCAGCACCAAGACATTTTGCAGATTTCTAATGTTGTCATGGCATCCTTAGTGAGGCAAATATTTGTCAATGTATGCTTATGAGTCTTTTTTGCTTCAAGTATTGCTTTTGTGGTGCATGAAATAAATAACTTTATGATATCTACTACTTTATACACTGAGTATCTTTTCTAGATGGGACCTTGTCAATCCCTTTTGGAGAAACTCAAGCTTTGTTTAAGGGCCTTTTCTCTGGAGCTTTTTCCAGTGTCATAAATAACTCGATGAGGAGTTTTTAACCTTTTTGTGTGTGACATAGACCCCCTTCACAGTCTAGTGAAGTGTCTGGACCCCCTTCCCAACTCTGAGAATAATGTTTTTAAGTAATTGAAGGAAATGCTAAGAAGTTGGTGAAAATAAAGATGAATTTATTTTCCTATCCAAGTTCATATACCCTCTGAAATCTATCCATGAGGTCCATGGCTCCCAGGCTCAAAATCCCTAAATTATGTATATATGGATCAGCCCTGCTTGACTTTGTCCAACAGTACATCAATTCACCCAAGACATCTTGCTCTGTGGGGAGCCAACCCAGCCTAGCAGTGGAATGACTCAGAATCTCATAACTTGAAAATTGAAAGGGACTTCAGTAACCATCTATTCCAACTCATACACAAAAAGAATCCTTATTATAAAATATCAGACTAGTAGTCACTCAACCTATGCTTGAAGACATCCAAGGAAGAGCAAATCCACCAATTCATAAGGTAGTCCATTTTCCTCTTGGACAGTTCTAATTGTTGATCAAGCCTAAATCGTTTTTTTGAAACTTTCCCCCATTGTTCCTGGTTCAGGCCTCTGGGACCAAATAGAATAGTCTAGTCCTTCCTCCACAAGACAGCCCTTTAAACATCTGAAGGCAGCAACCATCTCTCCCTTAGAGTCTTCTTTTCTCCAGGCTAAATATTTCTAGTTCTTTCAACCACTTTACTTACATCATAGATTTATGGTCCTTTACCACACTGGTGTCTTCCACTGGATAGTCTGGTTTTATCATTGTCCTTAAACTGAACACACAACACGCCAGATGAAGTCTGACAAGGACAGAGCCTAAGAGAACTATCTCTTTCTTGTTTCTGGAAGTCATGCCCCTTTTAATGCATTCCAAGTTTGTATTAGTTTCTTTGGCTGCCACATCACAAACTCTGATTCATACTGAGCTCGTAGTCCACACCAAAACCCCCAGATCTTTTTTCAAAGCAACTGGTGTCTAACTGTGCCTCCTCCAATTTATACTTGTGAAAGTGACTCAACACCGGTCATTGACACTAGTGCCTTGCCCCAAAGTGAGCTCACCAAAGAAAGAAAAGATATTTAGGCCCTGCTGTTCTGTAGTTGGGTGGTGCCCTACGCATTTGCTTTACAAACATAGTCCTCTAACTTTCTGCCCACTCTTCCTCTTCCATGGACTCTGTGTGAATTTATGGGAGGGTGCACCTTCTCATGGGGAATGATTTATAACTATTGTTCTTGCCATGTCATTTAGGTAAATGTCTTTTCTTTTGTAAAAATTAAATTAAATTTTTATATATATATATATATAAATTTTTTTTTGGAGGGGGGAAGGTAGGGCAGTTGGGGTTAAGTGACTTGCCCAAGGTCACACAGCTAGTTTTTGTGTTAAGTGTCTGAGTTTGGATTCGAACTCAAGGCCAGCACTCTATTCACTGTGCCATCTAGCAGCCCCTAAATTATATTTTTTAACGAATAGAAATCTACTTTCTTTCCCTCCCACCACCAGCCTCCACTACTGAAAAATGAAAAGAAATGAAAAGAAAACCCTTGTGTAAATGGTTTTGTTTTGTTTTGTTTTGTTTTTAAAGAACTAATCACACTTACTAGATGATTGCTAATGGGAATCACAGTGGTTGGGGCTCATGGCTATTGTGTTAGGGTTTTTCTTGGAACCTGAAGAAGCAGTCACCTGTCCTCTGAGTATATAACTTGTCAGTATGAATGCAAGTTGGGGGAATGAGCCTAGAGGAACATATGTACATACATGCACACACCATTACAGTTACTTTGGTAGCCAATACACCCAATTAGCTGAAAATAAAAGTATTTACTAAGATGGAGAGGAGATAGATGATGATAACTACAAACCTTTGCTCCCATAAACCTGAAGCATACCTCCCACAAACGTGCAGGGTCAATAGGAAGGGTGGGCATGTATATCAGTGTAAGCTGGCACATACGTAGGAATCACATATGCCCAAAACAACTCCTATCTGTGGCACTGCTGGGTCCAGATGTTGTATTTATTCTCATGGTATCTTCATACTGCTCTTCATGTTAGGGATAGAGTCTCTGCTAGGCAGGTGCCTTAGGCAAGTTCCCTGGGCCTGCTCATCTCCACAACTCAAATCTCATATCCTGGGGCTAGCTTTCTCTTGAATTCATAATCACCTCTTTTATCTGTTACCAGGGGAGATGCCTGGACTGATTGTTCCCTTGAATTCCTGGGCCTGTTCCTTGTTGGGTGTAATGTCTCCGGCAGGGAGGGCGGCCCCACTGTAAAACAGTGGGTGGGGCAAAGGAGAGAGAAATCTCCTCCCGACCCCCTGCTGTCATCTGGAAGAGGAACAAGGGGAAAGACCAAAATGGATTCCATCTCAAGAGCTGGGTCCTTCTTTCATAGCTGGTTGTCCTCTAAACTACCAGAGGTCACATTCTACAAAGTGTTCCGGCCTTGGCTATGTCCAGAGCTCACAAGCTAGCTTTTTAAAGGCCACTAGGGGTGTGTCCAAGATTCAGCTAGCCAAAAGGCAAACTTAATTCCATTAGGGAAAATTTCACACATCCTAAAGGGGTAACTCTTTGCACTTCATTTGGTACATTAACACTGGCTTTGTTATTTGTCCCTTCTGTGATTTCAACAATCAGACTGGAGGTGGGACAAATAAATTAATTGGGGCATCATGACCAACTCTCCCTACTACATGTAAATATTTATTCTGTTTATATGTATACAGAGGCTTCTGTTTTTATCTCTGTGACTCTCTGGGTACTACTTCACTCTGATTCAGCTGGTCAGCCACCTGTGACCTCTGTTTTTATCTCTAGGACTTCCCAGGGAGTACTGCTTCATCCCGATCCAGCTCCAGCCTGCATTTGTCCTCTGCATTTGTCCTGGGGAGCCCCAGATTCAGCCTGCTCTTCTGTGCCCTTTGCCTTTGACTTCCCCTTGCCATTGGCTCCAATCTAAACTGCCTGCTTGTGGCTTCCTCACTCTGGAGTTCTGTGTTGGACTGTATAGATAGCTCCTCCTTCCTTTGTTAGGTAGTCCTGCCACAAGGACTGTCTAATCACTTCCCTGCCTCAAATGACTTTTTTCAATTGCTGATAATCTACCTGAATTCATCACTCAGTGGTAAGCATACTCCTACCCTGTCATACTCCCTATCCCAGTGATTCTGAGCCTCTGCCAATCATTGTACAAAATTTATTCCCCATCCCCTACTTCCTACTTCTGTACTGCCACCCCTCAACCTGACCCTCCCACAATAACCCACTCCAGATCTACCCACCTCTTCCACTGTGCTCTCTGAAATGCCTATTCCATAGTGTAGAAGTTTGCTTTCATCTTAAATAATTTCTTTTCTCACTTCTATCTTCTTATATTCTTGATGGCACAGCATCCTTGGTCATCCTTTCCAGCACCCGTTATACTTTCATTCATACCCACAATTCACTGTCTTTGGTGGGGAAGTTAGAATACTCCTTGATCCCTATTACCTTCTGTAGATGCTACCTCTTCTACCATTACTCAGTAACCTCCTCTCTGGTGAGGCTGATTCAATCTATATCTACCATCCAAGCAAGATTCTGGTTGCTGTTATCTACTGACCTCCAGAACCCTCTCCTCTCCTTGGTGAGTTCATTGTCTGGCTCACAGTCTTTCTCTCCTCTTTAATTCCTCCCCTCATACCAGAGGACTTCAATAGATAGATAGATAACATCCCAGTTCCTCAATTTACTTGTTTCCCATGACCTACTCTTCTACCCTGCCTGAGCTACATGCAAGGATGGTCATACCCATGATCTTGCTATCATTCATAGGCATTCCACTAGCATGTTCATGAAACCTGAATTTCTTGAATCAGATCATAATCTTTTATCATTCTGTCGGTCTTACAACCCCTAAACCTGTTCTTTGTCTTCCTATAATTTCCAATCCTTTTACCTATCAGTTCTTTTCCAGGCTATCACCACTGTCCTAGCCATACTTTCTTCCCTTCCCCACCTTGACCCCTTGATGAACCAATTCAACTCTACCCTATATTCTGCATTCAAATTCCTTATCCCCCTTTTGCTATCATCAATCATGCCCTGCCAAGCCTTTGGATTACTCCCACCAACCACTGCCTTGACTGATGAATGAAACTGGAGAAAAGCACAAAACTGTGCTAATTGGGATTGCTACAAATTTATGTTGGGTAGTCTCAACTGGGCCCTTGCAATAGTAATACAATTCTTTTACACCTCCCTAACTGATTCACTAGCCCACTCACCACAGTGACTTTTCCAAGCCTTTTCATTACTCCTCAAATCACCTATGTCTTCCCCATGCTCAAAACATAAATCTCTTCATTCATCCAGCCTGCTATCAAGCTATAGTTCTGCTCCCTTTGGCAGTTTAACTCCTTAAGAAAGCCATCTACAATCAGTGCCTCTGCTTCCTTTCCTCTGACTCTCATCTCAATTCTCTGTAGCATTGCTTTTGATCTCATCATTCACCTGAGACTGTTCTATAATTGCCAATGAATTCTATGATTCTACGAAGACGATTTTCAGATCTGTTTATCCAGACCTAACTTTTCTCCTGACCTCCAGGCTCATATCTCCAACTGCCCATTGGGCATCTCACATAGACATCTAAAACTCAACATGTGAAAGACTGAACTCATGATCTTTCTCCCAAAACCTTCCCCTCTTCCCAATATTTCCCAATTTCTGTCATGGGAAGCACCATCCTCCCAGTCACCCAGGCTCACAACTCAGGTGTCATACTCCACTCCTCACTCCATCTCACCATCCGCATCCATTCTTTTTCCAAGTCTTGTCAATTCTAACTTTGTGACATCTTTCACATAGGTTCCCTTCTCTCCTCTGACACTGCCTAGTACAGGCCGGCCTTCATCACCTCATATCTGGACTGTTGCAAAAGACTTGTGTGGTCACCCTCCTACAATTCTCTCCTCATACTAGTCTATCCTTTACTCAACTATCAGAATGATCCTCACCTCTGCCTCCTGGTTTTCTTGGCCTCCACATCTCAGCCAAAATCCTACCTTCTGCAAAAAGCTTTCTTAATCCCCCTTAATGCTAGCATACTGTAATCACTTAATACATGCTTCTAGACTTGACTGACTGACATATGTATATAGGATACTTCCCTAATAGGATGTAAGTTCCTTGAAAAAATAGTTTCATTTTTTTGGAGGGGGGAAGGCAGGGGAATTGGGGTTAAGTGACTTGCCCAAGGTCACACAGCTAGTAAGTGTGTCAAGTATCTGAGACTGGATTTGAACTCAGGTCCTCCTTACTCTAGGGTAGGTATGTTTCATTTTTTTTTAACCCCCCAGCTTTTAACATGATACCTGGACCATAGCAGGCCCTAAGGAAATTTGTTGATTGCTTGGTATATTCCATAGCAGCTAAGTGAGTTATTTACTGTCACTCTATTTTCTATATCCAGAGACATAATTATTTTTCTGACTTATTTCCTGTATTAGACTCTCTATCAGTGGCAGGACTCATGCTAAACTCTGTGTACATTATGGTAATGTCTTGCTTCACACTATCTACAAATCCTTATCTACTTCTCTGAGGTTTGTGATCTCTGAAGCCAAAAAAAGATGGCACAGGGTTAAACACATTCTTTAGCTTGTTATATTCTCATTTGACTGTAGAATCAGTCAGAAGCTGGCAGCGTGAATGATAAAGGTCAAGGAATTGGATAAAAGTGGGATAAAGAGGAGAGAAAAAAGAGAAAGAAGATGGAAAACTGAAAGGGCAGAAAGATAAACCATTAGGGGAGAGATAAGAAAGACATAATGGTTCACAAGATAGATGAGATTCATTGGAGTTAAAACTAGAAGGAACCTTAGAAGCTGTCTTGTCCAGCCCAACACTTTTCTGATGAGGAGACAAGAGGCCAAGGGGAAATGAATTGACTTAACCAGGAAGAAAATATAAGAGCCAGGATTTGAACGAAGTTTCTCAGAATCTGACTCCAAGAGTCTTTGAATTATACCACACTACCTCTAGAAGTGTACCAGACAGAAATTTTGGCTTCAGCTAGTCCCTCAGCTGCTTGTTTGTTCTTTGTGGTGGAGACAGGAATTTCAGCTGCTCTCTTCGTTGCCTCTGACCTTGCTTCTATAGGCTGACAGCTGTATGGCCCAGTTGACAGGGCCTGCTCCTTGTCTCCTGGACTCATAACTGAAAGGAGTACGACCTTGAGGCCCCCAAGCAAGGAAGCTGCCATTTTGAGAGCTGCAATCTGACATTCACCATTCTTTGCAAATGATGCAGTTTAAAGTCCTAGAGCTAGTACTGAATCTTATCCCTAAGTTAGCTCTTCAAAAAGCTCAAGAATCCCTTTGGAAGTTCATCTCAACCTCATGATCTAAGAAATAGGACAGAGCCTGGGTCACCACACTCTCTTTACGCTTCATTTTTCCTGTCTGATTCTGAGATTCACCTTTCAACCGTGCTTCTAGTCCTAAAGTCCAGCTCTTTTCATCCTCTACTTGACCTGGCTTTTGAGGATTTACAGGGCATCAGCCTCCTTCCCAAGGGACCTACACATCTTAACCAGAGAGAAAGGAACTTGATATAGTCAGTTAATTTAGAAAGAGAAGAGGAGAGACCAAGAAAGCAGAGAGAAACAAAGGAGCAAACTGTCTTGAAATTCTTGATATTTTTTAATGCTCTGAGCCATCTCAAAGGGAGATCCAGATGGGATTCTTTCCAAGAATACCAAATCATCAGACTCCCATGGATAGCTTCTATTATGACTCTGGGGGCACAGAGCTTTTACAAACGGTGCAAAGGGCACAGTCCAAAAGGCTCAGGTATGTACTGAGTGGTGAGCTCTTCAGCACGACTCAACCTGGTTCTCAGGTTGCATCATGCTAATTTGTACTTGTTGACATTTTTTTTGGCTAGATTTCTTGAGTCATCGATGGCACAGCCCTGACTTGAGAACGAACATGATCAAAAAGATCTCAGCCAACATGAACAAACAGTCGCAGTCAGAGTACCTAAATAGTGAAGGAGATCAGACTGCAAAAGCTCACTCTTTCAGGCCAAAAGTCTCCCAGGAATGCTGTAATGCTATGAATCATGGGCTTCTGAGAACCGTAATCTCAGAATAATTAAAATGTCAGGAACCCTAAAGGGCAAAGGAAAGACGCATGACTGTTGTTAAGTAGACTCCAGCATGACTTGGAGGTGAGAATTGGTATAAAAGGTAGTCCATTTCAATTTAAGAATCATTCATTAAGCAATAAGCAAGGCACGGCATTGGATGTCAGGGAGGCATCTTAGAAAGATGGGACAGTCATATATTGAGAGTAAGAGAAATAGATGGTCCAACCATTCTGGAAAACAATCTGGAATTATGCTGAAAAAGTGACTGACCCAAAAATTCTGCTACTAGATATATACCCCAAAGGGTCAAAAAAAAAGACTGAAAGGTCCCACACATTCCAAAATATTAATGACATCACTTTTTCTTGTTTTGCAGGAATAAAAATATGGAAACAACAAAGTACCAGAGGACCATTGATTGGAAAATGGATATAAGCATATTGTGGTACATGCATGTAATGGAATATTTACTGTACTAGAAAGAATGATGAGTATTTAAAAATTTAGAGAAGCACAGAGGACTTATGAACTGATGTCAAGTGAACTAAGCAGAACCAGGAAAACAGAATTCACAATGACTACATGATATAAGGGAAAGAACTAGTAAAACAGCAACAAGTGTTATTATAATGACTAAGCTGGGACCAAAAGAAAAGACAAGAAGATGCATGTCTCTCTCTTTTTGTAGACGTTGGGAACTAAGGGTATATAACATTGAATGTACTCTCAGACTTGGTTGATGCATTGGTTTGTTTTAACTGCTTTTTTTCTTCTTTTTTTCATTCTCTGTTATAAAGGATGACTCTTTCAGTAGGGGAGGGAGGAGGGAAATATACAGAAATGAAGGTCATATAAAAACAAAAGATATAAATACAAAATTAAAAGTTATCTAGGTATCTAGAAGATATTAAAAGAACCAAAGGAAGACTTTCCTTTTGGATAGATTCTTTTTAAAGGCATGGACAAAAATTTCACAGAATGAGAACAGGAGGACAGATTATGGTGTATTCTATTGAAGTAATCACGCACGCTGGTGAGAGCATGGATTTATCAAAGAATGTTCTTAATCAGTGTTCTTAAGTCTTTATCATGTCTTGCCCTCTTTGATGAAAAATCCCTGTAGTTCAGAGATCATGCTTTGGTTTCTTTTGAATACACCCATAATGGTAACTGGCATAAGGCTCCCACATAGGGGCTTGACTGGTTATTCAGCTTCTGATACCAAAGAAGATTTTCTCAGATGGCTCCTTTCCAGTGTCCTGGGGCTTGAAGCCATTACATCCTAAGCAAGAATTTTTACTTTGATATATCCATTATCTCATCAAGATGAACATTCCCTCCATTGAGGCAGCTCACTACCCCTACTCACCTCATTTGGTGGGATTCTTGTCCATGGCTCTCTGTAAGTCCTCCAAAAATTACCTACCCAAAAATTACTCTATGTGTCAGAAGACTTCCACAGGTGCTTTGAATATTCCAAGGAGAAAAGCAAAGTACTTGGGGTGTCTACCTGCGATTCCTCCCTCTCACTCTATGACCCACCCAACTCTTTTTACAATTACTCATGTCTATGATGACAGCTTTTATACTTCTTATTTTAACCTTTCCATAAGTATACTTATGTAGAGACCTGGTAGAATGGGGGAAATTAAGGCACTTACTTTCTAGGCCATCTGCAAAGGAGCCAGCCCAAGATAGTGAATAGGAGAACTCCAGTCACTGTTAACACAACCACAAACCAAGCTTCTGGAGCCCAGTAGTCCTCAACTCTAGTCACTAGCAAGGGTGTAGGTGATGAAATCTGAAAACACAGATGGACATGACCAGGAGGAATCAGGCAAGGCTCTGGAAAATTGGCAAGACAAGAGAGGGAAGACCAGGAGAGACAGTCTCAGAGGGGGCCAAAGTTAGGAGAGGGGAGCCTCACCATTGGGGGTTTTGTGCTGGTGGTGGGCATGGTGATCATCCAGGGAATCACATGAATAATGATGATGGCTGTGGTACTGAAGAGGGGGAGAGTCGGTCCTTTGTCAGTCACACGGACCAGGAGCTCATAAGTGTAGGGGTCCGAGAGCCCATCAGGCTGGAAGGAAAAGACGTTGTGGAATAGCATATTGTCCTTCATATAGAATCTTCCATTGCTGTTTCCTATCAAGGAAAGTCATAAAATGGGTCAACTTGACCATCTCTTCTCTCTTCTCTCTTTCTCTCTCTTTCTCTCTCTCTCTCTCTCTCTCTCTCTCTCTCTCTCTCTCTCTCTCTCTCTCTGCTTCCTTCCCCCTTCTTTCCCATTCTCAACAGATGTATCTCTATCATGCCTCTCTCCTGGGACCTAGTGGCCTACCCACCATCTGCCAAGGTTCAGCACTGGCAATTTCTTGCTGCATGGGGAGGGGTGGGTTAAGAGAGATGACTGCAGTTCTACTTTTTCCCACCCGTGCACTCTCTGCATCCTCTGTCACCTCCCGGGCCCCAACATGTCTCTGAGGGATTAAAATCTCTGAGGGATAGGCCTACCCTTCCCCAGCACAACAACACCCAATTGGGCCAGGGACCATGACTTTGTGCAGGGCACCCTTATAAAGGTAATGTTGGCTATCCACCATCTCTGAGACTTTGAATATGGAATCTGCATATGTAAGAATCAGGGGCTCACACAAAGACTAGCCAATTGGGGTAAAAGCCCACAAGAACCATCTAAGTTGAGATCTCGATGCTTTTCCACACCCTGCTTAAAACACCAGTCCTGATCTGCCGTAGCTTCCCCATCATCATCATGGAGGCCATTGTCCTACGGTCTTCTCACTGCAAGGGACTTGTGGCTCAAGGTGCAAGACCTTTGCCTGGGGTCTCCTTCTGCAACTGAATTTATCTTTAAAAGTTGATTTAAGAATGCCTTTCCTGCTTGCCCCAGCACATTTCCTGGTACACAGGTACCAGAATAGCTCTGTTCCATTATATTCAGCAATCTCTAAAACCATTCCTCCCAACCCAGGTCCAGAGGCTTCCAGTTCCAATTCACCATCCCTGACCTCCAACGATGGTGAAAGAGAATGCTCCTGTGGTTTGTTCTGGCATGTCCTGGTCTGAGCAGGTCAACCTCGTCACCTCTGCATTGATGCTTGGGGCAGAAGAGATGGTGAGCTCTTGGAATGGGGGTTCACATTCTGGGACATGGTCATTCACGTTCTACAACAAGATAGAAAGGGGTTCAGGGTCCTCCTTTCTGACTCAGAGTGAAAAACTTCAGAGCACAGATGCCCATGTTCTAGCTTCTTTCTGAAAATGGCAGCCCCCTTTCTCCAAGTTAACCAAAAAGGGGCAAGGTGGGGGTGAGGAGGAGTCTGTCAGGGGTGTTGTGAGGGGGTCTTCCAAGTCCAGAGCTCAGGGGAAAACTTGTCCCTCTGTTTTCATAAGGAAGGAAGAGATTTTTTTGTACTATAAAGCACCTTAAAGGCTATAAAATATTTTTCCCATGATTCTGTTGGAACATTGGGGCCGTCAGAAGGAGAAAAGCACACCAGCTAAAGGAGAAGGAATGGAATAAGATCATAGATTTGGAGGTGGAAGTGACCTTAGAGGCCATCTAGTCCAACTCTTTTATTTTACAGATGAGGAAACTGAGGCCCAGGGAGGTTGAGTAATTTGCCAAAAGTAGGCCAGGTAGAAAGGTTAGGGCCAGGATTCTAACACAGAGCATGGTCAGCGAACCAGGATTGGGGCAAAGTTTACCTGAACCTCAATAGTGATGGTGCAGGAACCTGACCGGCGGTGTGTAGGATTCTGGTCCTGGTCTCGATCAGTCAGAAAGATCACCAGCATATACGTCTTCTGTTTTTCATAGTCCAATGATGCCAGAAGATGGAGTTTACCTTATAGAGAAGAGTTTGACTTCCTCAACTTCTCAAACTTCGATTCCAAGCCCAATTCCAACTTGTCTCCTAGGCCCTCTGTCTCAGAGGCATTGAGATATGATGAAGAAAACACCATGTCTAGAAACTGAAGTCTTGGGTTCAAGCTCTGGTTCCAACACTCCAGTACTAGCTGTATGATTACAGATAAATCACTTAACCTTTCTAAGCCTCAATTCCTTCATTTTCAAAGTAGAGATAATAAATGAAAGCATTGATTAAGAACTTTCACAAAGCCCTAGGATAATCGTCCTGAAATTTCCTACCTCTAAGCATTCTTATGAGGAATGTGCTTTTTAACCCTTAAAGTGCTGGAGAATTGGGAATATTCCCCCTCTTCTTTTTCCATCATATACCAGAGGAAACAGTGATAATGAGAGGAACTAGGAAATGCCCCAAAGGGACTCTTAACCTTGTTTATGTTTGGACACCTTTGGCAAAGTAAATCCCATGGGCCCCTTCTCAGAATATGTGGAAACACAGCTTGCAAAATTAAAAACAAAAAGTAAGAAGCTACAATTTAAGGGAAAAGGGCAAGTTTTCTTAAGTTTATGGTGGAAGGTAGGTACCACTGTGAGGGTCAATGTAGAAGTTGGTTGATGAGTCTGAAATGTGGTATTCAATGCTGTTGGGTGGATAGTCATGGTCTGAGCCAAGGACGGTGCCAACCAGTGTGCCACACAGAGCATCCTCTCTGACCAGGAATGTGTGAGCAGGACAGATCGGAGAATACTCATTCACTGGTGTCACTGTCACCAGCACTGGCACTTTGCCTGGGATGAGGGTGGGGGAAAGAAGGGGAGGAAGAGACAGGGAGCTTAATTCAGATAATTTTCCCCAATTTCCCACTACGTGCAGCAGCACCAAGATGCCATACTGAAGACTGGAATGACAGCCTCACCTAGGGAAATACCTACATTGAGGAGACCAGGTACCAGCCTCCATTCAAACTTTGTTCCTTGGAGAATAGCTGGCATGAGGGGGAGATGGGGTGCCTGCCCCCCAAGAACTAAGAGCCAAAAGAGGGGAAAGCTCTTTCCCTTTGGGAGTCACAGGTTTGAGAGACAGACACTGTCCCCATACTCAGAGAGTTTCTGGACTGAGGGGCTAGATGAGGTCCTTCTAAAAGGAAGCAACGTGTACCAAGCAGGATGCTAACTAATTAGAGGTTACAACAGGGCAAATTGAGGCCACTGGAGCACCAGAAACAAGAAATCTAGGACTCTGAGGTAAGATATGGGGAAGGAACTGAGTCCTGAGAGACTCTAACCCTAGGGAGGTGGGATGAAGCCCAGGCCCAAGAGGACTCACTGGTTTGGGGGGGCTGGCCATTATCAGTCACCAGGATGGTGGCCCTGAACTGAGCGTTGGGTGCAGATGAGTCATAGTCTAGTGTGCTGTTCACCTGTCCAAGAGAGAAGAGAAGAAAGAATCTCAGGCACTGAACAGGACTGATTAGGATTTGATTGATTAAAAAGGGCTGATGCCACCCCCAATTCAGGAAAAGCTTATGTGTTCCAGGGAGATTCTCCTGGTTGAAAAAGGCTGAAAGAGTTTCTTCTCACATAATAGCACTCAGGGGAACCACCCACCCTCTAAGCCCTTCACCGTAGATCCTTTGCCCTTTGGCATTCCCATAAAAATAGTCACCCCAATGCTGAGGGGGAGTCAAATTAATAACATCTCCCATTTATGTAGTACATTAAGGTTTACAAAGCACTTTGCATGTGACAACTCATTTGATTCTCACAACTACCCAATAATGTTATTATCTTCATTTCACAGATGAGGAGACTCAGGCTGAGAAGGTTGAAATGACTTGAATTGGGAAGTGTTAGGGAGGATGTGAACTTGGGTCTGCCTGCCTTCGTGTGTCTTACTACCTGCTACGGTAGTTCCTAGGACCCAGGCCAATCAAGGTTTCTCTCTATTGAAATACTGGCATCACCCACAACACAAACAGAACCAAACCTTGAACACAGATTTGCAATAAACATTTGTCTAACTGAATTGTGTCACCTTGGGGAAATGACTTATCTATCCGGGCTTCATTTTCCTCACTTATTCATTGAACAAAGTTATTAAGCACTCCTTGTGCATAGAGCACTGGGCTAGGAGGCTGGGGAGACATGGAATTTAGAGAAGACCCCGTCCCATGGGGCCTCTTTGGAGCATACACTAGAATATAAAATACAAACACAGATAACTCTAACACCTCATAATGCCTAATAAGGATATTAGAGAGGTTCACCAGAACCTCTTTCCTTTCTATATAAACTTCTGAGGATCAAATGGACATGAAAGTTTTTGGGAAAGGGTAAAGACTATATAAAAAAACATCCACTCTCTGCCCTCCCCACAGCAAGTCACGGGGTCAAGTCTTGGTAGAAATCCTAGCTGTTGCCCACTGTATCAGTCCACAGTTGCCCATTCTAGAAGTGGAGTCCCAGTATCCCCTCCTGGTAGTGTCCAGAGAGGCCCTGGGTCAAGAGTGAGGCTGGGGTGGCACCTGAAGGACTGGACCCTGCAGGCGGAAGCTGTGGTTTGACTTGGTCTCGTGGTGCCAGAGCTGATAATGAAAGGTGCTGCTGATGGAGTCTGGGTCAGAGCAGGCCAGAGTCATCAGGATGCTGCCCACAGGGATGGTCTCTGGGACTTGGGTGCTGTTGGAAAGATGTGGGGAATTGTGTTAAGAACCAAAGTGAGAGACATTGAGAGGGAAGATAGTGCTGGTACACTGGAGAAAGCTTTGATTCGGAATGGGAAGACCAATTGTGTGATCACAGACAAATTGCTTAACCTTTCTAGTTCTTGGTTTTCTGATCATGAGGGGTGGGGGAAGGGATGAGTTGAATGGAATGATCTCCAAGGCCCTTCCCAACTCTAACATTCTATGTTGGATAAGGATATTTCAAAAGCCAAGAAAAGAACCAGCAGGGGAACCTGCATGAACAAAATTTCCCAACTCCATTCTACTCTGAAAGGCTCTAAGCTCCAGTCCTGGGTGGCAGTCCCTTTAAAGGGCTGTGAAACAAATACCTGGAAGGATGAGAGAGATCTCTGCCCTGGGCCTTAGGTCTACAGACCCTCTGCCTATTTCTGATGATACCAGTTCCTCTCAGAGCCTATCCAGGGGACGTTTCCTTCAGTTCTTTTCCCCTTCATTTCACAATTTAAAAAATTTCCCTGGTTCCTGAACCCATGTAGCCATTTCTCCAAGGACCTTTCTGGTCCCTCAGCAAACTTAACTCCTTGGTTCAGAGATTTTTCTCTTCCTCTCTTCTAAAAACTTACCCCCATGTCCCTTCCTCTTCCTGCTTCATTCTCCCAATTCCCTTTCCTATCATTCAGTTGGTCAACAAGGTGACTATGTGTGAGGTGCTTTGCTAGCACACACTTTTCCTTTCCCTTCTCTTCCCTGGCTAATGATTGATAGATAGACAGATAGATAGACAGACAGACAGACAGATAGATAGACAGACAGATAGATAGATAGACAGACAGACAGACATAGATAGATAGATAGACAGATATAGATAGATAGATAGATAAACAACCACAACAATAATGTGTTTTCTACATTTATATAGAAAAGAAAGAATATACAAATTCAGAAATCCGCATAAGGAAAAGTCATTGAAAATGCAAATGCAAGAAGTCTATCAGTTCTAGACAGAAGCCCTAAACTATTCTATTCTACAATTCTCCCAGGCCTAGCCTGTTCTGGTTATCCATACTCTCCTAGGACTAGGAAGGATGGCTCCGGACTCTACGGACTGAGATCCTTGCTTTATTCTATAATCATAGTCTTATTTTCAGCCAATCAGGAAGCCTCGGTTATCTTGGGGACTGGGCTTGCTGGGCTCTGGGTGGGTGGGTGGGGTTTTCATTCAAGAAGAGGCATCCAGAAGGGCAGAGTCTGGCTGCTAACAACTCACACTAGCAAAGCAGGGGTGCAGCAAGGGGCCCAGGTGTTGGTGGGCTGCACATTGATGGTGACACTGAGCTGGGCACTAATTGAGGGCTGAAATGGATCATAGGCCTTCACTTGTAACTCCGTGATCCCAGGGTTCCGGCCCAGATCCAGAGGAGCTGTGGTCCGTATCAGTCCATCCACTGTGCAGGAAGGTAGGGAGGAGTGAATCTATGGCCCAGCCCACAGCACACATCGCCACACCACCTGCCCTGGTCACCTTTCCCCAGGCCCACCTCCAAACCTTCCCCATACCCACAAAGGCTCACCAGAATTGATGGAGTATAAGGGGCAGGGAACAGGTTCAGTGATCTGATATCGAACACGGCTGCCATTGGCTTGGACCTGGCCAACCACTCCACCAGCCTCTAGGTCTTCAGAGATATTGAAGGTCTGGAACTGAGTCCTATATGCCCAATAAATTTAAGTACCTTCCCATTTACAGATCTTTACAGATCCTAGCATTGTCCCCACCTCCATCTGAACAGAGTAATCAGATGAGAAAGAGAGAGGTGGCTATAGCTGGGCAGCCCTTTGAGACCTAGCCCAGAGCCAGACACATTCTACATTCAGAGTCACAGATTGCAAAATCTCAGAGTCAGAAGGGACTTCAGAGGTCATCTAGTCCAAGCCCTACCTGAACAGATGTCCCCTCTACAACGTTCAATTCAATAAGCATTGAGAGAC
Source organism: Pseudochirops cupreus (assembly GCA_028627135.1). NCBI lineage: Eukaryota > Metazoa > Chordata > Mammalia > Diprotodontia > Pseudocheiridae > Pseudochirops > Pseudochirops cupreus. The sequence goes on along the minus strand of CM053583.1, from coordinate 352,624,947 downwards.
AGTAGCATAGTGGATAAAATGCTTAATAAATGCTTTTTAACTCATTTAATTCATTCATTAGATTAATTCATTCATTCATTCACATGGACCTAAATATCAGTGCTGCAAGAGAGACTGGGATGCTTGTAAAGTGGAAGTCCAGGGAGAATGCTATGAGATATTGGAGAAGGGAGAAATCTCTTTTACCTGGAGCATCAAGGAAGGCTTCCTGAGATAGTACATTTTGTAAGTTTTAAAGGAAGAGAATGATTTAATATGAGGAAATGGGGGAGGGGGTAGAGAGGGAGAAATCCATCTGAGGCATTCTGGGACAGCACAAACAAAGGCATTAATATGTAATTTACAATATTCATTATATGCCTTATCTTACTTAATATTTACAAAAACCCTGTGGATGAAATTATGCAAGTATTATGACTCCCACTGCACAAAGGAAGAGACAGAAGTTCAGAGAAATAAGGAGAATTACCTTACCTTTCTGTTTCCTCATCTGTAAAATGGGGGAATTGGAAGAGGTGGCCCTCAAAGCTCCTTTCACTTCTAAATCTGGGAATCTGTGTGATTCTGTAACTGATCCCCAAGGTCACACAGATCCAGCCCTGCCCCGCCTTACCTTTCTGTACTGCCTCAGAGAGAAGAGAGTTAGAAGAGGGAACCCAGAGTGGTCTAGTTAGACTGGGAGAGAGAGAGTAGGATGAGATAGGTCTGGACCAGTAAGTTGGAGTTAGATTGGAATGGCTGTGAATGCCAGGATCAGGAATTTATGCTTCATTTAGTAGGCAAGAGGTTTCTCAGACAACAGTATGAAAGTTGGACCAGAGAGGGGTTACAGTAGAAGCCAGGAGATAACTCTCTGACCAGTGGCCATCAAGATTCCCCTAAAGATCTCTGGGGATAAGGAGCTCACTAACACCAGGGCTTGTCCGTTCAACTTTTGGACATTTCTAATTGTTAAGTTTGGAATTATATGGAATTCAGTAAATATTGTTGGAACGAAATGGAATATCGGTTTCTTTTTCTAAATAAGACCATTAAAAATACAATATACATTTTTAAACTGCATATTATATTCAAGGCCTTCATCCTACCTCCTCTTCGGAGCTCTGATAGAAGAAATAATAAGATTATAGTTGAAAGCTAGAATGGACCCCCAAAAACCATCTAGTTCAATTTCTCCCCTCCCCCATTCCATTTACGGATGGGCCTAGGGAGGTTAAAAGGCTCGTGGGAACATGGATAATTAGCTTCAGGAGAAAGATTTGAACCAAGGGCCTCTGACTCCAGAACCAAGACTTTTCCAGTGTACTACAATGTCTCCCTCCCATACACATGCCTCCAAATCCATTCCAGACTAGAAAACTGGTCCTGGGGACTCCTAAGAGAGAGTATGAGTAGGGATAGTCTCAAGGCAGGATACTAAAGAGGGGCTGTTCCTGGAGCTGCAGCTTGGGTCACATTCCTCCGTCTTTTCCCAGGATGTAGGACTCAGCCCTAGACCCAGAGAAAGGAGGATTTCCTACCCAAAGGAGACTGTGTTGGAAGGATTGGGCAGAACCTCCACTGTCAGGATCCCCTGGCAACTCTTGCCTTGTTCATCAGTGACCAAGATCTTCAGTTGGAAGTGCTAGGGGTGAGACCCAGGAGAAAATCAAAATAAAGGGTCAAGGCCCATGAGCCTTCTGAAACTCTATCATAACAGCACCTTTCATTCATTCACTCATGCAATAAATACTGTGCAGGCCCGGGGAACATACAAGAGAAGACTCAATTTCTGTCCTTCTGGAACTTGAACCTTTAGCAACATTTATCGGGTTAACGAACTCCTCTCTTAAAACACTACACTAGAAAGGGTTGACCCATTAAGCTATTGGGTATTCACTCTGAGAAAGTCTGGGATTTAAAAGAGTTAGGAAATATAGGTTTAAAAGGCTGGCTCATCCATTTACTCCCTGTGGGAACCTTCTCTGAATCTCAGTTTTCTCCTCTATAAAATGGGGATCATAAAACTGGCCCTACTCACCTCAAATTATATAATGCTCATAAAGCCCTTTGGAAGCTGCAAAGCACCACATAAATGTTGACTTATTATCATTATTATTATTATTACTATTATTACACTTCAGTGTGCATTGGTTTAGTCATAGGATTACAGATTTAGAATCAGGAGGGAGCTAAAGTCCCTGAGTTCAACTCTCTCATAATTAGAGATGGGGAAACTGAGGCACAGAGGTACAAGTGACTTGCCCAGGGCCCCACAACTAGTAAGTGTTCAAGGTAGGATTTAAACTTAGGTCTTACTGATTCCAAATCTTTCACTCTCTCTACCCACTAGACCATGCTTTCCTGCTTCTTAATCAGATGTTTTTTGATCCAGACCTTGAGGAAATTTGAATTTTAATGAGGGGAAGAGTAAGAAGAGAATCCTTTGGACACTTGGGTTGTTCTTGATTCTTCCCTTTCCCTCACTTCCCCCAACAGAGTACTTCCACAGTATCACATCCCTCCCTTCTCCTCTGTTCCAATTGCCACCCCTAATGGAGGTCCTCATCCCCACCTTGCTGGGTTATCACTTGGATCCTTACAACTCTCAGCTTGCTCTACCCTACTCTGCCCCCCATACCAACAAACCATCCTTTAGGTCACTCCCAACAATCATCTTCCTTAGCAAAAGAACTGATCATTCTAGACTTCTAAGCTCAACAATCTTCACTGGTTCCCTACTGCCTCCAAAATCTGTGTGCTTGGCATTCAAGGCCCTTCACAGTTTGATCCCACCTTACCTCTCTGACTTGATTTCTTTGTTTTGCACACTCTGCACTCCAGTGTAAGTGAATGAGTCTCTGCCCCCATTCTGAATATACCCTAAATGGCTCAGAATGTCCTCCATGCCTCTATCTCTTCACTTGTTCAATTTCTATCCATCTGCTAAAGTCCTGTCAAAATCCCAGCTCTCTTTCTCTTACTCCTTGTGGTTGGGAGTCACTTTCTCCCTGGGAGAGGGAGAAAGTGACTCATGTAGCACATGGTTTGGGCCTCTCTAATGCTCTCTCCATATACTATTCTTCTTCTCTGTTTTTTTCCGTCATCATTCTGTTAGATGGCAATCTCATAAGGGCAAGGAGTATATCTAAATTGCCTTTCTTCCCCAGGGCCCAGCATAGTATTCTCCTGGTACTCCATCTATCACCCTCTAAGATGATCTTGCTTCTGCTCTGTAAACATGTACTGTACATGCACATGGTCTCCCCCATTAGAATGCAAACTCCCTGAGGGCAGGGACTGGTTTCGTGTTTTTGCCTTTCTAGTATCTCAGCTCTCAGCAGAGTGCCAGATATGTAGAAAGTGCTTAATAAATGCTTGTTGCTTATATACAGTAGGTGCTCAATGTATATTGGTTGAATGAATGAACAGATCATTTGGGCAGCAGGCAGTGCAGAAAGAGGCCTGAGGCTCGGTGCTGCCTTTCCTATATCCAGTTTAGCCACCATCGCCTCTCTTTCAGACTAGGAATTTTCTCAGCCTTCATCCTGCACCTCCCATCATTCCTCCCTCTTTCTGGGGCCCCCATAAACTGACATCAGCATCTCTTCCATTTCCCCCAGCCCCCAGCAGGCGAGTGACACTCACCTTGTGGGCACTACCAATGAGGCCCTGGCTGGGGGTTAGCACCTGCCCCCACTCATTGATAGAGAAGCATCTGTCCTGGGGGCTTGTGATCTCCATCTGCAGGGAAAGAGGCAGGAGTGGGCGTCTTGTACCTCTTCTTCTCTAAGCTTTCCACAAACCAACTTCACTGTGATGAGGGAAAGAGGGCTGGGTCGGCAGTCAAGGGGTCTGGATCTGAATCTGCTCTCTGATACTTAATAGCCAGGTGACCTGGAGCTACTCACTTAACCTCAATTTCCTCATCTGCAAATTGGGGAAATCCTATAGCTACCTATGGACCTGTCTCTCCCCACTGCTCCCCTTTGTATAGCCTCTCACTAACCCAGAGCATGTCCCATGTCTTATTATTATTCCCAATATACAATAATACTATGAGTAATATTATGGCAATTATGTAATGTCAGATAGGACAATAAGTATATAATTTCAGATATGACTTTATATAATATTATAATTACGTAATAACATTATCTATAATTTATATATGATGTTATATAATAATATAATATTGTTTATTGTTGTTCGGTTGTTTCAGTCATGTCTAACTCTTCATGATCCCATTTGGGGTTTTCTTGGTAAAGGTCCTGGAGAGGTTTGCCATTTCCTTCTCTAGCTCATTTTACAGATGAGGAAACTGAGGCCAACAGGGTGAAGTGACTTGCCCAGGGTCACACAGCTAGTAAGTGTCTGAGGGCAGATTTGAACTCAGGTCTTCCTGACTCCAGGCCTGATACTCTATCTACTGCACCCTCTAGCTGCCATAATATTATTATTACATCCTTCTTCTCTCCCTCCTCTTCCTCCTTCCCCTCCTCCTTCTCCTTCTCCTCCTCTTCCCCCTCTTCATCCTTCTCACCATCATAGCTAACATTTACATAAGGCTCTAAGGTTTGCAAAATGCTTTGCTTCTATCTTCTCATTAGATCTTCACAACAACCCAGTAAAGTAGGTATTACTCTTACCCCCAGTTTTATGGATAAAGAAATCAAAGCTCAGAGAGGGTGGGTGATTTGTACAGGTCACACAGCTAGGAAGCCTCCAGACACAAACACTGGTCCTCCTGCTTCCAAGCCCAGCATTCTCTCCACCAGGCTAGTCCATCTTGATGGCCCACCCAACTTGCCTTTCCTCTCAGCGTCTCATCTGCCTAGAATCTGTTATTCTATAATTCTATGCCTGGCTGCCTGGAGTTTAGAGAGGGCTCACCCTTGCCTCTGCTCTCCCCCTTGGTCCCCAGGCTCCAGACTCCCATGCTTACCTGGGAGCCCCTGGGCTCACCTTGACACCAGTCAGACCTCTGAGGAGCAGCACCACGTAGATCATGGATTGGGGTTCCATAGTCTCCAGAACCTGTACTTTGTCCCCAGCTGTCCCACGCAAGAAGATCACAGGATTTAAAGGGAAGAAAGGACCTTAGAAAGGATCTAGTCTAATTTCCTCAGTTTGCATGTGAGGAGATTGAAAATCAGAGAGGTTACAAGAGGGCCACATTCGAACCCAGATCCTCTGTCTCCCCATTCAGTGCTCCTTCCACTCTAACCCACTGTCTCTCTGCACTAGATCACTAATAGAGGAAACTCCCCCTCTCACTTCCTCTCTGGCTCCTAGGTGCCAGAAAAAAGGTTTTGTAAAAGGCATAGGAGGAGGCATCACCTGCACCCTTCCCCATGTGCTTCTCCAGGTCATGAGCATGGTGCCAGAAGAACGATGGAGAGTGTCCACTGAGAGCCACATCACTGTGCCAAGGGCACTGGACCAGCTATGGCAAAGCTCCCAAGAGCCTCTGTGTCCACCCTTGTAGCCACCTTACCTGGGCTGGCAAAGCGGCCCAGACAAACGGGGGGACCGTGGGCCTTAAACACCTCGACGAACAGGGGCAGATTCCAAGTTTTTTCCCCACATGTGACCTTCAGATTGAGTTGGTAGTGGTTCACCTGCCGGGCATCCAGCCTGGCTGCACTGCTTAAGGTCACCTAGGGGTAAGTATGACAGTGTCCAGTGAGTATCTCATAGCTGGCACAGTGCATAGAGTGCTAGATCAGGAGTCAGGAAGCTAAAATCTCACCTTAGATACTTAGTAGCTTTGTGACTCTGGGCTGCCTCCCAGGGGCAGCTGGGTGACGCCATAGTGCATAGAGCACCAGGCCTGGAGTCAGGAAGACTCATCTTCCTGAGTTCAAACCTGGCCTCAGACACTTACTAGATGTGGACCCTGGGTGAGTCACTTAACCCTGTTAGCCTCAGTTTCCTCATCTGTAAAATGAGCTGGATAAGAAAATGCTCTCTAATATCTCTGCCAAGAAAACCCCAAGTGGGGTCCCAAAGAGTTGGACACAACTGTAATATGACAGAACATCTGTTGTTATGAGGATAAAATGAGATGTATTTGCAAAGAATTTTACAAAACCTTAAAGCAATATATTAATGTTATTACTAGAGTGTTCAGGAGCCCCTGAAGAACCAGAGACCACTGCAGTTCGACTCAGTCTCCATTATTTACTAGTTATGTGACTTTAGGCAAATCACAAGAGACGCAAAAATTAACAACCAAATTAGCACCTAATTAACTAACGACCCCAGCCTTTAGGGTGTCCTGAAGGCTCTTCCTAAGAGTCAGCGGCTAGGGGAGCTCATAGGAGCTGGCATATGTGATCTCTTTAGGTCTTTTCATCTACATATAAAATAAGAAGGTTGGACTACCATAGGTTCCCAAAGTGGATGATATCACCCCTTGGAGGGTGCTGGAATGAGTGGGGGAGGAAGGCAGTAGTAGCCTCAGGTGTAGTGGGGGGCATTGAATAAAAATAAGGGAGTGGTAGAAATATAAGGAAAGAAGAGAAGAAAAGAAAAATTTGAAAAACCATTTGTACATGTTTCATCTGTTTTATAACAAAGTTAAAATTGTAATGATTACATTACTTTCCAAATAAACACATAAACTGCAAGTTATAACTGATCAGTGGTCAAGTCCACCTATAGGTCTTAACAAGCAAGTGTTGGCAGGTAAGTATATCTCATGCTGTCAGGAAGTCCAGCATGCATATGCAGGAATGTGTGTATGAAATAACTTGTTTACAATATGATGCTATAGGGTTACAGGATGCAATATTGTGTCACCAAAATTTCAATGCAGGAAAAAATCCACAAACATAATAAATTATTAAAATTTAAGATGCATTATTAAAAATTTTTTTTGAAATGATTCAAATTTTTAAAAAACCTTTAAAGGGTTAAAGAAAATAGATTTCCAGGAGGGAGCTGAGTAATTTTTTTTTTAAAGGAAGCAGTAAACCAAATAAGTTTGGGAACCTCTGGACTAGACCAATCTTCTTGTTCAGTGGTTTTTCGGTCATGTCTGACTCTTCGTGACTCCATTTGGGGTTTTCTTGGCAAAGATACAGGAGTAGTTTGCCATTTCCTTCTCCAGCTCATTTTACAGATGAGGAAACTGAGGCAAACAGGGTTAAGTGTCTTGCTCAGGGTCGCACAGCTAGTAAGTGTCTGAAGCCAGATTTGAACTCAGGAAGGTGAGTCTTCCTGACTCCAGACCTGACATTGTACCAGTTAAGCTTCCCCTGACCAATCTAGATGATCTTTAAGGTTCCATTCAGCTCCTGATCCTAGGAACTCTTGGAATGCCCAAGGCTTTCAGAGCTCTCCATTAATGATCTGTAAATTCTCTCTCAATATCTCTATCCCTCTTTAAGGGAGGGGCTATGTCTGGTTCATAGCATCACAGAAATTTAGAGCTGAAAGGGATCTTACCACCTTGCCGAGAGTAGCCCCTCCTAAATATCTGTTGAATTGAATCCAGTCCAATCCTCTCCTTTTACAGATGAGGAAACTGAGGCACAGAGGGGCAATGAATTGACAGTCCCGAAGGTCCTACCCAGTGTCTAAGACATTTATTTCCCACCCACCCAAACAAAGCTTTAAGTAGGAGTTGCAAGACTGCTTGTCTGAGGCCAGCCCTGGTTCTCTTAGACATACTTTACCAGCCCAACCCTGGCCCCTCATACCTGTGCCAAATACTGTGGATAAACTGTTAACCAGCTGAGCTGGTTAAAGAAGGAGCTGGGGGGCTTCACACTGTTGAGCTCCATGGTGGCTGGGCAGGAACAGTTGAAAGAGAATACGTGGATGACTGAGCCAGGTTTCTGTGCCTCAGAGATATTCACTGTCCAGGGGAGCATCAGGAAGCCTGCACCTGTGAGGGATAATTTATAGAGAAATTTCCCCATTCTGAAAAATCGAATCTAGAATGGCTTCAGTATTCACTAGGCCCAAGGTCAGATCACCTGACCTTCAAGCAACCTGGGGCTTAGAGAAATGGAGACCCTCCCCCAAAGCCAACTCAGCAGAAGATATGCCAAATAAGGTTAAGACTGCTTTCATTGGACACCCACATGTTTCTGGGTCCTTTGTCTCAGACAGATTCCCGTGCTTAGGTTGTGGGACAGCCCCCCTACCAATAAGAGTTAAGGCCAGTTGGGGGGGTTGGGTTTCTGCATTGGAAGATTATATAACCATGGACTGTCTAATATCTGTTGCTCTCTCCCTGCACACGCCACGTTGGGCGACAGGGGGTAGAGTCCTTTCTCATGAGAAAGAATAAAAGACCTTTTCTGACCTTAGATTCAGACTCCGAACTCTTTCATCTCACACACACCCAAACCACAGCTCAGTGATCTGGATTCCTTGTGCCCTTTGCACCCATAGGAGCATCAGAGGAACCCAGGCAGCTAACTGGAGTCAGAGGGCCTGGCTGCAAATCTTGGCTTGGCCTACACTACCTGAGAAACCCTGAGAAAACCACTTATTTACTCTGGGCCTCAGTTTTCCCATCTGTAAAATGGGAGGGTTAGATGTGAAGATCTCCAATACCCATTCCAAATCTACATCCTATGATCCCCTCACCTGCATCTCAAATCATAACGAAAGAGGTTTACTCCTGGCCTGAAGGCAAAGGAATTGATTGACAATGAACAGGTCATGTGACTTCTCAAGGTCTTGATTTTCTTTGCACTATGGAGAGAATTGTGCATGCGCTGTTGACCCACAGGTCATAGACTATAGAGATGAAAAGGACTTCAGTGATTGGCTTCCATAAACTCTTCATTTTACAGGTGGGGAAACTAAGTCTCAGAGAAAAAAAGCAATTAAAATAACAGCTAACATTTATATAATACCTACTATGTGTGTGACTGGCTCTGTGCTAAGTGCTTTGCAAACTGTCTTATAGATAACCCTGGGAAGCAGGTTTTTATTGTTAACATTTCCATTTTATAGATGAGGAAACTAAGGCAGACAGAGTAAGTGACTTGCCCAAGGTCACACAGCCAGTGAAGTGTTCAAGGCTGGATTTGAACTCAGATCTTTGTGACCCCAAGCCCAGTTACTCTATCTACTTAGCTGCCCCAAAGTACTATACATATATTATCTCACTTGATTTTCACACCAACCCTGTGAGATACAGTTCCTGGCATACAATAAGTACTCAATAAATGCTTGTTGACTGAAATATGAACTGCTGCT
>CM053583.1:352576392-352615646 GCA_028627135.1 Pseudochirops cupreus | reverse complement strand
CTGATGTCCAGTGTGAAAGTATTTGCAGATCCTATATTTGATTGCATGCTGCCATGACGGGGGGGGGGGGGGCAGGGGGGAGAGGAAGGGGAGAAAAATTGAAACTCAAGGAATTGTGGAACTGAATCTTGTAGACTAAAAGTAAAAAAATAAATCAATTAAGAAAAGAAAGCTGAGTCAAAGAGCAATGAGGCGATGTGACCTGACTAGGGTCACACAAATCAGAGTCTGAGGCAGGATTCTAACTCAGGATTTCCTGAATACAAATTCAACGCTACCCATTGATTCACCAAGCTGCAGGATTTATATTTTTAACAGAAAAGTTAAGTGATCTGTCCATGGTTATACCTGTAGGAAGTCGTAAAACGTACACTCGAAGCCAGCTCTCCTAACTCAATACAGAACTCTTCTCAGTACATCATATAACTCCCAGAGTGAGGAGTGGAAGGTGGAAATCTCTGTTGAGTGACAGGGGACCTTTGGGGTAGTTTAGAAATACAGACTCAAAGGCAGCTACCCTGAGAAGGTCAGGAGGCTCAAGGGGACCCAGAGTTTGGTGCTGAGGTTCACCCTGGACTTCCTCCCCTTTTCCTTGCCCTCAGCTTCACTCCCACCCTAAAGACCTCCCCAGGAGGATAGCTTACCTCTTGGACTCTGGTCTGTTAAGGAAGAAACAACGTCATTGATTACACTCAACTTGCAGTCCCCAATGCTGAGTAATCCCAAGGCACCTTCAGAGACAAGAACCAGTTCTTACTGGGGGTGGAGTGAGAAGGAAAAAGGCCATACTTCAGAAGAGACATGTGCCATGCCCTTACCCTTACCCTTGCCCTTCCCACCCCCAACTGCTCCGTACCCCACATTTCCAAGGCAAAAATAAGCCCCCCAGGGTAGAACTGCTTCATGTTGGGGACCGATAACTGAGAGAATGGTTAGTGCTCTCTCATCTGAAGCCTCTGTCTGTTAGCTGGTGTTTGTCACACCCACAAGGTTGCCAGGATGCATTGCCTGGGAACTGAGGACACCACCTTCCGCTGCCCTGCCCAGCCCTTGCTTTGGGTTCAGAAAAATCCCTGGGTCCTGATCCCCAGGTACAAACTACCTGTCACTTCATTGGGTTACCTATTCCCTACTTTCTGAACTACATTCTCATCCTACTGCCTGGGGCTCAGAAGGGCAAGTATGAGTGGCTCCATGTCATAGAAGGGGAAACTGAGGCCCAGTAAATCAAGTGACCTACTCAAGGTGATCCAGCTCCTTAGTGAGAGAAGTAGGATGAGAATATCACTTGGACATCCCGTTGGCTCCTCAAACTCCGCCTGTTCTCTTCTGACTTCACTAGTGAGCCATCGTTCCCCTTCCTTTACTTCCCTGTAACCATGGGGATATCTTTGACTCTTCTCACTCTTTCACCTCCCTTGTAAAATCAATGACCAAGTCCCGCTCATTCTCCCTTTGCCCTAACTCCCCCTTTGTCCCTATAGAGAGCATGACCAAGAGGAACTTGGTCAAGATTAACAAGGTTAAAGGTTAATTTATATCCTGGTATTGAATATATCTCTCTACAGGACAGGGGTTCTTAACCCGGAACCCATGGACCAAGGAGTTCATGGATAAATTTTAAGGGTTCATGAACTTGAATGGGAAAAAATTATATCTTTATTTTCATTAGCTTCAAAATAAATTTCTATTTCCTTCAATTTTTTATTTTTTGTAAAGCACTGAGACATTTTGTTATTCTTTTTTTTTCCTTTTCCAAATTCTCAGCCTCCTCTACTCCCTCTACGACCCAATAAACAGGCAAGAAAAGCAAAACTTATTACAAATATTTATAGTCTTGCAAAAATATTTCTGCATTGGCCATGTCCCCCTCCTTCCCCCAAAAAAAGAAAAGAAAGAGAAAAAAATACACTTCAATCTGTACTCTGAGTCCCTCAATTCTTTCTCTGGAGGTGGATGTCATGTTTCATCATGAGTCCTTTGTAACTGTGGTAGGTCATTGTGTTGTCAGAGTCACTAAGTCTTTCATAACTGATAATCTTTTCAATATTGTTATTACTGCGTAGATTGTTCTGGTTCTGCTCACTTCACTTTCATCAGTAGTTCATACAAGTCATCCCAGGTTTTTTTGAAACCACCCGCTTCATCATTTCTTATAACACAAGTATATCATCATATATGTATATACATGTATAACACACCATGATTTGTTCAACTATTCTTCAATTTATGGCCATTCCCTCAGTTTCCAATTCTTTGGCACCACAAATAGAGCTCCTGTAAATATTTTTAATTAATTAATTTTTAATTTTCAACATTCACTTCCATAAGATTTTGAATTCTAAATTTTCTTTCCCTCTCTACCTCTACCCCAAGATGGCATGAAATCTGATATAGGCTCTATATATACATTCATGCTAAGTATATTTTCACATTAGTTGCATTGTAAAGAAGAATTAGTACCAATGGGAGGAACCACAAGAAAGAAGAAACAGAAAGGAGAGAGAGAGAGAGAGAGTAAATAGTATGCTTTGATCCGTATTTAGACTCTACAGTTCTTTTTCTGGATGTGGATAACATTTTCCGTCATGAGTCTTTTGGAGTTGTCTTAGATCCTTGCATTGCTAAGAACTCTAAAGATTTTTTTAATACTCAGGTCCTTTTCCTTTTCCTTTGATCTCCTTGGGGTACAGACCTGGTAATAGCATTGCTGGATCAAAGAGTATACACAGTTCAATAGTCCTCTGGATACAGTTCCAAATTATTTTCCAGAATGGTTGGACTGGTTTGCAATTACGTTAAGAATGTACCTATTTTCTCACATCCCTTCCAGCATGAATCATTTTCCATTTTTGTTGTCTTAGCCAATCTGATGACTATGAGGTGGTACCTCAAAATTGTTTTACTTTACTTTTCTCTAATTTTTAGTGATTTAGAGCATTTTTCCCATGTGGTTACTGATAGCTTTGATAGCTTCCTCTGAAAACTGCCTATTCATATCCTTTGACTATTTGTCATTTGGGGAATGGTTCTTATCCTTATAAATTTGACTCAGTTCCTATATATTTTACAAATTAGACCTTTATCAGAGAAACTTGCTGCAAAGATTATTTTCCTGTTTCCCATTTTTCTTCTAATTTTAGTCGCATTGGTTTTGTTTGTGCAAAAAGAAAACTGTAAAAAATTTTTATGTAACCAAAGTTATCTGTTTTACCTCCCATGAACCCATCTCTTGCTTGTTTATTAACTCTCCCTCTATTCATAGATCTGACAGGCAATTTCTTTCATGCTTCGCTAATTTGCTTATGTCTAAATCATGTATCCATTTTGAGCTTATCTTAGTATGTATATGATGTAAGATGTTTGTCTATGTCTAATTTTTGCCACACTACTTTTAAGTTTTCCCAACAGTCTCTGTCAAATAGTGAGTTCTTACCCCAATATTTGGTGTCTTTTAGATTTGTTAAATACTTAGGTTACTGTAATCATATGCTTTTGTATATTATGTACCTAACCTATTCTATTGATCAACCACTCTATTTCTTATCCAGTACCAAATTGTTTTGATGATTATAGCTTTGTAGAAAAATTTAAGATCTGGTACTGCTAGGCCTCCTTCTCTCTCTCTCTCTCTATATATATATCTCTCTCCTCTTTCTCTCTCTCTCTCTCCCTTTTTCTCTCTCTCTCTCTCCTTCTCCCCTGTTTCCCACTGATTCTTTTGATATTCCTGACCTTTTCTTCTTCTTGATGAACTTTGTTATTATTTTTTCTAGCTCAGTAAAACAATTCTTTGACAGTTTGATGGGTATGGCACTGAATAAGTGAATTAATTTAGGTAGTGTTATCATTTTTACTATATTGATTTGGCCTACCCATGAGCAATTAATATTTCTCCAATTATTTAGATGTCTTTGTGGGGAGTATTTTGTAATTGTAATTGTGTTCACCTAATTCCTGCGTGTCTTGACTCCCAAGCTGGAGCTGGAGTCAGAGCATTTAGGGTTAGAGTCGGAGTCAGTTAGGGTAGCAATTTTAAATGTAATTTCTTTTTTTATGTCTTCCTGCGGGGGTTTTGCATATATAGAAATATGGATAATTTGTATGGGTTTATTTCATATCCTGTAACTTTTCTAAAGTTGTTAAATGTTGCAACTAGTTTTTTAGTTGACTCTCTAGAGTTCTCCAAGTAAACCATCATATCTACAAAAAAATGATAGTTTTGTTTCCTCATTGCCTGATGCTCATTCTTGAAATTTCTTTTTCTTTTCTTATCGCTATAGCTAATATTTCTTGGGAAGGGATCTATTGTTGGCCAATCAATGAGAGCCGGCATAAAATGGGTTTAAGGCATGATCTTTAAGAAAGAAATATAGCCAGTAAGCCCCAAGATAACTAGGTAGGTTTTAGCCATCAAAATTTACTTTCCTTTGGAGAGAACTCCCTCCCTTTGGACAGCAACTCTGAGGGTCTTTCTCTCCCAGTTTGATTTTTTTTTTTAATTAAAGGAGCCACCCCTTGACTCACTCCTTAAATAGACCTAATCGCTGAATAATCATTGCCTCACTCAAAGTGAGAACTCAGAAAGACAGCTTAAAAAGGCCAAGGTCTCCCACTGCATCCTGGGCCATCTCCAGTCCTCCTGATCTCTATCTGGCCACTGGACCCAGATGGCTCTGGAGGAGAAAGTGAGGCTGGAGACTTTGCACAGCTCTTCCTCACTTAAATCCAATTCAATTGCAAGTCATGGCATCATCTTCCTGATGTCATGGTCCTTTTCAAGAATGAAGGATAAAACCACAGCTAATATTTCTCATACAATACTGAATAAGAACGGTGATGATGGACTCCTTGTATCACCTCTCGTCTTATTGGAAAGGCCTCGAGCTTCTCCCCATTATAGATTATGCTTTTTCTTCATGTTAGATAGATATTACTTTATATTTTGGGGGCAGCTTGCTGATACAGTGGATAAAGCACCAGGTCTGGAATTAGGAAGACCTGAGTTTAAATCCAGCCTCAGACACTTACTAGCTATGTGACCTCGGGCAAGTCACTTAACCCTGTTTGCCTCAGTTTCCTTATCTGTAAAATGAGCTGGAGAAGTAAATGGCAAATCACTCCAGAAAACCCAAAGAGTTGGACATGACTAAACAACAACTTATTATTTTAAGAAAAGTTTCATTTATTCCTGCACTTTCTAGTCTTTTTTAAAAACAGGAATTGGTGCTTTTGTCAAAAGTTTTTCCTGTATCTTTTGAAATAACATGATTTTTTTCCCCTGGTTTTGCTATTGATATAGATGGTCAATTATATTTATAGTTTTCTAATACTGAACCAATCTTGCATTCCTGGTATAAATCTAGCCTAGTCATAGTGTATGGGTCTTAGTGATATATTGCTGTAATCTCATTGCTAGTGTTTTAAGTTTTGTTTTTTGCATCAATACTCATTAGGGAAATTGGAATACAGTTTTCTTTATCAATTTTGACTCTCACTGGTAGAGGTTTCAAGATCATATTTGTATCACAGGAAGAATTTTATAGGACTCCTTCCTTACCTATTTTTTCAAACAGTTTATGCAATACTGAAAATAATTATTCTTTAAATGTTTGGTAGAATGCACATGTAAATCCATCTGGTCCTGGAGTTTTTTTTTTTCCTTAGGGAGCTTATTTATGGTTTGTTCAATTTCTTTTTCTAAGATAGGGTTGTACTGTATCAAATTACTTGCCTTCTCAATGAAGCGGGGAGGGAGAAAATTTAGAACTCAAAAGTTTAAAGAAAGAATATTATAAATTATTTTTACATGTAATTGAAAAAATAAAGTATTTTAAAAGTTCAAAAGTAAGATAGGGCTGTTTAATTATTCTATTTCTTGTTCTGTTAATCTGGGCCATTCACATTTTTATAAATAGTCATCCGTTTTATTTAGATTGTCAGTTTCATAGGCATAGAGTTGTACTGAATAGCTCCTAATAATTGTTTGTATTTCTTCTTCATTGGTTGTGAATTAACCTTTTAAATTTTTGAAACTGATAAATTGACTTTCTTTTTAAAAATCAGATTAGTTAATGGTTTATCCATTTTCATGTTTGAAAAAAAACAACTTCTAGTTTTATTTACTAGTTCAATTTCTTTTTACTTTCAATTTTGTTCATTTCTTCTTTGCTTTTCAGGATTTTTATTCTGGTGTTTAATTAAAGGCTTTTAAATTTATGTTTTTCTAGATTTATTTCTTTTGTTGTATGCCCAATTAATTGATCTGCTGGGGTTTTTTTTAATGTATGTAGACATTTTGAGATATAAATTTTCCCTAAGTACTGTTTTGGCTACATTCCATGAACTTTAGTATGTTATCTCATTGTTATCATTATCTTTAATGAAATCAATGCTTGTTTGTATGATTTGTTTTTTGACCCACTCGTTTTTTAGGATTAATTTATTTAGTTCCAATTCATTTTTATCTATGCTTCAAAGATCCTCTACTGAATATAATTTTTATTGTATCACAGTCAGAAAGGGATAATATTTCTGCTTTTTTGCATCTGTTTGTGAGGTCCTAATGCACAGTCCATTTTTGAGAAGGTTCATTGTACAACTGAGAATAAGTTTAATTCTTTCTATTCCCATTTAGTAGTATCCACAAGTTTATCACATTGAACTTTTCTAACATTCTATTCATCTCCTTAATTTCTTTCTTGTTTATTAGTTTATCTAGTTTATTAGTTAGATTTATTAGATCTGAGAAGATATTAAATTGAGGTCCCTCACTAGTATAGTTTACTATTTCCTCTTGTAACTCATTTAACTTTTCTTTTAAGAATTTGGATGCTATGTCATTTGGAGCATATATGATGAGTTTGATATTAATTCATTGTCTATAATACTATTTTTTAGCAAAATGTGGTTTCCCTGTCTGTCTCTATTTTTGCTTTAGTTTTGTCTGAGATCATGATTGACATCTCTGCCTTTTTTACATTAGCTGAAACATAATTGATTCTGTTCCAGCCCTTTATTTTAACTCTATGTGTATCTTTCTGTTTTAAGTGTGTTTCTTGTAAACCATATATTGTTGGGTTCTAATCCATTGTGCTGTTTTATGAGTGAGTTCACCCCATTCACATTCATAGTTATGATTGTGGATTGTGTATTTCCCTCCATTCTATTTTCTTATATTCTTATATTCATCCTTCTCCTTTTTACCTTGTCCCCCCTACAATATTCTCAGGAGTTATCATTCTGGGGTTTCTTTTGGAAAATGATTGGCAAATTCTTTTGATTTATACTTTGCTCCTGGGTTCCAAGATATCTGGAGAGTTTTCCTTTACAGTTTCTTGCAATATGATGGCTCTTTTTTTCATGGTTTTCATATAGTTCAATGATTCTTAAATTATGTCTCCTTGATCAATTTTTCAGACCAGTTGTTTTTTCTATGAAATATTTCATAATTTATTTTATTTTTCAGTCTTCTGACTTATTTTCATTGTTTCCTAATGTCTCATTGAGTTATTAACTTCCATTTGGCTAATTCTAACTTTTAAGGAGTTATTTCTTTAGTAATGTTTTGTACCTCTTTTAAAATTCTGTTAATTCTCAACTTTCCTGGATAACTCATTTCTTTTCCCATTTTTTCTTTTATAGTTTCTTAACTAAAAATCTCTTTAGCTTTTCTAGGAATTTTTGCTGGGCTTCAATCCAATCTGCATTTTTCTTTGAAGCTTTGCTTGTAGACATTTTCAAATCATTGTCTTCTGTGTTTGTGTCTTGAATTTCTCTGTCACCAAAAAGCTACTAGATTTTTATGGTCAGGTTTTTTTTTGTTCACTCATTTTTCCAGCCTACTTCTTGGCTTTGGACTTTATGTCAGTATTGGGGTCTGCTCACTTATAGGGGAGATGACTGGCCTGAGTTTTTGTCTTTTTATGACTTTCTGCTGTTTTGAAAGTTCATTCTGGGGACCTGCAAGTTTTCATTGCTTCCAAAGCAGTGTAATATAGGGGGAGAGGTCTGTTCATTGCTCTCCTGGTCTGAGTTTTGCCATTTCCTGACCCAAATTTGGCTATGTTGGCTTGTCTGTGGTTGAGTTTCTGTAAACTACGCTGGACTCTGACTTTTACCTTGCTGGGAGGTTCTGCAGGTTCACAATGACCCAACTGTTTGACTCCTGTTTGGTGTTGGTTTCTTGCCCTTGTTGTTCCATTGCAGGTTTATGTGAGGTTCTAAAGATTAGAACTGAGTCTTCCCTCTGCTCTTTACTCAGAGTAACACATCTAAGATTCTGAAACCTGTTCCTTTTCCTGTACATAGCTAAGGACTCTCTTGCTCAAAGCTATAACCACTCTTCTCCCACCCTGGAACTGGGTAACAGAGGACAGAGCTGCCCAATAGTGCCTGTTTGTGTTCTAAGCATTAGTTTAGGGATCCCCTGGGACTCCTTTATAGCCTGGCACTTCCAGCCTTAGTGTTCAGTCTTAGCCTCTTTACCATTCCTAGGTAGTAGAATGCTTATCGCTACTGCTGCTGCTGGACTGAGCTCCTGGTCAGTCCCCATCCCAGCGTCCACAGATCTCTCTATCTTCTTAAGCTATCCTGGGCTGGAAAAATGACTCACTATGACTTATTCTTGACTTTCCCATTCAGAATTTAGTACAGCAGTTTTCTAGGTTGTTGTAGATGAAGTATGTCGAATGAGCTGGGCAAACATGCTGATCCTCACTCCACTATCTTGACTTTGTGCCTTCAGTTATTTTTAAATATTATTATAAGAATACCATAGATTTAATGATCAACTCTATACTGACGATTCTCAAATCTACTTATCCAGCCTTGACCTCTTTACTGACCTCCAATTTCACATCTCCAAATGCTTGTTGGATAAATTCAATCAGAATGTCACATTCACATCTTGAATTCAACAAATCTGAAACAGAACTCATTATCTTTCCCTCCAAATCCTTCCCTTTCCAAATTTCCCTATTATTGTCAAAGGCACCATCGTTCTCCTAGTCACTCAATCTTGCAAGGCTTAAAAAAAATGTTGTTTTTCCTCAAACTATTTATTTTCACAGTCTCCAGCTCCTCTTTGAGGATTCCTCCTGTCTTCTCCCCACTGGGTATCTGTTGTGTGCCCATGCTGCATTTCCTCTGGACAGGTGCAATGTTCTACTTTCTGTTCTTCCCAATCCTCCCATTATCTCTATGAAGAGAAATCACTGAGTATCAGAACTGCAGGGGAACTCAGAAATGCTTGAGATCATCTCATTGTAGTCCAGAGAGGTTAAGTCCCCTGTCCTGGGTGACGCAGCTAGTTAGCCACATAGCCTGTACTCCAGCCCAGATTTCCTGACTTCCAATTCAGTGTTCCTTTTCACTGTGCCAGACTCCCTGTATTCTGCTTTCCTTTAAAGTTCAGTGAAAATCACCTCCTACAGGAAATTTTCCTTAATACCCCTACTTGGCAGTAAGCTCTCCCTTCTCTGAAGCCCTCTGGCTCTGAGTCTAAACCCCTTTCGTGGTTCTCGTCACATAATATTCTGCTTTGGATTGTGGCTAAGTTGGGTCTTTCTAAGTTCTCTTGTCCGTCTATTTCCACATCGGGATAGCCTAACACAGGGCCCTGCACACAGAAAGCACTCAGGAAGTGCATGATGGGGAAGGGGACAAGCACTTATTAAGCGCCCACTATTTGCAGGCACATCATCCCCATGATCTATGACAAGGGTTTTCGTTCACTTTCATTCACCCCTGGTCAAGGACACAACTTGAGTGCCTGAGCAGACTCGTAGGCTGTGTCAACACAGATGCTTATCCTTTCTATAGTGGCGGTTGTTCTTCACCTTTTTGTGTCTGACCCTTTGGGTCATTTGCAAACACTATCTCACCCGATCCTAACCCCAAGTCTAATCCTACCTAGCACTGACATACATATGTTATCTCATTTGATCCTCACAGCTGGGAACTAGTGCTATTATTATCCCTACTTCACAAAGGAGGAAGCTGAGGCTGGGGGATATTAAGTGACCTGCCCAGGGTCACAGAGCTAGAAAATGCCTAATACCCACATTTTGGTCTTTCTGACTCCAACACTGTCCATGAGCCCTGCCCCCTGCCAGCTGCCTATTAAACGACTATGTTGGATTAGACTGGATCAGATTCAGAACTGTTTTGTGTCATGGATCCCTTTGGCAGCCTGGTCAACCTAATACTACTATTCTTTGTTGAGCCCACTCAAATCGAAGGAATGATAATAAAGTTAGTGGAAATAAAGGTGTATATTTTTCCCTCCAGGGGTCCCTTGAAATCCTCCCAAATGACCTCTGAGAACCCCTGAACTAGATGGTGTCTGAAGTTTAATGAAAGAATGTAATTGGGTTTGGGGGATGGAGGTGTGGATGTTGGGTTAAGGGAGAGGAGGAATGCATACGCTCATAGATTTTCCCACCAGGAGGCGCAGCTGCTCCACTCAGTGCAGGGCTTTACCTAGAAGAATGAATGACATGCAAGGAAGAGACTGGAGCCAGTGGGGGGGTTGTGGGGTTGGACCTTTGAGTTTATAGGATAACTCCTCACCCCTGGTTCTGACCTCTAGGCACAGGAGACCTGGCAGTAGGGAGAGGGGCAGTCAGCTCTGGAAACTCTCCTTTGTGATCACCCTTGAGAATGGGGGGGGGGGGGGGCAGTGCTCAGATCGCACTCCCAATCCTCCCCAATCCTGCAGGTCCTCCAGCCTCATAGCTGGCCAGTAGCCCTCCTTCCTGTGCACCCCATTCCCTGGAAAAAGGGGTCTGTTTCTCCTCCAAGACTGAACAGTAGCAGCTAGCCTTTATATACACTTTGACGTTTCCAAAGCACTTTACAAATATGTTTTATTCTTCACAATCCTGGGAGACAGATGCTTTTAAGATCTTCATTTTAGAAACTGAGTCAGGCAGTGGGTTACACAGCTAGTTAAGTGACTAAAGCTGGATATGGACTCCAGTTTTTCAGACTCCATCCCTAATACTCTGTTCACTGTGCCAACTAACTGCCTTGATGTAGGGGGCAGAAATATCATATCCTGGTGGCATTTTTGAGCCAGAAGAGACCTCCGGTCCATCTAGTCTAATCTCCTTATCTTACAAAGGGAAAAAAATTTAACCCCCCCCCCAATTGTTCTCTCCCTTCTATCTTCCCCTCCCTCAATTAGAAAAAGAAGAACTAAATCCTTTTTAACAAATATGCATGGTGTCAAGCAAAATAAATTTCCCAAGCTGGTCTTGTCCAAAAATATGTCTCATTCACAGAGCTGAAAATCAAGGCCCAGGGAGGTGAAGGCATATGGGTAGTAAGATGTTTTAGAACAGGAGTTCTGACTATGGGGTCCATGGATGGATTTCTGGGGATCCTTCAACTTAGAAAATATTACATCTTGATTTTTCACCAATGTTTAACTGAAATTTGGGATCTTTTTGGATTGTTTCAAAATATAATTCTGAGAAAGGCTTCACCAGACTGCCCAGATCTAAAAAGGGTTAAGAGGTTCCACTACAGAAGCTACTTCCCAAGCTCAGACTTCCCTGTGGTTTTAGATCTCTCTCTGTCTCTCTCTGTCTCTGTCATCTCTCCCCCTCCTCCCTCTCCACTTCTCTCTTTCTTCCTCCCCTCCCTCCCTCCCCCTTCTCTTCCCTTCTCTCTGTCTCTGTCTTTCTCTCCCATCTCTCCACCTCCCCGTTTCCCTCTCTTTTGCTCTCTATCCCCCCTCTGTCCTCTTCCCTTTCTCTCTCTCTCTCCTCCTTTCTCTTTCTCTCTCTCTGTTTCTCTCTCTGCTCCCCCCCTCTTCCTCTCTCTGTCTCTCTCCCCGCCCCCCCCCATTGTGGAAAGAACGCTGGCCTTGAATGAGAGTTAGAAAACCTGGCTGACCCTGCCCCTTATTCTGTGTGTGATCTCGAGCTAGCTTCCTTCCATCTCTGGGTCTCAGTCTCTTCCTATGCACAATGAGGGCAATGGAGTAATTCTAAGCCCTAGTGCCCCTTCTGGCTCACATATTCCATTTTCAGTTCAGTGAACACTGATTAAATATCTAGTCTCTTGGACAACAAAGACAAAAACAGAAGTCCCCATCCCTCAAAGAGATGGTAAACTACAGATTATAGATAGATAGATATAGATATGTATATATACATAATATACACATATGTATGTATATAGGCATATAGACATACATATACACACATACACATACATACATATATACATATCTATCTATCTGTCAATAAGTACAGGGCAAGGTAGGGGAGTGATCAAAGCAGAAAAAGAATCAGGAAAAGTATTCTAAGAATATTTGAGAGAGAATTGGTCCAGCTGGAGTGAATCAGAGGTCTTCATAGGGATCAATCAATACACAAGTATCTATTAAGCATCTGCTCTGAGGGCTAGCTTCCTGCTGGGTGCCAGGCACAAACATAAAAGGTAGGACACAATAACTACTTGCTAGGAGGTTTCCTTCTGATGAGGGATGCCGGCACCTGAGCTGTGTGTGCCTGGAAGGAAGAGATTTTGACGGGACCTGAGGAAGGGGAGTGTATTTCGTGAAGGACAACAAGCCCTGACGTTCTAAGTTCTATGTTCCAAGATCTCTTCCAAATCTGACGTTGTGCTCCACATTTTAAATTCTGACTTTTTTCAGTCACTATTCCAAACACTCATCCACACCCCCATGAGCCTCTCCCACACATGCCCTGTCCCACAGAAAGCTCTGGTCCCATCACTTTTGGGGGGTGGGGAGGATAAGCTCAGGAAAGAAAGGGTACAATGGGGGAAGGGAGTCACTGTACTGTTCCCCAGGGTTAGGTCTCCTGATTCTTGCCTCCAGCTGGAGGCGGGGGCTCCAGTTACAGCCCCCCTCCTCTCCACCCTCTCCACACTTTCCTGCTTCATTGGCTGACTGTGGGAGGGGCGCGGCCTGGGCTGCAGCCAGATGTTGGGAGCAGCAGGAGGGAGGGAGAGCAGAGCCGGTTGTCCTCCCAACTCCACTCCAACGATCCCTGCCCAAGCTACAGACGTCCTGTAGCAGGAGCTGCCTGAGTGGAGAGGGCCTGGGGGGGAGGTGCTGGCCCCAGTTGGGGCTCTTCTCCCTAGTTGGGAATGCGCAGCTCCCGGCTGGACAGCTTCCTGGGACAGTTCCGTCTGGAGTTGGTGAGCTTTCTGCCCTGAGAGTGCAGACTTGGGGAGAGGGCACAGTGGGGAACTGTGGAGGGACCCCTGGAGGGTTGGGGAGCAGCTGGCACCTTTGCTTCTTTTCTGCTAGGCATTGAAGAGGGCTCTTAGTGGAGGGAGAGTCCTGGGGAGGCAGAGGCCTGCCACCAGGAAGAGAACCTAGAATGGCTTCTGGGGCACCCCGAGGCTCAGTTTCTCCTCCCACAGCCTTGACCCCTGAACAAGACAGGAAGTAGCTGTCCCCACCCCACTCCCTAGCCAGCTCACCCCACCATAAATGTATTAGAGGAAGGTAGTACCTTGAACTTGGCATCTCTATGGTTAGCGTTTGGGGATGGGGGGGGGCGTTGCAGACACAGTTGTGGAGGATCTGTGGTCCTATATTAGGTCTGTGTTTGTCCACACGTGTGGGGCTGGGGGAGGGGCACCCCAGCTGGCTGGAGTTGCCCTGGCAGATGGCTGGGGTTGGGTTTCGGACGGTTGGGGAACTTTGGGGGCTGT
Source organism: Pseudochirops cupreus (assembly GCA_028627135.1). Lineage (NCBI taxonomy): Eukaryota > Metazoa > Chordata > Mammalia > Diprotodontia > Pseudocheiridae > Pseudochirops > Pseudochirops cupreus. The sequence goes on along the minus strand of CM053583.1, from coordinate 352,601,948 downwards.
CCCGGGCATCAGGTAACAACATCCTGGCTAGCCGTGCTTGGCAGAGGGCCTCCCTCCCCCTACCTTCTACATCTAGGAAAAGAAAAAAAAGCTTCTGAGAACAAAAGGAGAAACTGAGGCAGGCAGGCATCTAAGCCTACCCGGCGCCCAGGGTAGCCAGAAGGAACTCACATAGCCAGCAGCTTCTATCTCAACAGCTGTGGTTTTTGTAGCTGACTGGGGGTGAGGGGTGGGGTGGGTTGGAGTGAGGAGGGCTTGTCCGCTGCCTGTTATGGGCCTAGGGGTAGAAAAGGAGGGGGGACTCAGCTAGCTTGAGTGCGACAAGGAGAGGGGTGAAGGAGAGGCCTTATAATGCTCCGGGAGCCACTTCCCCCTCACTCTTGAGCCAGGACAGAACCAGGATTGGAATGGGGGCTGAAACCACAACGCCTTGGGTCAGGATACAGGCCCCTTTACCCTGCCCTGCCCTAGTTCCTTTCCTCCTCCCCAGCTCAGCTCAGCTTAGCCCAGCCCGACCCATCCTGGCCCAACTTCTCCACACCCCGCACTCTGCCACCCCCGGGCAGCCTGCAGCGGGTGCTGACTTGCCTGCTGGGGGACATGCTACAGCCTGCCAGCCTGAAGAAAGCAGGGAGCCAGGAGGTTGGGGGGCCAGGCACGTGGCAGCAGCTGCCGGCTGGGCAAGGTTGCGCGTGCCAGGGGGCCAAGCAGGCTTTTGGTAGGTATGTGCTATACCAGGATATAAGTGCACCCCATAGTAGGAAATGGGTGGCAGTGGCCCACATTGGACATAGCACTTGGGGCCCAGTCCCTTCCTCCCCTAGAACATTTTCCACCAGCAGGAAAATGCTTTTGGCCCCTGCAAATCTGGACTCCTGGGCTAATAGGAAAAGCTGGGATAGGGGAGAGGAGGGAACCTGGGGTGTACCCAGCATAAAGCATGAGCACATCCTGAGGCCCAGGGTCATGTCCCTGGCTTGCCATGTCCCAGCTGTGTAAGCTTAGGCAAGTCATTTTACTTCAATGTCCTCATCTGCAAAAGGATACTTATCCTTGTGTGTTATAATGTAAGAACAATAAAAATGTTGCTAAAATTTGTTCTTGTCCAGGCTTTGCTATTAATTCATTACATGGGCTAGATGGAAAATCGCAGCTCTCATGACAACCAACAGGCTTCACCGAGTGCCTACTGTAAGCAGGCAGTGAGACGTCCAGCAATTCCCTTCCTCTCTCTCTTTGACTGTTTCCACATCTCTGAAATAGGGATGGTAATACCGCATGACTCTGACCTTTGCTCTCTCCCCTCTCCTTCAGCTGTGTGGTAGGGAAGAGCCAGGCTCCCCACGGATGCAGGGTCCCTCACAGCCACCCCCAGCAGAGCCAGCCAGTGGCCTCCGGCCCTGCCACCCACTGCGAGCCTCGGATGCCTCAGAAGCAGACTCAGCCTGCTGCCTAGAAGAGGACGACGAAGACGGGGCTGCATTGACCCCCTGTGAACGCACCCTGGACTGGGACTCAGGCTACTCAGAGGTGTCAGGGAGCACCTGGCGGGATGAGGATCGCCCAGTGCTCAGGAGGGTGGGCCGCCTACGGGGCCGGGCGAGCCCCCCACCTGGACGTCGGCCCCGCCCCAAATCTACTTCTGACATCTGTCTGGAGCAGTGGCGGGGACTAGAGGCCGAGGACTGGACGGCATGTCTACTGTCCCGGAGCCGCAGCCGCCAGCCCCTGGTGCTAGGGGATAACTGCTTCGCAGACCTGGTGGAGAACTGGATGGAGCTGCCTGAGGCAGCGGGTGAAGGGTGCCCGGCAGCGGCCCCCCGCTGGTTGGGAAAGCCTCACCACTTCTTGCTCAACCTCTCGGACCATCTCAGGCGCAGGCTGGGTGGGGGCGGGGGCCGGGCCCGGGGCCCCTCTGGAGCTGGGGCAGCCCCCCAGAGGAGCAGCCCGGCAGCCATGGCCGCCAAGCGCCTGTCCTGCCCCCCTGTGCCTGGGTGCCCCCTCCCCTCGCCGGACCTTGCCTCAGACTTTACTCACTTTGCTGCCCTTATGAGGAGCCGCAGCCGTCAGCCCATCATTTGCAATGATGTCATTGGTTACATTTGACACCTCTTCTCTCCACCCCCATCTCCAATCACGGACAATAAAGGGTTTTCTATTAGCCCCTGATTTCTACCTTCCTTGGCAGGTAGGGTTTGGGGGAAGGAGCCCTGCCCCCAAGACTACCCAGTAGGGCTGCCTCCCGCGCAGAAGGCACACCTCACGCTTACAATCACAGGATTCAGATTCTAGCAATCCTCTCATTGTCCATAAGTAGAAGCTAAGAACCGGCGGGCACAAGAGATTTGCCCAAGGTCGCAGAGAATCTGGCCGAGTAAAGATACAGACCCTGACCCTTTGACTCTACAATATGCCACATTGCGGCGTTTGTTCTGAAGAGAATCCCAGCTGCCTTTGAGGTGTGGTCCCAGGATGCAGGGACAGGGGCGCAGGCAGTGAGAAGGGGGTTGGCTCTATAGTTCAGGTAGCCCACAATTTGCCTTGAGCAGATTATCTTGCTTTTCTGGGCCTCAGTTTCTTCCTCTGGGGATTGGATTGGTTGATGTCTAAAGTCTTTGCCAGCTCTACATCTCACAATTCGATGAAGGAGCAAAGCCAGTATTGTTACCAGGGAGGATGCTGGGCAGTGACGCAGTAGGGTGCCTGAGCCTCCAATGGGCTCTGGCGGGGGGAGGGGGGGGGTGGAGATGGAAGAAAAAGGAAAAGAGGGGTTCAATGTAGCAGCTCTGGGCTGGAGAGGGACAATCCTGGGCTGTAAGAGAGTCTGATTGGCTGGCAATATTTCAAGCAATTTTTTTCTGATATCCAATTGGCCACCTTCACCTGGACCTAGTTAATGCTTCATCAACTGTTTTATTAATGATTCTGAGGTTGGGAGCTCAGCCCTGTGTCCCTCTTTGTGGTCTGGGCTCAGCACAGACAGTAATGCAATGGGGGGAAGATAGTGTCCTCCTCTTCATCCTCGCAGCTGATCTCAAACACCAGCTCCTTTTGGCCCACTTTCAGCTCCTTGCCAGTCACCTGATGCACCAATTCTGTCACCCTGTGGGGGAGGATGGGTGGGCAGCAGGAGTAAGGGGCTCAGCCAGACTTGGTTGAGAGAGCAAAGAAAGAGAGAGAGCCAGAGTTGGGGGCCCAGGCAGGGGGGCGGTGAGAAACAGGAGCAGCTCAAGACAGGAAACATCTGAAACTATTTTAGGAGAGAGCTGAAGGCAGAGAGGCAGGAAACGGGCCATTCTCTCAGAGGAACAGCCCTGAGCAGCAAGTAGGGTGGAGATCTGGCCCTGTCCCCAGAACCAAGTCCAGGACCTGCAGGATGGAGTGGGCAGATGGCCTGGGGGATGCTTGCTTCTCCCTGGGCACAGGCAGGACCCTAACTCTGCTCTTACCTAGCTCCCTTCCCCCTCCCCTTGCCTCCTCCCACCTTCTACAGAATCCATTTGGCAGTTCCATTTGGTTGCAGGAAACTGCCAGGGAAGTGTGAGGGGCCCCCTTGGTGGGGACAGGGAGAAAGGAAAAGGTCATGGCAATGGGTCAGCTAGTGATGGGACCCCTAGGAGGCTTGCTGCTGTAACTGCTTATCCTGCCTCTGCTATATAGTAGCTGGATGGCATTAGGCAAATCACTGAACCCTTCTGGTGCTCGATTTTCTCCCCCGTGAAATGAAAGGGTTAGACTAGATGTTCTCCCAAGTTCCCTCCCACTTCGAACCCGGCAACATTCCCTACTCTTGCTACCTGACACACACCCGGATCCTTCTGATGCTCCCTTCCCCAGCCTCAGTTCCCCTTTGGTGGAAGAGACACGGCCTGGCCACAGAAAGTCCTGTCCTTCCAGCTAGAGGCCAAAAACAAAGGGACCCAGCGTTTCCCTCTGGATCCCCTGGGCACTGGATCTAGCTGAGCCTCAGAAAAGGAAGGAAGGGAAGGAGCATTTATCTACAGGGAGAAGGGAATGAGCATTTATCTACAGGGCCTACTATGTGCCAGGCTTACATACTATACTCTTTTTACAAATACTAACTCATTTGATTCTCACAGCAACCCTGGGAAATCAGTATAATCATTACACCCATTTTACAGCTGAGTAAACTAAAAGTGACGTAAACTTGTCCAGGGTCATACAGCCAGTACAACTCTGAGGCTTGATTTGAACTCAGGGCTTCCTGACTCCAGGCCCAGAATTCTATCCACTGTGCTGCCAGCTGCCTCTGAAACGCATGAGGAGCATCTCTAATCCTCCTGGGAAAGGGATACTGGGATTTAAACAGCTCCTGGGACAGGAAGCTGATCTTCTTTTATACAGGAGAATGGGGGTATGCAGCAGAGAGTGAGAACCTTGGGGGTAACTCAGAAAGAAGAGGTTGGAAGAAGCCTGGACCCCTTCTCCTCCAGACTCGACCTCACCTGAGCTGGAGGTTTTGCTGGGCTTCTGGCCAGCGCCTTGAGTACAGAAGATAGGAATCCAGCAGTAACATGGTCACTGGAAGGCTGTAATTCTCCTGGGGGTGACAAAGGCCCTGCTGAGTCCTAACCTGGCCCCATACATGTAGAGGAATTCATGGGGTGGGTTGGAAGCCATAGAGGTCACTGGTGGGGCAGATATGGGCAAGGTGTGGAGAAGAGACTCTTTCAGAGAGAATCTACTCTGTGAGTCCTCTCCTGGAAGGGGAAGGAAGGAAGAAGCTAGGATCTTTAGGATCTGGGCCCATAGGCATCGAAGGGGTGAGCCAGTCTGCTGGGGGGAGGGGATGTATCTAAACTCGGGACAAGGCAGATTAGGCACTGGAGGTAGGGGAGATCTTGAACCCCTAGACAATGGGGTCCAATCTTCTAAAGAGGGACGTGTCCCAAGTCCCTGGGCAACTCATCCTTTCCTCATTTGGGGAGGGATAGAAAGAAGTCCATTGCTAAGGGCTTGTGCAGAGGCAAGGGCTAGGTGATTGTGTATAAGATCTGGTATCTAGGTGGAGCTAGGCTCACCTGGAGATAGGTGAGAAGGCCCTTCAGGGTCATCTCAGGCTGACCTGGGGCAGGAGCAGGCACTGTCAGCCGGTCCCAGCAGGTCCATTTCATATCACGATACTGTTGGGTGAGCAGAGACATAGGTGTCAGTAAAGAGTCTACAGAGTAGACTCTCTACCAAGGCTTCCAGTGAGTGGAAACATCCTGGAACTCCTTCCTTCTGGGTTGCAGAAGTAACATCTAGGGCTGAAGAACCAGGCCCCAGTCTCCTACTTTGGAAAGGGATAGGATCGGACAAAAGGAACTGCCCTGACATATTCCTTGCTTCTTTGATTCTCCGGTTGTTAAGAGCCTGGCTTAGGGGAATCTTTGGAAACAGAGAGCAGAAAACAGTGAGTGGGAAAGGAAGGGAAGTAAGGAGGAAGAGCCCCCTCCTGCCATAGCCCCCTCCTCACCCTGCTTTCCCATGCTGGACCTTACCTGAGCTGAAAGTTTTGCTGCCTTAACACCAACATGTCTGAGATTAAATCCATCTTTCCCATATACCTGCTACTCTTTCAGACTTTTCAGTTTCTCTCTGTGGCATCACAGTTCACCCAGTCTCCCATATTGGAATTATCTTTGACTTTCTTCTCTTCACTTCTCACCTCTAATAAGTTACCAGGTCTTATTGATTCCAATTCAGCAACATCTCCTACCTCTATGCTTTTGCCTTGGCTGTCTCTCATGTCTGGAATGCTCTTTCTCCTTACTGCTGCTTCTTAAAATACCTAATTTCCCTTAAAAACCCAGATTAGGTACCACCTTCTCCACGAAGCCTTTGCTGACCCTGTAGCTGCTAAAGCCTTTCCCATAACTTATATTAATTTTGTGTACATCTTGCATATTCTTCAATAAGTACATATTGGCTCTCCTCAGAGAATGATAATTCCTTGAGGACAAGAACTTGCCATACAATAGGTCCTTAATAAATGTTGTCTAATTGAATATCTTCTGAATTTATCTCCTTTCCCACCGTCACACTCCAGTATACGTCTTCCTTCTTTACCACTGCCTTAGATTACTGCAACAACCAGGTCACAGGACTTCCTGCTACCAGTATCTCCCTCGATCCTTCCTTCCACAGCCAGAATAATCTTTTAAATTTGTACATCTAGTCATATCACTCCTCTGCTCATAAACCTTTGCTGGCTCCCTATTACCTTTTGAGTAAAGTTCACTTTTCTCTGTCCTCTACATGTGCCCAACTTACCTTCTCACAGAGTCCAGCCAAAAGGGACAACTCTTTGCCCCCACCCCCACTCCCCCAAACACCTTCATGCCTTTACTTGGCCTCTCCCCTATGCCTGCTGTGCCCTCCCTCCCCTACTAGGCTGGTGAGTCCTTATTTGTCCTTTAAAGAGCGACCGAAATGCCACCTCCTCCAGGAAGCCCTCCCTTATTATCCAGGCGGCACTGACTTCAGGCTCTTGGTTGTCTATTACAATTGCCTGTGCCTTATTTTTTTGTAAAATAAGAGGGGGAAAGTCAACTCAATGATATCAAAGGTTCCTTCACTCTTGAGATCCTTTGACCCTAAATGTATTCCCTCCCACCCCAAAGGGGAGAGAAAGAGAAAGGGAAGGCCAGGAAACCCAGGCCTGGGAACTGCTGGTGGAAGAAAGGGCAGTTCTGGAGAGGGGATGGGGAGGGGGTGGGGGGAGAAAGAAGCAGAAGAAGGCCGAGGGTCCAGGAGAAGGGGACAGAGGGCCAGCTCGGTCAGCGTGCCTTGATCCTCCCTCCCCAGGCCGGCTCCTTGGTGGGGCCTGTCACAGGACATGGCTGTGGGTGGGGTGGGGGTCAGGGGAGCTTCCTGAGGAAGTAGGGGGGAGGGGCAGCAGCTGCAAACCTCAGATAAGGAGCATTACTCCTCAAGTCCATGGCTGTCCAGCCAGCTCAATCTCTGAGCTGATGGGAGAGGATCCCCCTGGGGCACCAAGGAGGGTCCTGCTCCAGGGCTGTCCAGGGCCAAGACACCAGAACGGTAGCTCCGGCTCTGTGGCCAACTGGCTGTGTAACTCGGGGCTGGTTCCTTCCTCTCTCTGAGCCTCAGTTAGAGGAGCTGCCCTGAGTTGAGAGATCATCCCCTAGGAGATTGCATGGTTCTCAGATTTCACATTTGTGTGAGCCCAGAGAAGAGATCCTAGGACCTGGAGTTGTTTGGGACCCTAGAGACCACTTGAATCCAGCACACCTTTTATGGGAGAGGAAGTGGAAGACCAGAAAGAGAAAGGAATAATCCCACAGTTGGGAGTCCCAAGAGCTGGGATTTAAAGGCAGGTCTTCTGACTACTCCAGATTGCTCCAGAAGATACAAAGGACATGGGAAAGGTTTTAAGTCAAGGAACAGTGGGAAGCGAGTGGAGGAGAGAGATAGTTAGCGATGACTGTCCTGGGGGCTCCTACCCTGGCTCATCAGAAACTCTAGTGTCCCCACAGAATGACCACATCTAGCCCTGAGGCTGGGCCCAATCTGGAGACAAAGAAGGCCCTGTGTGTGGGGGCAGGAAGGGGGTCCTAGGTTGCTCCCTGCTAACCCTTGTCCTAGGCTTTATACAAAGGCCCTCTGTGATGGGCCTGCAGAGCTGAGGGGACACGAAGGAACGAAGACCTCAGGACTAGGTAGCAGTCAGTCCCTGTGCCCCTGACTCCTCTCACATAATGTGCGGGGAAGGACGGGAGGCAGACAAGCCCTTCTAGTATTTCGAACCATTCCCTTCTCTTTCTTCCTCTTCCTGCCTTTCCCATTCCCTCCTGCCTCTCAGACCCTGTTTTTCATTAGCTTGGTCTAATGAGCTCATAATCACTTTCAGACCCTAGTGCAACTGGGTTCTCTCTGCCCATCCCCAGTGTACACATACATGCACACACATAAGTACTCACTGACTCATGCAAACAAGGGCATGAATGCACTCATGGAGACATGCATGTGTACATGTACTCAGGTATATGAGTACTCAGGTACCATTCAGAGGGACTCCCTTGAGGCCAGGCCAGGCTAAAGGCTCCCATGGGCCTGGAACTCTGTTCTCTCATCTGCTCTGGGCCCAGGCATGGAAGCTGGTAGAACCGGACTCTACTTTTTCCCCAGCCCCCAGAGCCCAACAGCTGCAATCAGGGCCTTATCCAGGCCTGTCTCATTCTCATCCCCTCTATGGGGTGGACTTGGCTCTGACTGAACCTGGAGAAAGTCTCAGGCTCCCCTGTTTGCCCCTCAGAAGGGCTCCCTAGGGGAGGAGGGCTGAGGAGGGGGCTGACTGCCGGATGTCTGGCTACACTAATGAGTTAAAGCTGTGAGCTCTCCCCCCACCACCCACAGACCCCATCGGGTCTGACGGCTGCTTCCTGTGTCTGACAGTTCCCAGCCTGCTGCCCCCATCCCCCTAGCCTCAGCCCTTGTTCCCCACTCTGGCCCCTCATCTCCTCCCACCCCAGCCTGGCTCCCTTCCCCAAGCCCCTGGTTCCCAAACAGTTCCCCTTCTCTCCTCATCCTTCCCAGCCTGGTTCTGTCCTCCCCCTCTTCAGTCTTCACCCATTCCCTCACCTTCCAGCTTCCTAACCTCTCTTTATATATCAGCCCAATGAATTAGACTGGCAATGCAAACCCTTCTGGAAGTCTGAGAGGGAAAGGGGGAGATAGTGAAGAGGGGCTGGCCTCCACTCTTGACACTCACCCCCAGCACTCAATTTTGGGGGAAGTTCAGAGTGCATTGACAGAATGCCTCTTCAGGCAGGGATGGGGAGCAGGGAGATTGGCCTGGGAGTGATTGTACAGCTGGATTCTCAGGGAGCTTCCTGTAGGGCCCCAATCTTCCCAAGATGTCTCTTGGACCAGGTCTAGAGTTGAAGACAGAGCTGGGCTAAAGAGTGAGCTGAGAATGAAGCATTTGGACATTAGGTTAGAGATAGGGATAGGGACCTTGGAACAAGCACTACAGTTAGGAGTAGAGCGGGCACCAGAAGTCTTCCCATTAGGAGAGAGGCTTCATGGTGGGCTGGAAGGAGATGCTGCCTGCACAGATGAACTTTATCTAGAGTGCACAATAAGGCCAGACCCAAACTAGGGTGTGTGCGTGCGTGTGTGTGTGTGTGTGTGTGTGTGTGTGTGTGTGCTTGGCCCAGAACAGCCAGGGAAAATGTTAGTGCTTAAAAGCACTTGAGGAAACTTGTGAGTCAACTACAGGCTTGAGGACTAAGAGCTGGAAGGAACCTTAAAAACCTAGTCTGAATCGCCTTGCACTTTACAGAATAGGAAATGAGACCCAGAGAAAAGAAAAGAACTTGTCCAGGGTCCATGGCTGAGGTTCAAACCCAGGCCTTCTGACTCTTAAACCAATGTGCCTTCTATGGAATCCAGCTGCCTCACTCAATCAGTGCACGAGAGAATATTTTCATATGCCCCAAAGTCACTTGGACCTTTATGCTGGTATTTCTGTAAGTGCTCATACCCTTGGAAAGAAATGCCAGAGGAAAAGCCCACCAGCCCCATGAAGTGTCCTATTGGAGCAAGAGAAGGGAATGAACCACTGGGGATCAGAGCATGGGAATCCGGGGAGCTCGTGGGGGTCGAGGGCCCCAAACAGAAAGCTAGGAGTCAGCTCAGCTGCTTCTAGTCACACGTAGTGACTTCCTACCACCAAGAAAGAACAAGTCAAGAAGGAAATCCTGGGCCAAGGGCAAAGGTTCCTGGGATCAGTTCAGAGAATGAGCTGATTCATGAGAAGCTGGGACTAGAGGCTCCATGGCCCAGGTCAGAATCATGGACAAGGAGGGAGCAAGAGGGACAGAAGGAAGAACGGAGATAGGGTAAGGGCGGGGAAAGCAGAAGGTGCTGGGAGGATGACGGGGTGGGAGACATCGATAGGATTTGGACGAGGGTCAGAAGGGAGAAAGACTGAATGAAGGATAAAGAGTCAAGGACAGGCAGAGAGTGATCTCTAGAGGAATAGGGGGCGAGAGAGGGGAAGGGATGGGGCCAAGGTCTGAGCCAAGATGAGAGAGGGGGACCCGATGAAGAAAAGGGAGAGAGACAGGAACAGGGGCAGCAATTAGGACAAATGTAGAAAGGGAGAGGCGAGGGACAGGGTAAGGGGGTGAGATTACATGGATGTTAGGAGTGGGGGGAGAGTCCAGAAAAAGGCCCGAGATGGGGAGAGATGAAGAAGAGAGGCCAGATGAAAGGGAGGAAGACGGGAGACCCTGGGGCCCTGGGGAGAAGATGAGGGCCCCGGGCAGGCTGAGGGCAGAGAATGAGTCTTCACCTGTTGGACGCACGGGGCCTTGGGGATCCAGCGGCAGAGGTAAGGCAGAGTCAGGTGTACTTGGCTATGGCGGTAGGAGCTCAGATGTTGGTGCCCCATCACAATCTTATACAGCTCCAAGCCAACCAGTCCAGCCACTACAGCTGTTGTTGTGGCTAAGGCTGGGATGATCTCCCCTACAATCTTCTTACTCTGGAGAGGGACGGACACAGAGAAGGATCAGGGCCAAGAGGGCTGGACCCTCCAGAAAAATGGATAGCACATATGTGTCTGGGACCCCTGTTACCCCCACTCAGGAAAATAGATCCCTCGAGGTCCAGCTGGATCTGGAGAATTTAACTACTAGGGAGAGACTCAACAGAGCTGGCATAGAGAATCATCATATCATAACACCTTAAAGCTTGAGCGGACATTAGAAGTCATCCGAGCTCTAGACGCCCCCATTTTACAGTGGAAGACAGTCAATAGCAGAGAGGGAAGAGATTTGGACCAAGGTCACGCAGCTAGTAAGTGTTGAAATCAGGATTAGAACCCAGTTCCTCTGACGCCAAACCCAGTATACTTTTCACCGTAACCTGAGTGGATGTGAGGACCCTAGGGTGGGGGTGGGGGGGTGTCCAACCTTGCTTCGGTCAGCTGGGGAGATTCCATAGTTCTCAGCCCGAAGATTGGATGCAGCCACAATGAAATCCATGTGGAAGTTACTGTCATCGTCCTATGGAGAGTCAGTCAAAACCCAGAAGAGTCTGGTGGGCTCTGGGGCTCTAAGCTAGGTCTAGTGACCCCAGGCCAGAGATGCTTAGTGTACTCCCTGAGGTCTGTCTCTTACCATCTCAAACAGCTGTGGCTCCAAGGAGGTTCCTGGCCATTTCGCCAGAGCCGAACGTAGTTCTTGTATGTGGTTCAGATCTGCAATTGGGGGAAGAGAATAAAGAACGTCCTAAGGCTGAGCACCCCAGTCCAGGCCTGGAATCTTCTCCGGTCAGCTACTTTTTAAAAAAATTAAATTCTATATTATTTAAGGTGGTTAAAAAAAGAAACAACAATGAATACTAACACAAAGAGCAAAAAGAAAAATACATACGTGGTTGACAGAATTCACTCGTAAAAAAGTAAAATGTTGTATTTTTTTCTCCCAATTACCAGGTATTCATTTTTTTTATTCCTCCCTCCTTACATTCTCCTCCCCACCCTGGGGAAAAAATGAGGAGAAACAACCCCCTGCCCCTGATGAGCGCAGCCAAACAACCCCCGCATTGGGTCTCTCTCGGCCGTGGGGCGCGCCGTAATAGGCAAACACAATCCCTTGAGAAACGGGGGGGGCTTTGAAAACAAAAGGGGGTGCGGCTCTGAGTCCGGAGTCGGGGTTCAGGTGTTGACTGTGATGTGTTCTGTGCATGCGATGATAGGTGAGCCCCTGTTTCCTCACACAGGTGTTCGATTTTCCTACCACCCACCTCCTAGAGCTGGGGTAGGAATTTCCGTAAACCTTGAAGTGCTCTAGAAAGTGAGCTGCTGTCATTTTGTTATCAAGGTGGAGTGGAGGAGCCCTGAGCTGGGAGGCAAAAGAACTGAGTTCTACTCCTGGTTCTGTCACTGAGGTACCCGATGCCCTTGAGCAAGTCACTTCCCTTCTGTAGGTCTCAGTTTCCCTTACGGTAAAGTAAGAGGGGCTTGCCTTGGTGATCACTGAGGTCTTTTCCAGGTGGGATGTGCTGTGATTCTAGATTTAATGATCAAGGCCCCTTTGTTATTTCTACACGTGTGAGTCCTCTGAAAGGAAAGGAGTTATCTATCTTTTGTAAACTTTGGGGCTGACCACATATTAGGCGGAATCATTCTGATTTATTTTTGAAGAGGATGGGAACCTTGTTGTTACCTGTTTGGATTGTGGATTTTCATTATTTTGTTGTTGTTGTTGATCTTGCCTAACACTAGTTAGCTCAGGGACTCAGTTTAAATGGTTAGATTAAATGAATTAAAATTAAATGGTTAGATTGAATGATGTCTAAGATCTAGGTGGCACAGTGGATACACAGAGAGCCAGGCTGGAGTTGCAAAGGCTCATCTCCCCGAGTTCAACTCTAGCTTCAGATACTTATTAGCTGTGTGACCCTGGGCAAGTCACTTAACCCTGTTTGCCTCAGTTTCCTTATGAGGTGGAGGAGGAAATGGCAAATCACTCCAGTATCTCTGCCAAGGAAAAACCCAAATGGGGTCACAGAGAGTCGGACTCGGCTGAAATAACTGAACAATGGCAAAACAACAAGCTCCCTTTCAGTTCCAAATTCTATGATCCTACCACAACAGGTGAAGCACTAACTTCCCCCTTCCCAGCTCCCGCTGTACAGTACAGAGGACTTCTGACTGATTGAAAGGAGGTTTGCAGTTGCAGAATAAACCAATGAATTTGGGCCAGAAGCAACAAATGGACTAATTAATCTCAATCTCTTTAGGCGTGTTCTGGGACAAGAGTTAACATTCTTGAGGGAGTGGAGAGAAAGTTGGAATTGTTCAAACTAATCCCAGGAAACTGTCCTGAAAGAGAATAACTTAGAAAGCTTAAGGGCCACTGAATCTGGGATTGAGCAGTTATATTCCCACTTTAATGACTTCATTTTTGTGTGTAGTTTTTTTATGGTTTTGTCTTTTCTTCTATCTTTTTATCTTTTTAAATGAATCACAGAGAGCTCTTTCTTGTGGTCTGAAGCATACAGATCTCTCGAAACAAGAATCAGATTGACACTGACATTGCTGCAGGAAAGAGCCCTGATCCTCTGCTACCCCAATATGACTTACCTCCCCATCTACTCCCTTCCCTGGCCACCATTGCCCTATTAGGATGTAGACCCCTTGAGGCTAGGGACTGTCTTGATTTCACATTTAGATAGCCATTGCCTAGTAGGAAAGCACCTTGTACATAGCAGGTACTCAAAGCCTTGCTGTTTGATGGTTTGACCAAGTGATGAATCAGAAAAGTGATGACCTAGAACTTCCCTCTCAAGTTCTAGCTGGCTTCCCCCATGGACAGGAACCATGTCTTCCCTATTAGACTTGGGACTTCTAAGGGAAGATGAAGGAGGCACAATCCCTTACCCCATTTTGCTGAGGCTTGTTCTAGCTCCTGGTTATTGGCAAAGATGGGGGTGTGGGCCTGGAAGTGAAAGGTAGGTGCTGGTAGCTTCTGAAGCAGCACACATAATTCATCCCGGTCCTGGGAGCCCAGCAGTTTGTGGGTCTTGGCATACAGGTTGGCAGCTGCCAGAATATAATCCACGTGGGTATCCTATGGCAGAAGCCAGGATCAGTGGGGCCTAATGTCACAAGGATGTCTCTCTTTTGCCCATCTGATTGGATGTAGGCATATGTATGGAAGTACATGGGTGTCTGCATATATATGTCTGCAGTATGCATCTGTGCAAATACTCTTCATTTGGATGGTGTGTATCCATGAGCATGTATCTCCATCCATAGCTCAATGTGTGTATGTTCGCATGTTTTCCTGTATAATATACCTGCTTGTGTGTGTGTGTGTGTGTATATACATATATATACATATATGTGTATATATAGACCCACACACATTTGTGCACCCAACACTTATGTATGCCTATATGTTTTCCATTTCCTTTCCCCCTTTGAGGGCAAACATCATATTTCTTTCTTTCTTTGTCTCCTCAGTGTTTAACACAGGGTTAAGTGCACATAATAAGTGATTAATAAATGCTTGTTGATTGATATATACGTAGCATGTGCATTTGTCTGTGTTTACCTACATGTCTATGTCCGTGGGTCTATATCTATGTCCATGCGTCTCTGTGTGGATCTCAATATACATCCCCTTAGGGGTGCCATGCCTATGTCAATGTGCCATGCCTGTCCTTAGTTCTGGACAGGTAGGGGAAAGGTGTGAGGCCCAGATCACAAACTCTTCAAGATTTGGGGAGGCAGGCACAGGTGCCCAAAGAAGAGGTGTGCTCTCCCCCACGGATCAATTCTTGGCTTTCCTTCCCCACCCACCTTGGCTCCTCTGCTCCAGCCTCCAAGCCCCAGCTCACCCTGCTGACGTCAAACTCCAGAGGCTGCGGACAGCGTTTGGTACCAGACCAGAAGGGGACTCCTTTCTCATTCACCTGGGGAATGTGGGGAGGTCTGAGCCTCCATCAGTTTGCATTATTACCGACTGCTCCGTGCTCCCTCTGCATTCCTCAAATACACCTCCCTCCCCACGCACACCTGTTCCCTCCTCCCTTACCTTGTTATGGGGAAAGTACTGAAGTAGGTAGGTTATGCTGTCATGGAAGCAATGTTGCCAGCGCCCCCGGGCCCAAGTTACACAATCCTGCCAACACTGTGGTGGGGTGAGGAAGAAAATGCTTGCCGTCTTCAGATAATTGAGGGCTTGTGGCCCCTCCATTTTGTCTAAGAAGTCCGGTTCCCTGGGAAGAGAGAATCCTCAATGCAGACTCCTAGGGTCTGGGCCCCTGGGAGCCAGGAACAGAGCCAGACCTCATGGGCCTTTTCACATGGGACCTGAACTCTGAGCTATTTCTTCCTCTCCCCTATCATTCACGTCACTGCCTTTGGCTCTGCTCTTATAACAGGCATTCTGGTCCCTACCAACCTGTACAGCTGGGCCCATGGGCTATGGGGTTCTTGGAGCCAGGATAAACACCATCTCCCACCTACCAGAGAACAAAGCTCAATGATACCCAGTCCCAGGGGCACCCACTTTTGCTGCCGAAGACCACATCCCACCCTTTGCCTTCCCCTGTAAAGGCCTTACTGTAGGTAGCGGTTGATCATCTCTGCTGGCAATCTGAACAGCCCTTCAAACTCATTCCGGGCCCACTGTGCCAAGAGAATAAGTGGAACAAAATGGTTGGAAGAGGTAGTTATCAAATTCTGGCCAAATTCATCTACCCCACATTGTCCTGGAGCCTTTGCTCTTATCTTTAGACTGCAGTATCATGGAAGGGATCCTAAAGATGCTCTGGTCTAATCCTCCCCATTTTCAGATGATAAAACTGAGACTCTGAGAGATTAAGAAATTTGCCTAGGGTCACAGAGGCAGTAAACAGTAGAGCAGGAATTCCAACTCAGATCCTTGGACTCCAAGCACTCCATTCTACTATGATGCCTCCCTCTCCCCTACTCCCCCTGCCTTCTAGAGACCCTCCTGTAAAGAGCAGCAAGGCTCACATTTGGAAGAAGGTGAGGTTAGTTACCTGAGAGTGAGTTAGTTACCTGTAGGGTGTGCTCAATGGTACTGGGAAAGTGGCGTAGAGTACAAGCAGGGTACACAGTCTCAGCATCTTCAGCTAGGGTGTTGTATGGCTGGGTCAGGGAGGGCACAAAGATGGCAGCACTGCCTTGGGTACCTTGAGTGCCTGACTCTAGCATTGGCTTCATATAGTGGACACAGCGTTTGGACACATACTTACCTAGGAGTAAAAGGTTGGAGAGTGAGAAGGCACCAGGCTCAGGAACCGGGGGATCTGAGAACTGGGGACCAGGGGCTTCTTGGTGGGTATTTGGGAAACAGTCTAGTATCAGTATACCAAAGGTCTCTTCCCTTAGGGCAGCTGGTGGTGCAGTGGACAGAGTACAGGAAGACTTAAGTTCAAATCCAGCCTCAGACCCTTACTGGCTATAAGGACAATTCACTTAATCTGTTTGCCTCAGTCTCTTCAACTGTAAACTGTGGATAACAATAGCACTTAACTTTCAGAGTCTTTATTTTCACGAACTCAAATTCAGTATTTCCTTCAATAATTTAAAAATGAGATTCTGAGAGAGCTTCCATGGGCTTTACCAGTTGACCTAAAGGGCCCATAACACAAAGGGGAAGGAGCTTCTACCCCACCTGGTGCTTAGTCTCTTCCTCTTCCTCTGTAAAAGAAGGAGCTTTCTAAGGCCCCTTCTATGTCTAAGTCCTACCCGCCATGAGGATGACCTACGGGCCTGAAAGCTGTCCAGGGCAGAGGCCACACCATCGAGGCTGGAGAAGAAGTCCTCCCCAAAGATGTCTTCCGTGTCAGGGCCCAGTTCATTTGTGTATGTTGTTACAGAGAGATCTGGGTTCATGCTTCTCACAGCTAGAGCTGCTGCTTCTGACTTGTGCTTCTGGAAGGAGGAGGTGGAGAAGCTTAGGGGGAGACTGGGGCGGGGAGCCCAGAGTTCTGCTTTTCTCTGCCTGGGAACCAGGGGTGCAAAGTTGAGGAGTCTGAGGGAAAGGGGACAGAGGTCGCCCCTTTGGGGCTGAGGAAGTCAGGGTATAGATCTTCTTAGAGAATTCCCTTCCCTCAATAAAGTGGAATCTTGAGGAAGGGGATGGGAATGGGGCTGAGTTCCCCAACTCACATTTAGGTCTTGTGACCGGAAGAGGAACTGCCTGCTGAGATTGGAGAGCTCCACAGTGTCCATGTCGGTGACAGTGATGCCCCCGCCCTGCCCAGCTCCTAATCCCAGCATCGAAAAGGTCTTGAGGAGCTCACAGCCAATGGCCCCTGCCCCCACCTGTCCAGGAGAAAACAGGCCTTGTTGGGACTAATTTCCCCAAATAACTAGCCATTTGGCCTTCCCTAAGTTATCTATTCATTCTCTGAAATAAAAGGAGGTTGTTGGACTAAGAGACTTTGCACCTCTGAAATCCTGTGACTCTGACTTTTCGCCTACCTCCACTCTCCACGGTCCCCTGACCTCCTCCAAAGCTCATTTCCTTGACTCCACCCTGCCTGGCTTCCCTTGTCCTGCTCCTTCCTCCAGTGACCCCAGAGATGGGTATGATTGTCTCCCCGGAGTTTGCTGAGTTATGGGCTTGAGGTCTAGGAGCCCAGACCCCTGATGGCTACTCCCCAACTCTGTTTGGGACTGTCAAGATAGGGGGCTCACGCCCATAAGAGCCTTAAGCAACCATACTTCCCAGAAGGCTCAGGCTGGATGACAAAAAAGAGCCTTCCCCACTTCAGACCTGGCTTATAGGAGTCTGGACCTCTGGAGTCCCAGACTCCTTCCTGCTCACCAGGAAATAGTGCTGCTTGCCCAACTTCTTCTGGAAATCATCCCCAAACACAGCAATCTGTCCATCATAACAGCAATATCTCTGAAGGAAGATTTGGGATGGATATGGGGGAAGAGAAGGGGCAAAACAGGTGACAACCAAAATATGACCTTCACTGCCATTCATTGCGTGTAGTAGAAAGATTACTGACATGGCAGCCAGAAGACCTGGGCTTCAGGTACCTCACTGCTCTTGGTAAGGTGTCCTCATCTATGAAATGAGTACAACCTTCCTAACAAGGCTGTTACAAGGAAAGTGCTTTATATAAAGCACTATGTAAATGTCAACTCTATATACTTAGCACATATAACAAAACTCTGCTTACGACTCATAACGGCCACTGTAACGATTTTCCTCAATTTTGAGTGAATCCTGTCCCTCTGAACCCCCAGATCCGAGATTCCTTGGGACCGTTGCCTTCTTTCTTTCTTTTTAAATTAAATTATTTATTTTTAGTTTTCAACCATCACTTCCAGAAGTTTTAAATTTTTTCCTCCTCCCTCCCCAAGATGGTACGCAACCTGATACGTGCTCTATACATACATTTCTATTAAACACATTTTCACATTAATCATGTTGCATAGAAGGATTATAATGGATGGGAAAAACCACGAGAAAGAAAAAAAACAAAATAACACAAAAGAAAAGAGAAAATAGTCTGCTTCGCTCTGTATTACGACTCCATAGCTCTTTTTCTGGATGTGGCTAGCATTTTCCATTATGTGTCCTTTGGAATTGTTTTAAGTACTTGTATTGCTGAGAAGGGCTAAGTCTATCAAAATCAGTCCTTGTACACTGTGACTGTTACTGTGTGCAATGTTCTCCTGGTTCTGCTCCATTCACTTAGCATCAGTTCATATAACTCTTTCCAGGTTTTTCTGAAGTCCACCTGCTCATCATTTCATATACGACAACTTGTTCACCATTCTCCAATTGATGGGCATCCCATTGATTTCCAGTTCTTGGCCACAATAAAAAGAGCTACCATACACATTTTTGTACGTGTGGGTTGTTTCCTTCTTTCTCTTCTGCCCTCCCCTCTCCTCCCCCAAGGTCTTACACAGGGGGTCAGACCCCTGTCTACCATCCCTGCCCTAACCCCCTGAAGTACTCACCGGGGCACATGCTTCTGGTCTCGGTGGGGGCTTCCCATCTTCTGGCAGACATTCAAGAGCATCAAAGTACAGCCATTGGTCCAGGGGTATGAACTTCCCTGAGGCTGCCTGGGAAACCCCACATTATTAGCTACCCCTCTGCCCTAGCCTTCTTGCTTCCCACCCTTATTCCTTCCTTCTATTGCTCCACAGAATCAGCTCTATTTCTCTCCCTTTCTAATAGTTCCTGGTCCTTGAAACTGTCTTCCTTTCAGTGTGGTCGAGTGGGGAAGAAAGCACAGGCTTAGACTCAAGAGAGATCTCATTTGAATCACGATGCCAATATTTATTTGCTGTATGATCAGAGGTATTTTATCACCTCTCTAAGCTTTGGTTTCCTTATGTGTATCATAGGAAGGATACTAAAAATGCCCCTAGTTTTCTCCCAGGTTAGTCATAAGGAAAGGACTTTGAAAACTAGGCAGCTGGGTGACAAAGTGGATAGAGTGCTGGGCTTGCAGTCTGGAAGACTTGAGTTCAAATCCTGCCTCAGACACTAGTGTCACATTGGGTAAATCATTTAATCGCTCTAATCTTCTCAGTTTCCAAAACTGTAAAATGAGAGAATTTGATTGGTGGCCTCTAATGGCCCTTCTAGCTCAAAGTCTGTGATCCTATGTATGACTTTTTAGAAATAGCGTAAAAATGGAAGCTGATCTGGTTGCCTCCTCCCCACTCTCACCCCATCTGGCTCCCCACCCATAGGAGGGGTACTGTGCACAAGGCTTCCTTCACAGACCCTGGAATTAGGTCTGTGTTCCAATCCCAGCTTTGCCACTACTTGTGTGGGTTTGGGAAAACCCCTTCCTGTCCTCTGGATCTCAATTTCATTCCATGCATAAACCGTCTCTAAGATCCCTTAGAAATGGTCTCTAAATTCTAGCATGCTACCAGGCAGGAGGAGCTGAAGGACGTTGGAGGGCATAGAAGTCTGCGACTAGGATACCCTCTGGTGGCCTCTTCTGGTTACTGCAAGCTAGTGGCTCACCAACATTGGTCAGGGGTTCCCTGGATTCTCCTGGTCCTGTCCCTGGCTCTCACCTTCAGCATCTCTTGGGCAGCCATCCCGCCAAATACTGAGTTGATGGGGCTCAGGTCCCCAGTGCTGGTCATAGCAAATTCCCTCACCAGGGCCTCATTCAGCTTCTTGTCATCATCTCCCTGAAGGGGTTTTAGGTCCTGGGCCAGGATCACCAGCTCGTTTGCATCCCCCTGCCCAGGAGAAGTAGGTGACGAAGAGAAAACTCTTCCCCCAGTCTCCACCCAGCCCCAGCTCTCCCTCCAATCACCAAGGTCCTGAGGGTGCCAGGGCAACTCACCTGGTGCCAGGGCCTGGGGAGGCGGCCAGTCTGAGACTGGTACTTGTGCAGTGCTCGGAAGGCCTGATGCAAGCAGCGGGCACGCTGTGTGCCCTGAAGGTTAGCGGCCATGATCTTGGGCTGGTACAGTGATAAGGGCAAGGCTTCCTAGAGGTGTGAGGAGGGGACATCCCACCTTTATCTAGACCTCACTCCCCCTGCTCCCCTCCTCCCCAAACCTTTTAGATCAGAACTTCTGGTGATATCAGCCTCCCCTGCCCCTTTCCCTCAATATGCTAAATCCCCACACCTAAGGGCTTAGGTCTCAGGATTTAGAATCAGAGCACTGGGGTTCAAATTCAGGTTCCACTTACTACTGTGTGACCACAAGCAAGTCATGTGAAGCAAAGGGACTAAAAATTCACTCAGGTCCTTCCTAGCTCTAAATCTGATGATCCTATGGATCCTTGCCTGAGGAAGGGCCTGTCGCTCACCCTCTGCTTCCACACATACTTGCCAGGCTCCCTGACCCTCACTCTAGCTCCTGGTATTCACTCCTTTACAAGAACTACTCACATAGGAACGAATCTGAGGTCTCTTCACCTCTGTGATGGCTCCACTTCGTAGGTAGGGAGAAAAGGCTGTGGTGTCCCCAATCTCAAGGGTCCATTTATCTGCCAAGTTTTCCACCACCAGTCAGCACAATGCTTGACCCCAGCCCACTACCCTAGGAACTCTGTCCTGGGATTAACCTGGTCTTAATTCCTGAAGTTTGAGAATACTAGCCCCTAGAAACCAACAGGACAGAGATGTGCCTGAAGGCAGGGGCCATGTCTTCCCCACTTAGGCCAACGAGCCCCTGAGGACAGGAGTCATTGTTCCTCGGCAGACTAGATGCTTTCCAAGGATCAGAAACCTCCACTTTGTATTAGGGGTTCCATAAAGGTGGGGGGGGCAAGATTGGGGACCTTCCCAACAGTGGGAGCTAAATCTGCTAAACTCATATCCTTTCTCCCTCTCTCTATCCCCATTCCCCAGCTCTGGGACTTTCTCACGCTCAACACACACAGGGTTGGGATGACTTACCTCGAACTCGGATGGTCCGAGGATCACAATCATTGAGCTCCACCATGCCCTCAATGCCAGAGAAGGTCACCAGGTCCCCATCTTGGAAACGATGGCCATTTTCTTCAAGAACAGTGAGTATACCAGGAGAACCCTAAATATGACAGGACTCAAGTTGCCTATGTCAGTGGCCTTTGCATGGGGGGCCCTCAGCCCATTCCTTCTCCTAGGCTGTAACAGTTAAGATTGTGGCTGGTCAACACCCACCTGAGAGATGTGCTGGATGTTGTTCTCTAAGGGTTCGGCTTCACTAGGATCACGGATGATGAATTTCTCACCAAAGTCACAGAAAAGTTGCCTGGTAAAGAAGGAAGGGGAAGATAGGACTCCTGGTAGTGGGTCCTTTCATGAGACACAGTTGAATTCAGTTAAGGAATTCAAGAGATTTATTAAGCCTCTACTCTAAGTCCAAAGCACTGTCCAAAGCCCGAGGATGGGGAAATACAGAATTTAGATACAGGACTCTTCCATGAGAATCTCACAGTCCAGCTGTAGAATGCTTTAACGCATTATCTCATGAAAAGTGCATTATACAGGCACAAACAAACTGGTGTGAAGTCTGAGAGGCAGATAATTAACAATGAAATCAAAGAAAGCTTCAAGGAGTTGGCTTTGAGCTGAGTTTTTGAAGAGCCAGAGTAGGGTAAAAGTTATCCAGGTATGGGGTTTGGAGCAGGAAGGAAAAAGGGGAATGGACCTTTGACATTACTCACCCCACCAGGCCTCGAGTGCTGGCCACCAGGAAAGGCACCCCATGCTCATGACAAAGGCTTCCCACCCGTAGCTGTTCTTCTAGTGTGGAGTCTGTCAGTACCACCACCTGGGGGTCCTTGGAGCTCAGCACGAAGCCTGGACTGACCAGGCCTTTCACCCCCATCCCACCCTCATGCCAACTGATGCACTTCCCTGACAACCCTAATGGCTTCCTTCCCCATTGCCACTATAGGATCTGGACAGGAACCCCCAACACAGGCCAGAACGAATGGAAGAAGAGGGGTCTGAAGATGAAGCCCAGAGAGGTGGAATTCCGTGGATGGGGGGTGGGGGAGGAATCTCCTGGTCTTTTATGGGGGGCAGGTGGGGACAAGTTTAAAGGAGAAGCGTACACAGGGCTTGACGTTTTGGGAATAGACCTGCTGTTTTAGAGGACAAAGGGGGCTGGTGGTACCTGGAATCCTTTTAACACTGTCTCAGTGAGGGGTCCATCATAGGTATTGATGCAGACATCGCTGTTGAGCTGGGCTAGGTGGGGCAGAGATGCTTTGGCCCTGTTTTGTCCTATGTCCTTCTCTGACAAAAAGAACTGAGAGAGAACATGCCTTGGAGTAGTAGTGGCAAGAGAGAGACAAAGAATCTTCCACCTGCAGTTCTGACCCTACCCCTGGACTCTTTAGCTGCTACTGTCCTTTCCCTCACAGGTCCCTTTGGATCTGACCCTTCCTTACTTGGGAAGCAAGATCCATCCAGCAGGTTGGACCAGGGTCATGCAGAGTGAGTCTGCCCACGCCAGCCAGGACTAGGTTCTTGGCAATCTCAACACCTAGTCCCTTCATGCCAGACACCAGCATGGAAGACCCCCGTAGCCTCCTCATGGCATCTGTGCCCAGAACATACCTTGAGGGGTGGAGAGAGAATTGTGGTCAGCTGATCAGCCTCACACTCCTGCTACCCAGACCCCCTTCTGAAAAGATGGTTTAAAATTTGGCTTCTTGCCAACCTGTGCAGTCACCCCCTCCACCCCCCCCCCAATCCTCTTATACTTACAGCTGTCGGGAATACAGTTGTTCATTGATATCCAAATATGTCTTGCGGTCACCCATTCTCTTGTATGGACCACCACTGGCTCAGATACCCAGCCAGACACCGAAATGGACAGAAAACCACCCCCCCACCCCCAATAGACACCCAGTTAAATCCTACTGGTCAAAGCCCTAATCCCCAATCGAGCTACCAACAGCTGGTCATTGTTGGCCCTGAGCTCCCAGAAGTGGCTTAGAAGGATGAAAGTCAATGCCTTCCCACTCTTCTCCCTTTATTTCCTTTCCTAGACCTGTCCCGTGTCCAGGCAGCTGCCTCAGTTCTGGACGCTGCCTTGTCCTTCATCTCAAGGCTCTGCTCAGTTAGAAAGAAAACAGGGCTCAGCAGTCCTCTGTCTCCTCCTCCCCTTTCATTTTCTAGGAAAGCGAAAGTGAAACCCTGAAAATGAATCTTAGGCACCCAGTTAATTTCTTACTTTCCTTATCGACCTGGAACTGCCCCAGTGCCCAGAGGGAAGCAGTAGAAGAACAAATACACTGCCTTCATTAGCCTGGCATTATTCCAGATGATGTCACTCCCCTTTATATACTCTCTCCATTTAAGCCAGACTGGTTGACTGTTGTCCAAACTTGGTACCCTCTCACCTCCACCAAGTCGGGGGAGGGGGCCTCCAAATCCTCCCCACCTCCACCTCATGGAGTCCTGCAGCTTATCTGCCACAGGTATGGCCTCTCCCGAGTTCCCTGGCCATTCTTTCCTGCTTCTCAAAGGATCACGTAGCTGCTTACATGTGGCTCCCCAAACTCACCCGTGCACATTACTCCTTGTGGGGACTGGTTTTTCATTTCTTTGTGTTATTAGCATGCAGTACACCACAAAGCCCAGGGTGTCAAAAACAAATTGAAAGGGATCTCTGCAGGCCACATACTGACCTAGAAAGCTGCAAATTAGCATTCTTTGTACTATATGGTATTTTTTATTTTAGTAAATATTTCTCAATTACATTTTAATCTGCCAGTATGTTTGACACCTCTGCCGTAAATGTCTATAAACTGGATAAGATTGGGCAGATGACAGGGTATCTGGCCCAGGGTAGGAATCTGGATATTTTTCTTTTTAAATATATTTTAATTTTGTTAAATATTTCCCAATTACAAGTAAAAAAATTTTAACCTTAATTTTTTTTAACATTTTGGGTTCCAAATTCTCTCCCTTCCTCTTGGCCCCTACTCCCTCCTTGAGAAGGCAAGCAATTTGATATCAATTATACAGGCGAAGTTATGCAAAACAGACTTCCATGTAGAAAACACAGACCAAAAAAAAATAATGTTTAAAAAGTATGCTCCAATCCACATTCAGAGATGAGAACACTTAATGGTAATGGTAAGATTCAGGGTGTAATCATTACTACAGATAGCTGGGGGAGTAATTGAGTAGGTCAGATTAAGGAGACTGAGGAATTGATAGGTTCATGCATTTGGGGAGAAGCGTCAATATGGATGATGAAGTCCCTTCATGTAAGGACAGGAGTTGGGAAGGGAGAATAAGGGGGTGTGAGTGTGTGTGTGTGCGTGTGTGTGGGGGGGGTTTCTTCAGCAACTAAGGAGCCAGGGCAGCTAGGTGGCACAGTGAGTAGAGCACCGGCCCTGGAGTCAGGAGGACCAGAGTTCAAATCCGGCCTCAGACACTTAACACACTTGCTAGCTGTGTGACCTTGGGCAAGTCATTTAACTCCAATTGCCCTGCCTTCTCCCCTCCAAAAAGGGAAAAAAAACCCAAAACAAAACAACAACAAAAAAAACGACTAAGGATGAACAATAACAACCAGCGTTCTTCTGCATGAGGTCCCTGTCCAGAGGACTCCAACAGGTGATGAGTCAAACCTTGTCACACATATTTCTTATACATGTGCCTCACTACTGTTTAAGCCTACTCCTCCCATGGATGCTGTGTGTATTTGTGGGAAGCACTGAAGCAAGTCCTCAGGAGGTTTTGTATCAACCACATTATCTGAGAGTAGCAGCTGCCCTCTGGAGAAATGTCACCATCATCATCATCATCATCATTTTCTTCTTCCTTTCTTTTTTTTTCTCCTTCGCCATCCCCCCCCCCCAAAAAAAACCCCAGGAAATTTACTTTTGTCCTGTGCAGTTTTCACTTTGATTTCTTGAAATGTAGTTCTGAAAATCAGGCTTTTAAAAAGTCCATTGTTTTTAAATGGAGCTCTTTGACTATGCCTTTATGCACAAATCACTCTGGCTTTCATTGAATGGCCAATAGGCCCAGCCCAAGCCTGTACAGCTCATTGTTTAGGTAAGGATGGCTTAGAATAAGTGTCAGTAGCAATTGTTTTCTGTTCCAGAGTGGGTGAGGACATAGTTTGAGGGGATGGCAGAGTGGAGGGAATCCCTTCCTAGAATTTTTAAAAATTGATTTATCTAATTTTAGTTTACAACACTCAGTTCCACAGTCCCTTGAGTTTCAGATTTTCTCCCCTCTTCCCCCCCCCCCATCACGGTGGTATGTCCTTGGATATGGGATCTACAAATATCTTCCCATTAATCATTAGTCAGGTTGTAAAGAAGGAAACAGAACAAAACAAGAAAAAGAAACAGAGCAAGTAGTTTGTTTCAATCTGCACTCAGACTCCGCATCTCCTTCTTTGGATGTGGATATTTCCTTCAATCATGAGTCTTTTGGAGTTGTTCTATAACCTTGTATTGCTGAGAGGAGCCCAGTCTATTGAAGTTAGTCGTCACACATACGTTGTGTGAGTGTGTACAAATTTCTCCTGCTTCTGCTCTTCTCACTCAGCATCAGTTTATATAAGTCTC
>CM053583.1:352555757-352575892 GCA_028627135.1 Pseudochirops cupreus | reverse complement strand
CAAGACAGTGATCCAGATCCAGGCCGCTCAACGCGAGAACACTGGCCTCAGAAAAATCGCTTAGTCCCCCTGCTGTCTGCAGGCCACGGGCGGGAAGCTGCAACGCGGAGGCGGGGCAAAACCTCTGCCTTTCGCTTTTCCGCTCTGGAGGCCTTCTGGCTGGACTGCTCCCCTCCCAAATTCGCAAGTGCCACTGAGCTGCTCGCAGCTACCACTAATCTGCTCACCTGAGAGGCTCCTCTGCTCCTCCCGTCCAGCCACCCCTGGGGCACAGCCGCGGCTTCAGGCCAGGCTGGTTTCGGTTAGCAGTGCTGATATGGTTCCTCTTAGCAGAGCTGACTTTAGTGGGAAGTATCTTTGTGTACGTTTTGGAGTTCTAGGATTGGTTTAGAGTCCTATTTTATGGGTATTTTGGGGTGGCTATGTGAGAGCTGCGATATGTTGCTGCTGCTACGCTGCCATCTTGGCTACGCCCCCCTAATTATTGATTTTTTTTAAGTCTTTTTGTTTAGTCTAATTAACATTAGACTTCAGTAGCTCAAATTAATTTCTACTTACTTTTAGTGTGATAGAAATTTCTTTTTGGAAAGTTGGAGAAATGAGGGTTAGGGGTCTCAGTGCTAAAATTTTGAGAAAACTAGGTTTTCTAGCTTCAGCAGGTAATATTTTCATTTTTCATTGTCATACTTAGATTACTCACTAAGTCATAGTTTAAGCTACACACACACGTAAAGTCACATGCTTACTACTGTCATAGGCTCTCCACAGTCCTGTAGGACTTTTTAAAAATGCTGTTATAAACAGGTCTACATCTTTTCAGTCGGAAGTAATTTTAATAACAGTTTGTCCAAATGTGCTTTTACTTAATTAGCACCAACTTTATCCTTCTAGCTTATTAGCCCTTACTAACTTGTGGTGTTTCAGTTTTTGTTGTTTTTTGGAAAGGAAAGGGGAGATAACAGGTTTATCTTTTCCATCTTAAACTTTCTTTTGTCTTAGAAAGATTGCCTGCTTTTTGGTACCATATTTTCATTTTGTATTTTAGAATAGTTATAAAAACTAGTTGACACACTTAAGGAACTAAGTCATACGAATCTTAAAATTCTTGGTAGAAATAAAACCAAAAGACAAAAGCGATCTGCAGCTAAAGGTAAGGATGCAGGTCCTGCATTGAAAAAGCAAATAAAAGAGTTGGCCAGATTGGTTTTGTCACGCATCCAGAGGCAAAAAGAAATACAATTTCGTTCTCATCTCGTGTTGCAGTACTTGTAAACATTGTGCGGGAAAAACTCACAAAGATATTTAAACTTAGGTCCCAGAATCTGTTGTGGAGGATTCAGAGTTAGAGAAATAATAATAGCTAACATTTATACAGCACTTCCTAGGTGCTGAGCACTTGACGTTACTACCTCATTTGATCCTCCCAACAATGCTGGGAGGCAGGTGCTAGTATTTTTACTCCCATTTTTTAGATAAGGAAACTGAGGAAAACCAGGTTCAGTGACTTGCCTAGGGTTACACAGCTATTATCTGAGCCCAAATTTGAACTTAGGTCTTCCTGTCTCTAGGCTCAGTGCTCTCTGCGCTGTGCCACCGAGCTGCTCTTATTTAACAGATTTGACAAAGACACAAAGACCTCATTAAATTCTCCAGTTTATATCAGTTTATGCTTTAATACTTATGACTTTAATAAAGGAGTGAGTAGTAGAAGGAAAGAGAGTAGAAAAAAGTTTCAAAATATAATTGAGTAGTAAATGGAACCCAAAGACTTGTGGACCATAAAGAAACCTCATATATGTTATATCTTGAATATTCAAGAAGAATTAGGAGACACTAGATATAGTAAGCATCAGAAATGACATTGTTTTTATCTTAATAGATCCAAAACAACTTGTTGCCCATATGGGAGTTATTTCCAAACTGACTCTCTATGTATGGTCATCAGCTTACAAAGCTAAGATAAAAATCATTGCCAAATTAGAACAAAGCTAATAAATACTAAGATAATGCTATGTAGTTAAAAACCTTTTTAATATTACCTGAGCTATTTATATAAGCATTTGATTCTGAAAAAAATGGGAAGGGGGTAAAAGAACAGACATTGACAGACTATCACTATTTCTTTTTTTTAATTAACTTTTATTTTTAGTTTTACATCATTCATTTCCACGAGATTTTGAGTTACAAATTTTTCCCCATCTTTCCCCTACCCACCAATCCCAAACAGCAATCCCATGTTTACCCCCTCGCCCAATCTGCTCTCTCCTATGTCCTGTCCCATCACCCTTCTGACTTTCCAGTAGGGCAAGATGGATCTCCTTACGTCAGTGCCTGTGTGTCTTAATTCCCAGTTCCATGTAAATAATTTTATATACATACACACACACACACACACACACACATTTTTTTTAACATTTGATTTCAAAGCTTTAAATTCTAGATTCTTTCCCTACCTCCCTTGGTACCCACTCCCACTGGAAAGACAAACAATTCAATACAGGCTGTATATGTGTAGTTACGTAGAATATCTCCACCATGGATATATTGTGAAAGACTGACTATATTTTCTTCCTTCCTATCCCGCCCCCCACTTTTTCTATTCTCTACTCTGTCCCTGTCCCTTTACAGAAGTATGTGTTTCTAACAACTCTCCCCCCCAACCTGCCCTCCCCTCCATCATCTCCCCTACTCTCCTGTAGGGCAAGATACCCAATTCCTTTCCTAAGCCAAATTCGATGAGAGTTAGGTTGACCCATTCCCTTTTGCCTTCCTGTTCTTCTCCATTGTAACAGTCATCCCTTGCTTCTTCTATATGAGATGATTAACCCCATTCTGTCTCTCCCTGTTTCCTCTCATTCTGTTCCTCTCCCACCTCTCAATTTCATGTTTTAAAATATCATCCCTTCCTATTCAATTGATCCTGTGCCTTCTATGTACATATATATATACACACACTCACATATGTATTGATATGCATATACCCTCCTATATAGACATATGTGTGTGTATGCATATATATGTATGGATACATATATATACACACACACATACATATATATACACATACATTTATATTCCCTTCACCTATCCTCATACTGAGAAAAGTTTCATAAGTTACAATTATCATTTTTCCATGTTGGCATGTAAATAGTTCAACTTTGATAAGTTCCTTATGATTTCTCTTCCATGTTTACCTTCTCATGCTTCTTGTATTTGAATGTCATATTTTCTATTCAGTTCTGGTTTTTTCAGCAAGAATGCTTCAAAGTCCCCCACCTCATTGAATATAATCATATTTTCCCCTGGAACATTATACTCAATTTTGCTGGGTAGGTGATTCTTGGTTTTAATCCTAGCTCCTTTGATCTCCGGAATACCATATTCTAGGCCCTTTGATCCCTTAATGTAGAAGCTGCTAGATCCTGGGTTATCCTGATTGTATTTCCACAGTATTCAAATTGTCTCTTCTTGGTAGCTTGTAATATTTTCTCCTTGATCTGGGAGCTCCAGAACCTGGCTGGAGTTTTCTTTTTGGGATCTTTTTCAAGGAGTGATTGGTGGTTTCTTTCAAGTTCTATTTTGCCCTCTGGTTCTAAAATATCAGGGCAATTTTCCTTGAGAATTTCTTGAAGGATGATTTCTAGGTTCTTTTTCTGATCATGGCTTTAGGTAGTCTAATAAATTTTAAATTGTCTCTCCTGGATGTATTTTCCAGGTCAGTGTTTTTTTCAGCGAGATATTTCACATTGCCTTCTATTTTTTCATTTGTTTGGATCTGTTTAATAGTATTGTGATTTCTCATAAAGTCATTTGCTTCCATTTGTTCCACTCTAATTCTGAAGGAATTATTCTCCTCAGTGAGCTTTTGAGATTCTTTTTCCAACTGGCAAATTTGACTTTTTAAGGCAGACTTCTCCTCATTGGCTTTTTAGGCCTCTTTTGCCATTTGAGTTAGTCTGTTTTTTAAGGTGTTATTTTCTTCAGTCATGTTGGTGACTCTCTTTTCATGATTTTCTTGCATCATTCTCATTTCTCTTCCCAATTTTTCCTCCACTTCTCTTATTTGGTTTTCAAAGTCCTTCTTAAGCTCCTCTGTGGCCTGTAACCAGTTTACATTTTTCTTGGAAGCTTTTGGTGCAGGAATTCTGACAGTGTTGTCTTCCTCCTGATCCATGCTTTGATCCTTTTTGTCCCTAAAAAAGGAATCTAAAGTTACTGTGTTTACTTTGCTTCCTTTGCCTGGTCATATTGCCAGTCAATTACTTGACTTTTTAGCTCTGTGGAACTCTGCTTCCAGAGGGGAGAGCTTTGTCCCAAATTGCTGGGGGTTTTGCAGCTGCCGGAGCTATTAGGAGGCCGCTGTCTCTGCAGCCCTCACCAGCTTTGGCTCACTGGTCACATACCTCAAGACCACAATCCCAATCCAGGCAGGTTAAGGCAAGAGCACTTAGCCTCTGAATGATTGTTTGGCCCCTCTGCAATCTGCAGGCCGGGAGCTCTGAAGCAGCCACATGGAGGCGACTGCAGGGCCATGGCTTCTGCTGCTTTCTTGCCGTGGCGGCAGATGGCCGACCCACTTTTCTCCCCGAAATTTAGCCAAGTTCCACTGACCTTTCACTTTGTCCTTCTTTCTTATGGGTTGATAATTCTGGAAACTGCCACAACTGCGGGTAAGCCACTCTTCTGAATGCTCCAGCAGAGGCTTGTCCTGGCTGCCCTGGGGCTAAAACTGCATGGGGCTGGGCTCTGCTCCCAGCACGCTGCTATGAACCCTTCCTGTCCACCTGCCGGGCTGTCTTCAGTGGGAGCTTTGTTTCTCTGTACTTTTGTGGGTTCTGGAGTTCTAAAATTTGTTTAGAGTCATATTTTATAGGTATTTGAGGTGGTTATGGGGGGAGCTCATGGAGTTCTCCTGCTTCTACGTGGCCATCTTGACTCCGCCCCAACTATCACTATTTCTTACAGAAATTTAACCAGTGTGAATCATTTGCTAGCCTAGAAACCACCTTATGATGTCAATGATAATAGTGCTTTATATGTTTTATGTAGTGCTTTAAGATTTGCAGAGTGATTTGCCTATGGTTTCTCATTTGTTCCTCATAACAACCATGTGAGGTAATGTCCATTTTACAAATGAAGAAATTGGAATTGAGAGAGGTTAAGTCACACAACTGATCAATGTCTGAGGGAGAATTTGAAATCTAGTCTTTCTGATGCCAGACAGAACACTATCCACTCATCACTTAGCTTAGTTTTATTCAGCAGATGCTTGATGACCCAACATTTAGAATATAAACTTGCTTGTAAAATCTTGAGAAGATTGATAGAAGATAATGAGCAGTAATGCCTCATAAAACAAGAAGCCATTTTTCTCTGTCATTGTCAGTGGGACCTATGACATTTGGATGACATGGTGGTCCTAGATGTGAAGAACTAGAAGTGGTATTTACAGAAAACAAATATGGAAAGAACAACTGAATTAGGGTAGGTACACACAGTGGGGAAGGACTGTGCCAAAGGCAACATAATTGGGAGGTGTTTAGAGGGCTCAGTTCTCAAGATAACTGAATATAGGAGAGACTATAAATGCTTGGGCCCAAAAAGGGCCTGCATGAGATTATCAGTAACTAACTACTAACCAGTATTCCAGCTTTCCTATCTCTGCAAAATATTTGAGCATGGACTATCTAGGGCAGTGGTATTAAATTAAAACAGAAACCACAAATTAACATTATCTGTGTCATCTTTTTATTTATCTTGTTAAACATTTTCCAGTTACATTTTAATCTGGTTCCAGGCCACAGGGAGTTTTGCAGGCTGTGAGTTTGACACTTCTGATCAAAGACATCCCGGAGGGAAGGTATGAGAAGGGAACGTACAAAACCTATGCTACATCAGGCCGCATATTTGTAGTCACATAATTCACTGAAAGGTGCAGAAAATAGATCTGTCCTACTGTGCTTATTGTTTGTTGAGTTTTTAAAAAGAACTTAATTCAGTAAGAAAAGTGGCCCTAAAACCCATCTTCCAACAAGGTGTCTCGTGTGTTTGAAAGTCATAAAATTCTTGGAAAGATACAACAGAAATAGTGTTGTTTGATCCCTGCTTATAAATATCAAAAAAGATATAAAGAGGGGGTTTATGATCACCAGAAGTGTTTGCCATTCCCTTAGAGGATGCCCAGTGAAGAATCCAAATGGAATGAGTATTTTTGTTTATGGTGAAGTTCTCCACATATTCCTGTTTGCTGATAGTAGCATGTTTATTGTAGCAATCCCTGAAACGTTACGTAGCCCTCTAAATTAGATCCATGATTGAATGAATCAAAAGCATTACTTGTGCCAGGCATTGTTCTAAGCACTGGGGATTCAAAGAAGATGCAGCTCCTGGCCTCATAGAGCTTACATTCAAATGGATACTATTGTCCAGACTGTGATGTATAATTGGCTGATACTGTGTGTGTAGGTGCCCATGTGCCTGCTACACGTAGATATACAAGGCTTATGCATAGCAGTCTCTATTAGGAGCCCCTCCACTGTTGCCAGTCTTCCCAAGGTTTGAGCTTCCTTGAGACTGCATTCACTCTGGGGGTGGTCCACCAAATCACTCTCTTTGGCTTCATTTTGCCTTCACCTCAAGTTGACTTTGGAAAATCAAAGAACATAGATCTCTGTTTATATTTTCACACATGTAGGTAAAAGTCAATAGTTTCTGTTCCTGGTACTCAAGGTCACAATGAGTATTGGGTATTGGAAAGCCCTTTTTTCACCCCACGAAAATACAGTAAAGATATATAGTACTCAGAGTAGTTCAAGAACAAATTTCTCTCATTCCGTAATTGCCTTCAGATTCAAAGCACCACCTTACTATTTGGAAATTTCTCAAAAGGGAAACAAACTTGGAGATGGATAGACCGGCAATCCTATCAGACTGCGCTTTGAAAATAACTCATGTGGCAGCTAGGTGGCGCAGTGAATAGAGCACTGGCCCTGGAGTCAGAAGGACCTGAATGCAAATTTGGCCAACGCTAGCCATGTGACCTTGGCAAGTCTCTTAACCCCAACTGCCTTCCCGCCTCTTTTTTTTTTTTATCTACTCTTCTCGTGGCTTTATTGTACTCACTGCTCCTCAGCTAAGAGTCTGTGTCCCAAGAAGGTGGTGCTGCCCAAGACCCTGCCCCTTTCACTCCATCTCCGGCTAAATCTGGGAATCTTCTCTAGGCTGACCAGGATATCCCACTTTATCCATGAGGCTGACATTTGTGAACTTGGGGATGAGGAACTCTCTTGGCCTTCATGATTGAGAGCATGTGTAGGTGTAATGTTTTGGGTTCAAATGATTCCCGTGGTCTGACAAATAGAATATTCTCATGGTTGGTTTGCTTGACTTTCAGATAGGAGATAGAAGCTAGTTGTCTCAAGATGGCTCTAAACAGTCACAGCTGCTTCGTAAGTTTTCCTTGGTCCAGTGTCTAGATTTCTTTGATTATGATGGATGATGCCATCCACAGTGCTCCACACTCTTTAGGGGTTGGGTTGGGATTGATGTTTTGTTGCTCAAATAAGGACTCTGGACCAGAGGTGTCAAACACATGGAGGGCCAAACCAGATTGAAAGGTAATGGGTAACACAACATAAATAATGTTAATTTGTGGTTTTTCTAAAGACAATGTGTGGCTGGTAGGAATCTGTTTCTGTTTCTTTGATACTACTGGCCTAGACCAAGAATCATGTGCAAAAGACTTGGTACTAGTTCAGTCTAGGTGGTATATTTACTTAGAAAAGTATTTTTTCCATCCTGGGTTTGGTATTGGGCCTATACATTCCACGGGAAGCTGTGAAATGACTCGTGGTCTGCATATTTGTTCACATCACTGTCCTCCATGTCTACAGTGGTCTCTACATCTCCCAATTGCTCTTTTTTTCTCTTAAGATCCAGCTCAGGTGCCTTCCCTGATTTCTGTCTGCTGCCCACTTCCACGCCTACCATCAGCTGAAAATGATCTGTGCCTCTGCAAGCTTCTTGTAGCAAACTAGCTGTACCTCTATGCTTTTATCTTGCTTCACAGTGCACATCGTGCTTATTTATATTCGTCATCTATAGCTCTTCTAAATTGTAAAGTCCTTGAGTGAAGGTATTGTGTCAGATCTAACTTTGTAGCTGTGAAGCTTCAGCACAATACCTTTTTCATAATGAGCTTTAAGTTTGTCAGATCAAATTATCTCTTTGGTGTCTTCTTCATGTCATACTTCACTATTCCTGGAAAGTCCTATTCTCCCATCCCAGGCTTGTCTAGCTTGTTACACCTCTTCCATGAAACTTTTTTTTTGTTTCAATCTGCATTCAGACTCCATGAAACTCTTATGTTCTACTCAGCATTGATCCTTCCTTGATTTAAACTCTTTTGGCACACACAAGTGTTTTTTGGTTTGGTTTTGATTTTTTGGATTGGATTGATGGTTTCATTGTTATAGGAAATTCTCCCTTCCAGTACAGGTAGGTGCCTGCTCTACAGCTCAGTCTTGTAAGAGTCGATTTACTCTCATAAGAGTAAACAGTTTTAGGGCTGTGGTCCATAGAATGGGGTATCGTATCCAAGGTGATTCATTGGAGTTCACCTTGGAATTATTAGAACCCAGGAGTGCAGCATAGCTAGTGAGCTTTCAGTCACTACCTGCCTCTGCCGGTCTCTTTCTGAAGGCAGCCGGTTATTCTCTACCAGACTCAAGCCCTGGCTGCTTGTTCTTCAGCACAGCTGCAGGAGGTACGCAATCATTCCCCTTCCCATCCCAGACCTGGTCCTTTTCCTCTTGCCCCAGGCATCCTACTTCCACTGGCACTGCAATACAGTCCATAAATTTCTGGGCCCTTGGCAAAACTTTTTTTTGTATTGTAAATGAATAAAATACTATAAAATACTATTTTATTTTAGCTATCACTTTCTCCTAAAATGTCTGTTTTTGTGTTTTATAATTCCCTTAATATATTAATACATACATATTTTTTTAAATGGAACATTTTAAAGTAAGGAATTCATCCATCACTGGCATTTTTCTTTCCATTCCAAAACAGTGTCAGATGCCAGTTAACCTCCAAATTACCATTCACAAACCCAGCACACTTAGGTAGTCTTCTTGTAACATTTGATGATAAGCTATGCTTGTATTCTGTGTCTTTCTCCCATTTGTCCTAGCTGAGTTGTCATGTGATTTTATTAGTCAGTTGTTGCTGTGTGTGATTTTTATAGCTGGGAGTTAAACCTGCCTTAATAAAGAATATTGTATAAATGTAAAAAAAATGTACATGACTTCATCTATATATTATAACATCTACATGATTTGAAAATAAATATAAATGTATTATTTATAAAAATGTACTCAAAATTTTTACTGATAATGATTAGAACAATTGAAGATTATTGGCCAAGGACACTGAGAAGTTCTGACTTTGGACAGGATCACACAGCTAGTGTGTAACAGAGAGATTTGAACCCAAAACTTCCTAGTTCTGAAGTTATCTATATACTATATCTATATATCTATGTACTACACTGCATTGCTTTTCTATTTACAGCTTACATTTTATAATTTAACACTATATATATATTTTAATTATTAGTTGTTAGTGCCATGAAAATCTTGTCTTCTTAACCAAATTGTGGTTTTTGATTGTGGACAGCTAAGTGGCACAGTGGGTAGAATGAAGGTTTGGATTTAGAAAAACCTGAGTTCAAATCCAGCCTCTGTCACTTATTAGCTAAGTGACCCTGAGCAAGTCACTTAGTTTCCTCATCTGTAAAAGGAGCTGGAGAAGGAACTGGCAAACCACTTCAATATCTTTGCCAAGACAACTCCAAAAGGGGGTCACAAACAGTTACACACGACTGAAGCAACTGAACAAATACAACAAAGCTTCTTGAAGGTAGTGATTGTAGCCTGGACTTCTGCATCCCCCACGGAGTAGAGCTGAATGGAAACATCATCTTGATGCTTACAAGGATTGCAGAATCATATTTAGCCTCCTCTCTAGCACAAGAATTGACAGGATCAGTAGCACTTGGAGCTAGAAAAAAGGACCTTAATGCATATTTAGTTCAATCTCCTCACTTAGCAGAATAAAAAAAATGAAGCCCAGAGAGAGCATCTCAGCCAAGTTTACCCAGATGTTAATATGTGAGAAGTCTCATACTTTTTCCCTTGTAGATACACTTCTGATCATACTTGTCTACTCAACTCTGTTCTTTAAGTGTCTTCCAAAGCCTCTCGAATTAGCTTACACTCTGAGGCCATCTTTATTTTGCCTCTGTCCTGCAGACTGTCTAAACATGTTACCTTTTATCAAGACTTTCTCTTGCACAAAAGTGGTGGTGAGACATGGATAACTGACCCTTGGTTGACCTTTTGTTGTTTTTAGCTCACTGTTTAATTTGGAAGCAAATGGAAAATGGTTCCAGGCTTTCCCCTCTTCTTGATCAGTTGGCAGACTTTAAGCCATACTCTCTGTTCCTATTGCCCCTGTACTGTTCGCATGCCTCTGAGTCCCACCATTGTGCCCTTTTGGAATCTACTCTTCAGGTAGATCTACCTGCTACTATCATATCTATTCTGAGATCACTTGGCTACGTAGCAAAGATACTACTATAAGGCCAAAAAACAAAAATTGCAGTGAAGTTCTTGGGCTTAAAGAAATTAAATTGGTTGGGGAGAAAATTTGTAACTCAAAATCTTGTGGAAATGAATGATATAAACTAAAATAAATAAAATTAAATAAAAAAAAAGAAATTAAATTGGTTAAGGGGGCGGCTAGGTGGTACAGTGAATAGACCACCAGCCCCAGAGTCAGGAGGAACTGAGTTCAAATTTGGCCCCAGACACTTAAGACTTACTAGCTGTGTGACCTTGGGCAAGTCAGTTAACCCCAATTGCCCTGCCTTACCCCCTGCAAAAAAAAAAATTGGTTAAGGCAAGAAAGCATTCCTTTTCCTGGGTTATATTTAGCAACAAGCCAAGAGGTTTTGCAGGAGAGTTAGCAAATCCTAATAGATTTATATTAATAGACTTAGAATCCTTTAAGGAGAGTGTTGGTAAAATGCAGTTGTCTCCTGACATACATGCCTTTTCTTCACTCTGAAGCATGAATTTGTTGGACAGATTGTAGCGCTGTTTGTTGGAGCGTGCAGTTCTTGTGACATTCACAGGTATAGAAGTAACAGTACCTCCAGAGAGTATTACCAGGTTGTCTGCTCTTTCTTTTTACTCTCAGTTATTTTAATTTGGAGATTATCAAGTGTTGGCTTCTATGATCAGTGAAAGATAAATCTTACAGGAACGATATTTTCCTTTTACTTGAATCTCTCTGAAATCTGTCTCATGGGAAAATCTGGAACTTACCTAGTGATCATTTAGCTTTATACAACTTACTTACTGAAGGATAGCACAGTACTTGGCAAATAGTTAGCACTTACTAAGTGCTTACAGACTTAATGTGAAAATCCAGACCACCTGGACCAAAAGAGAAGCTAGAACAGTGGTTCTCAACCGTCCTAATGCCGCGACCCTTTAATATAGTTCCTCATGTTGTGGTGACCCCCAACCATAAAATTATTTTCGTTGCTACTTCATAACTGTAAATTACCTTAATGTTGGAAGAGGGGGAGGCCCCTACTAAGAGGAATTCTCTTCTTCATGGGGTTCTTATTAACAGGAAAGAAATGGTTGCTGAGGTGGAACTGATGGGAACCTGGAAGGTAAGGGACTGCTCTAGCATTTCTGATAGAGAAAAGGAAATCTAAACATAGATTTTTGGAAACACAGATTTCAAAGGGTTCAGGGGAAAAATAGAATTTCATGGGTTGAAATGTTGCAGAATAAGTTACCAGGAGATGTTTAAAAATAAATTCTAAAGACACAGAGGGAAACAATTTCCATGAGGAGAAAAAATGGATTTGTCTGAAGAAGCCAGTGTGAAGGCAAAAGAGCTTAGCAATAGGCTTAGATTTTTTTTAAATACAAAAGATGGAAACAAAGACAGATAAAGAGCATGAATATAAGTATCTAGAATTCGAAAGCTCAGAATGAGTTGAGCCTGGCAGGGGAAGCAAAAGACAAGAAAAAGACTGTGTTCCCCGCCCCCTTTATTTTTGGAGAAAAAAGGAGGCTCGAAGAAAGACTAGGACCTTTGCTTGTTGAAGATGAGATGATAATAACTGACAACGGAGAGCAATCAGAATTGCACAACTCTTATTTCACTTATTTTTCTGTGCCAAGGAGCGTGACTTTGGTACTGGATATAACAGAACGCAAATGGTTGACAGTTAACTCAACATAAAAAAGGAGATAGTAAGAGAGCCCTAGCTGTTTCTAATGAGTTCAAGACCCTTGATTCAGATTAGGTACATCACTAAGGTGTAATGAAAGAACCCTTATGATTGTTGAGCCCATTTTCAGTGATATTTGAAAGACAGTGGAAAATGGGAAAGCCAGATGGAGAAGACCAGAGAAGGGCAAATGTTTTGATTTTTCATAAAAGGGAAAACAACAGATTCTGCATATTATGAAGATAGTGAGCTTAACTTTGATTCTGTGAAAATATTTAATGGATTACTAAAAAGCTAGTTGGTGAACATCTGAAAAAAGGAAGTTCATCAAGAATCAGTCATGCCAGCCTAGCCTAATTTCTGTTTGTGATAGGGTTATTAAACTAGTAGATGAGGGGAATGTTGTGGAAATAGTTTGCCTGGATTAGTAAAACTTTTGATATGGTATCTCATGCTGTTTCAGTGAAGAGATGGGGATGTGTACTAGACTATAATACAGTTAGGTGAACTCAGAAGTAATTGGATGACTGAACCAAGAGTAGCTATTAATGTTGACCTGTTAACATGGCAGTTTTCAGTGATTTAGATAGAGAGATAGCATACTTATCGGAATTGCAGATAACATTAATTCCTTCTCTTTGTTTTCAGAGGGCATTAGAAGTATTGGGTAGATGTTTCTTGGAGGCCAGTTTGGGATTAAAACATCATGGAAAACTTCCTGACAATTAGAGGGTCTGGAGAACTGGTGGATTCTCCTTCCTTTTAAGGTCTTTTTCTTTTTTTTTTAAATTGTTGGAGGCAGTTGGGGTTAAGTAACTTGCCCAGGGTCACACAACTAGTAAATATCTGAGGCAGGATTTGAACTCAGGCCTTCCTAACTCCAGGGCATCCACTTCATCTCCGAGTTTGTCCCCCTTTTAAGGTCTTTAAATAGAATTTGGATGATCATTTTTTGGTTATTTTATTCTAGGGGATCTTTTAGTGTATTGGTTGGATTTAAGTTCCTTCCAACTCTCAAATTCTGTGAAAAAGTATTACTTAAACATGTTATATGTCAGGTGCTATAATTATGCAAAGCTGGTTGGTGAAGCAGTGATTGGATTTTGGAAGGGGAAGTAGTAGTTAGTACTACTATCCCACTTTTTGTGTGTGTGGTGGTTGCAGCTAGAAACAGACTAAGAAAAGAGTCTGGATTTTCAAGGCTAGCAGATTTCTGGTTTTGCCCAGTGAGCTACTTAAAATGAGGTCAGAAGTTGTGCATCATACTTTGCAAAATCTGTGGAGCTTAGTCACACTATGGGAAATGAGATTAAGTGTGTATGACAGTGAATTTATTTCAAAGGGGTTTACCAAAAGCAAGTGCTAATTTGTAGTAATTCTTCAGCATACTGAGGCCATGAGAATAAATTGTATAAATTGTATTTTGGTGTGAGTTCCTTTTAAGGACTTCAGATTTTGCTACTGATCAGGCTACAGTGGGACCATTTCTAGAAAAGGGAATTAATTGTTCTCACCCGTGGCAGACTGAATGTCCAGTTTGACTGTGGTAGTTTTCCATCTGTTGCCAAATCTCACTCTGAATTTGCTTCGTTTAGGAGTGAGATGCTTCAGAGATTACAGATAAGCTGTGCCAGATTGTTGTAGTGAAGATGGGGTTGTTACCATGAACTAGAGGGATCTGAGTTTGCCATCTTTTTGTTGTTGTTGTTGTTGCTTTTTGCATTGGGGAAGGTAGGGCTCTTGGGGCTAAGTGACTTGCCCATGGTCACTCGGCTAGTAAGTGTTAAGTGTCTGAGGTCCTTCTGACTCCAGAGCTGGTGCTCTATTCGCTGCATCATTTAGCCACCCAAGTTTGCCATCTTTTAACCAACTTCTGTTGTGCAGGCAGCTCTGCTGAGAGCGAGTTTGATAGCATTGCCCTGTATTCAGAGTGGTTCTTAATAAGTCCAGCTATTCTGGGGAGCAGCTTGTGATTGTGCCCAGAAAGCTGTTAAGCTGTATAAACCTTCTGACACAGCAAGACTGCTAGTAGGAGCCCCAGAGAAATCAAAGAAATGGGAAAAATTATGTGAAGCAACTCTTTTTGTGGGGGCCGAGAATTAGAAATGGGAGAGGTGCCTTTCAGAGGGAATGGCTTAATAAGTTGTGGCATATGAAAATCATGCTATGCTATGGTGCTGTGGGACATGACCGGAGAGATGGTTTCAGAGA
This sequence comes from Pseudochirops cupreus, assembly GCA_028627135.1. Lineage (NCBI taxonomy): Eukaryota > Metazoa > Chordata > Mammalia > Diprotodontia > Pseudocheiridae > Pseudochirops > Pseudochirops cupreus. The sequence goes on along the minus strand of CM053583.1, from coordinate 352,561,365 downwards.
AAGTAGGGAAGACTTGTTTGAACTGAAGAAGAGTAGTATGAGCAGAAGCAAGAGAACAAAAATTTTAACAGTAATAATAGCTAACATTTAACTCCTGCTGTGTGCCAGGCACTGTGCTCTGTGCTGTACAGTTATCTCATGAATTTCACAACAGCCCTAAGATACAGGTGCTCTTGTTATCATCTCCATTTTTACAGATGAGAAAACTGAAGCAAAGGGAGGTCAAGTGATTTCCCCAGGATCACTCGGCTAGTTACTGTTTAAGGCTGGATTTGAATTCACGTCTTCCAGAGTCCGGACTCAGCACTACCCACTGCCACTGAGCGGCCCCTAACAACATTGCAAAACCAGACTTTAAAATTCTCTGGAGCTTTGGTCAGTGCAGTGAGCCACCGTGATTACAGAGGACTCATAATAAAACACCCTACTTCCTTCTTGGCAGAAGGGTTACACTCAGAGTGAAGATTGAGGGTTTTCTTTTTTTTGACATAGCCAGTGCAGGAATTTGTTTTGTTTAACTGTACATGTTTGTATCGGGATTTGTTTTTCTTGCCTTACTTGCTCAGTGTTGGGGGGGTGAGGAGGAAAAGAAGGAAGACTTAAATTGATTGAAAAAAAAATTTTAAAATCCACCAAAAAAAAAAAGGCTCTTGAACCAGCAGAGATGAGCAGACATCTCTGTGGTACTCTTAATGTTGGTCTTTCCTAGTAGTCAGCAAGTATTTATTAAGTGCTTGTTATGGCCTAGGAACTGTGCTGAGTTACTGAGGACACAATGGAAAATGAAAACAGTTACTGCTTTCAAAGAGCTCACAGTCTAATGGGGGAAGATGATGTGCAGACAGCTCTGTAGACACAAGATCTGTACACGACAAATAGCAGTTAATCTGAGAGAGAAGGCAGGCTTCCTGCTGAAGGGAAGTAGAGCTAAGGGGGGACAGAGTTTCAAGCACTGCAGAAGAGGTGGTTTTGTTTGAGAGAGTGAAGAGGCAGCCCATGTCATTGGATTGCCGTGGACACGGGGAAGTGGGCTATGAGATATAAGAAGACTGGAAAGGTAGGAGGGGCTTTAGAAGCCATAGGGTTTCATAATTGATCATAGATGTAATAGGGAACCATGGGAGTTGATTGAATAGGAGAGTGACGTGGTCAAACCTGTACTTCAGGAAGGTCAGTTTGATAAATGAGTGAGAGATTCATGCTGGGCATGTAATTGCATTGTCTCCATAAAGATGGTAGTGAAACCCATGGGAGTGAAGGGGGTTATCAGGACAGAATGGAGGAGGAGGAAGTGGGAAGACTGAGGAGACAGGAAGAAAACCACGAGAGAACAGCCAGGGAGAGAGGGTGGTCAGCAATGTCACATGCAGCAGATAGGGTAGGAATGATGACTGAGAGGGGATGGTCACATCTAGCAGTCAAGAAGTCTTGGTAAGCTTGGAGAGAGCATTTTCATTTGAGTGGTGAGGTCAGAAGCCCAACTGCAGAGGGCCTAGGACTGAGAAGGAATGGAGACAAGGAGCCTAGATCCTTTTTTCACGGAATTTGGCTGAGAAAAGGAGGGGAGAAAGGATGATAGCTTGAGAGGATGATAGTAGCAAGTGAAAGTTTTAAAGCGTTTATGTAGCTCTTTAAGGTTGGCAAAGTGCTTCACATATATTCTCTCATTTGTTCTCACAACTGTCCTGTGAGGTTGGAGCTATTATTCTCCTCATTTTACAGATGGGGAGACTGAATTGAGAAAGGTGAGGTGACTTGCCCAGAATTGCCTATCCAGGAAGTGTTTGAGGCAGGATTTAACCCAGCACTCTCATGTACTACATCACCTAGCTGCCTTTCAATAGTGGCTGTTTTAGTCTGATTGTCATATCATCTTACAAGTAACAAAACAGACCCAGAAGTCGAAGTAAGGTTGTGAAGGTCATCTGTGTAGCCACCTTTGAGAACCAAGCACCCTTGGTAACACTCCACTGCTTCCCTCTAGGCCCTTCCAGGACCTGCTTTTGGAGGTTGGTGGGTGCTTTACCTTTGGAAATGACTCATTAATGTGGATGCCCATGTTTTAGATCAACTTAGAATAAAGGAGAAGGCTCTTCTTGGTAGCTTCCAGCTCTATTGATTCAGGTCTCAAGTCTCATGATCCGAGGATCCCTTTGTTGCTGTCTTTTATCTGGATGCTCAAATAAGGGTGTGTCCTAGCATTGCTAGGAACCAAATACTCTCCCTACTCTGGTTTTTGGTCTTTGTTGAGGAATTTATCTCCTGGAGGCTTACAAGAGTAAACCTGTAAAACAAGATGAAGGAGGAGGGAAGTTAAAGCAGCTTATAAATGAGTAACATTTTAATAATTCATGTAAGGACTTGTAGATGACAAACTCCAACAAGGCCGGACAAATGTGAATTCTAAAACTATCTTTCCAAGCCCTTTTAACGTCAAGGCTGCTCTGACTACATACGAAGAAAACACAGGAAAGGAAAGTATTCCATAGGACTGAAATTACCAACCTTTCTGGAGTTCCAGCATTATTTAATGCATGGTTTTCTCATATTTTCCATCTTTTCTCCAGGACAGTATTGTCATGTGGTATATATTTCTTTAATTAATTAAAGAAACTTAAATTTCGTTTTAAGAATTTTATAACATTTCAGATATTTGCTTATATTCTAGTTATGTACTAGGGCGTACCACAATTGATAATAAATGCCTTGGTGATTCCATGAAAGCTATTGATTGCTTATTCACTTTTGCTTACATGATTGTAATAGTATCCTCTTTGTCTTCTCTAATCCATTCTTTCTGCAGCCCCTAAAATAATCATTTTAATGTATCTGACCATATTATTTAAAATTAAAGAATTTCAAATTTGCATGGGACTTCAGAGATTTCCTCATCCTATGTTTACTTGAATAGAAATCTCTTGTATGAAATCCTTGACAAATAATCATCCAGCCTTTGCATGAAGACTTACAGGGAGAGGGAAGCCCACTGCCTCTTGAGTTAGCCCATTCTGGTTTTGTTTTGCTCTGACAGGAAACTCACCTTAAATTGCTTAAATTTGCTTCTTTGCATCCTCCATCTGGGGACCACGCACAACTCCTTTTTTTCTGATGACAGCCCTTCAGATGCTTGTCAACAACTACATTGTCCCCCTAGCTCTTGTCTTCTCCATACTTAGTGTCCCCACTTCAGCCAGCTCACTGATCTTCATATTTAACCTGTTCAACTATACATGGGCCTTTGAATCTTTTGTCTAGTTGTTCTGTCCCTACCATTCATCCCATCAGCCTGCCTTCTCTGCCCCATGCCTGTGTGCTGCTTAATGTTTCTGGAGAAAGCCATACAAATTTTGACTTGGTACACTACATATGTGTTACCCTAGATGTTGGGCCTTTACTTCTGCCTCCTTTTTGCTCTCCTTTGATTCACTTTCTATCCCATCTCTTCACAGTGGCAGTTCCAAACCTTGTCCTCTTTATCAGTTAAGTAAGGAATTACTGAATGCCTACTCTGTACTAGGCACGAGAGCCAAAAACTGAAAAATTCTTGCTGTCAAGGAGCCTACATACATTCAGTTGGGGAAACCTGCCTGTTGATGAAGACCTCCCTCTCAACAGGGGACCTCACTTCATAATTCACATGGAAAATTGAGGTCATCAGTTTAAAAAATTCTCCCTTTGGAGGGAGGCAGAGCCAAGATGGCGGAGTAAAAACAGGACCTCCGTGTAGCTCCCAACACCTCTAATACATGTAAAAAAATGACTCTAAACAGATTTTAAAGCTACAGAACCCACAAAGTGACAGAGAGAAACAAATCTCCCACTGAAAGCAGCCTGACAGGCCAATGGGAAGGGTCTATTGCATGGAGCTGGGAGCCATCTGCAGTCCCACCAGAACCATGGGGTTCTGGCCCCAGGGCAGCCCCTACCAGCAGTAGCCAGAGCAGACTTCAGGAGAGTGAATCATCAGCAGCTGTGGTGGTTTCCAGACTTCTCAGCCCATAAACACCAAAAGGAAAGTAAAAGGTCAATCGGGAACTCTTTTGGAACAGGGGTAGAGAAGTGTGCGGTCTGGTCCCTGCCTCTGGGGCGAGAAGTGGCTGGAGGTGCTGTGGCGGCAGCTGCTGCAGCATGGCTGCTTCCAGAGCTCCTGGCCTACAGGTGGTAGGAGGACCAAGGCACCATTCAGAAGGTGATCACTCTTGCTTTAACCTGCTTGGATCTAGATCATGGTCTTGGGTGGTAGCCCTGGGGTGTGTGGCCAGTGTGCCAAAGCTTGTAAGGGCTGCAGAGAGGGCACCCTCCTAATAGCTCTGGCAGCTGCGAAAACCCTAACAATTTGGGACATAGCTCTCTGTGATCTGGAATCAGAGTTCTACGGTGGCAAAGAGCTCAAAAGTCAGGTAATTAGCTGGTAATATGAGCAAGCAGAGGAAGCACAAACAGACCATAGAATCCTTTTTTGGGGACAAAAAAGATCAAAGCATGGAATGGGAGGAAGACAGTGAAGTCAGAGCTCCTGCATCAAAAGTTTCCAAGAAAAATATGAATTGATTACAGGCCATGGAGGAGCTCAAGAAGGATTTTGAAAATCAAGTAAGAGTAGTGCAGGAGAAATTGGGGAGAGAAATGAGAATGATGCAAGAAAATCATGAAAAGCGAGTCAACAGCCTTCTAAAGGAGACCCCAAAAAATACTGAAGAAAATAACACCTTAAAAAATAGACTAACCCAGGGGCGGAGCCAAGATGGTGGCGTAAGAGCAGCAACATTATTGCAGCTCTCACATAGCCACCCCAAAATACCCATAAAATATGAGTCTAAACTAATTCTGGAACTCCAAAACGCACACAAATATACTTTCCACTAAAGTCAGCTCAGCTACAAGGAACCATATCAGCACTGCAAACCGAAACCAGCCTGGCCTGAAACCTCGGCTGTGCCCTGGGGGCAGCTGAACGCAAGAAGCCGGGAGACGGCTGAACAAGAGGAGCCAAGCCCCGGCTGGAGCTTCAGGTGAGCGGATTGGCAGCAGCTGCAGCAGTATCCAGAACTAGGTCATTGGGGCTTGCAAGGTCGTGGGAGAAAAGCGGTCTGGCCAAATGGCCTAGAAGGCTGAGAAGCGGAAAGTGGAGGTCCTGCACCCGCCTCCACATTGCTGCTTCAGAGCTCTCGGCCTGCAGACTGCAGGGGGACCAAGCAATCGTTCGGAGGCCAAGTGCTCTCGTGTTGAGCGGCCTGGATCCGGATCGCTGTCTTGGGCTTTGGTCCTGTGGTTTGTTTTTATTCAGTGAGCTGGAAGTGGTGGAGGGACCCAGCAACTTCCTAAGAGCTCCGGGAGCTGGGAGGACCCCAGTGATTTGGGATAGAGCTTTCCCCTCTGGAAGCAGAGCTCCACAGAGATTAAAAAAAAAATCATGGACTGACCAACCATGAATAAGAATAAGCATAAGAAGCAGGGTAAGAACAGCAACCAAACCCTATATTCCTTCTTTGAAGAAAAGAAGGACCAAGGCAGAGAGCTGCAGGAGGACAGCACAGCCAGAGCTCCCCCACCAGGGGTTTCCAATAAACATGAAGATAGCCTTAAAGCTAGAGATCAGCTGAAGAAG
>CM053583.1:352495094-352555257 GCA_028627135.1 Pseudochirops cupreus | reverse complement strand
ATACATGTATGTATGTATAGGAGGGTATATATATGTATAAATATATATGTGAGTGTGTGAATATGTATATACATGTATACATAGAGGGCACAGCATAAGTTGAATATGAAGGGATGATATCTAAAAAAATAAAATTAAGAGGTGAGAGAGTAATATATTGGGAGAAGGAGAAAGGGAGAAATAGATTAGAGTAAATTATCTCGTAAAAGAAGCAAGAGAAAACTGTTATAGTGAAAGGTAAGAGCAGGAAGGTGAAAGGGAATGGGTCAACCTTACTCTCATTGAATTTGGTTAAGGAGGGAATAACATACACACTCAATTGGGTATCTTACCCTACAGAAAAATCGGGGTGAAGGGGATAAGAGGGGGGATGATGGAGGGGAGGGCAGATTGGAGGAGAAGGTAGTTAGAAGCACACACTTTTGAAAAGGGACAGGGTCAAAGGAGAAAATAGAATAAGGGGGGCGGGGATAGGATGGAGGGAATTACAGTTAGTCTTTCACAATGTAACTACTATGGAAATGTTTTACTTAACTACATGTGTATAATCTGTATTGAATTGTTTATCTTCCCAGTGGGGGTGGGTGAGGAGGGAAGAAGGGAAAAAATCTGGAACTCAAAGTTTTAAAAACAAATTGCTTTTTTTTTTTTACATGCAACTGGGAAATAAGATATACAGGTACTGGGGTATAAAAATCCATCTTGCCCTACTAGAAAGTTGGGGGGGGATGAGGGGAAGATATAAGAGCAGATTGAGGGAAGGGGGTATTCAGTATGCTTGCTATCTTGGGGTGGGGGTAGGAGAAAGATGGGGAGAAAAATTTGTAACTCAAAATCTTGTAGAAATGAATGTTGAAAACTAAAAATAAATAAGTAAATTGGGGGGGGGGGAGAAATTCTCCCTTCTATCCAGGTTCACTATTCATGTCACCTCAGCATCATACCACATTTCCTCGTTTACTTGAACTGGAAAGAATATAGTAGCTCTTGTCCTTTTCCACAACCATTCCCTCTGCTTGTGCCTTTGATTTCCTCCCCTTCTGTCTCTGTCCCTTTGATCATATACTTCTCTCTCTCTCTCTCTCTCTCTCTCTCTCTCTCTCTCCCTCTCTCCCCCCCCCCCCGCTTCCTCCCTCCCTCCCCCCATCCCTCTCTCTTCCTCTTTCTCTCCCTCTCTCCCTGATTTTCAGTTTCTCCTTAGGGCTTTTTCCTAACGCATAGGGAATTGGAACATTTTCAGTGACAGTGACCTAGATGAAATACCAACTCCTTAGACTGATATTTAAAAGCTAAAAGACTTCAGTTCTTGCTTACTTTCCCAGCTGTATTTAATTTTTTAAAAAGTTTAATTTTTTTATTACATGTAAAAACAATTTAACTTTTTTAAAACTTTTAACATTTAACTTTTTTGTTACATGTAAAAACAATCTTTAACATTTGTTTTTTTTTTAATTTTTAATTTCAAATTCTCTCTCTTCCTCTATTCTGCCCTCCTCCCCCAATGAGAAGGCAAGCAATTTGATATAGGTTTTTGATATAGGTTTTGCAGTCATGCAAAGCATGTTTCCATATTAGTTATACTGTAAAAGAAAAGACAAGAAAAAAAGTTTTAAAAAATGCTTCAACTTGCATTCTGACACCCATCAGTTCTTTCTTTGGCGGTAGATAGCATTTTTCATCATAAGTCCTAAAGAATTGTCTTGGATCATTGCATTTCTGAGAATAGCTAAGTCTTTCACAGTTGATCAACCTTATAATATTGCTGTTACTATGTACAAAGTTCTCCTGGTTCTTGTCAATTCACTTTGTATCAGTTCATGTATGTTTTTCCAGGTTTCTCTGAAAGTTTGTCATTTTTTGTAGCGCAATAATATTCCATCACAATCATATACCACAGTTTGTTCAGCCAGTCCTCAATTGATGAGTATCCTCTCAGTTTCCAATTCTTTGCCATCACAAAATTTGTTTTTGTAAATATAAGTTCTTTTTCTTAAATCTCTTTGGGATACAGACCTACTGGTGGTATTGCTGGGTCAGAGGATATGCACAGTTTGATTGTCCTTTGGGATGGGTGAATGAGTGTAATATGTCTGTAGTTGGAGCCATCCCTGAAATGGACTATAGCAACCATATATATATGCTGCTTTCTTCTTCACAGAGATAATCTTAAAAAACATCCACATCATCAGGAAGATTCTGGGAATTTTTTAAAGCTATATTTGGAAGCTCTTGATGTGGTGGCTAGTTTTCCTTCATTGTTGTGTAAACTGATTCAGTTCAGGTCTAGGATGCAGGTCTTCCCTGATTCACCCTCTTTTCCAAAACTCATAGAACAGGTGGCTCCTAAAAAGTGACTCAGTAGAGGGCATTTGTGCTGTTGCATTTCCTCCCCTTGGTTTCAGTCTTGGCATGGACCTTAAGCACAATTCCCTCTGGTGGCACATACTTGTTGACTTTAAATAAAAATGAAATAATGTTCAACTTTAGATATACCCAAGTATTCCTTAATTTTGCTGGAGGCTAGTGTTTGGGACTAGATGTTCTCTATTCTGAATTTGCCTGAAAACATCAAATTTTACCTCATTTCACTAGTGAGATGCTCAGAAACCTCTTGTTGAATTGAAATTACTTCTATCTGATTTTATTTGTTTTTCACCCCTAATTTCAAGAAGCCAATTTGTGGTTAATTAAATTTCTTCTCCCCCTCTCCCCTGCCATTATGCTGTAAAACATTTTTAGGCATTTATTAAATAGAATGAGAAAAAAAAACCTTGCATCTAAACAACTTTTAAGAAGCTGTTCCAAAGTTGTCTTTGACCTAGAGATTCTACCATCAGATTCCTCTCCCAGTCAGTGAGAAAATGAAGAGCCTCATATACACCAACATTTATAGCAACACTTTTCGGAGTAACAAAGAATAAGAAATTGTAGATACCATCAAGGGGGAAGTGCTAAACAAATTGTGATACGTGAATGCAGTGGAATATTACTGTGCTATAAGGAGATAAATGTGCTAAATACAGAGAGGCATGGGAAGATTGGTGTGAGCAGATGCAAAGTGAAGTAACCAGAATCAAGAAAATAACATACATGATGACTGTAGCAATGTAAATGGGAAGAACAACAACAAAACAATCAAAACCAAATCCTGCTAAATTATAATGATCCAAAGGACCCATTGTGGAACAAAAACAGCTGGAAAAACTGGAAGCAGTTGGGCAGAAGTTAGGTACAGCCAATATCTCACACACTTTACCAAGATAAACTTCAAATGGATACATGAAAAGGATCACATTATAAACAGCAAGGAAGAAAATATCTTCTGCAGTTGTGGATAGGGAAAGTATTCATGACCAGTTTGGACACTTTTGATTACATAGAATTAAAAAGGTTTTTTTGTAAACAGTGAAATTAAAAGGAAAATAGTTAACTGGGGGAAAATCTTGGCAGCAAGTCTTTTTGATATAGGTATCATATTGAAGATATAAAGAAATGATACAAATTTATAAAAACAAGAATTATTTCTCAATAGATAGTGACCAAATGCACTTTTCAAAGAGAGAAAGCCAGCTTATCAACAAGGATATGAAAAAATGCTCCAGAGACCACTAAGCCACTCTCAGATTCTGCTTGACACCTAATCGTGTTGAGAATGGTGGCCAAAAAAAAGATGTGATCATTGTGCCCAAAATATCACTTTAGCTATGTAATATCTGTTGACCTAGAAATGTCATTACTAGCCTAAAAAATACTAGCCTTACTAGCCTTACTCCAGAAGATCATACAAAGTAAAAAGATTCATATGTACAAAGATATTTGTAACAGTGCTCTTTGTTATAGCAGAGAACTGGACGTTAAAGAGATGCTTGAAGAAGACAACTTGGAAAGGCTTAGGATCTCTGTTTGATGCAGTGACTAGCCACAGTTCAGAGCCTGATGATGAACCTTGCTACCTCACTCTTAACAGAGTTATGGAGTCGTAGACTCTAGTTGCAGAATCAGACCTACATTTTTGAAGAAAGCAAATGTTGGAATTTGTTTTGCTTGACTATGCATATTTCTTACATGTGTTTTTTTTTCTTTCTGTTTTCTCAGCTTGGGAAAAGAGAAGGAAAGCTAGAGATAGTGTCCCCAAAAAGAGAAAGGGAAAAAAAAAAGGGTCATTGAAACATGTTTCTGAAATGCACAGAACAGAAGGAAAGCCAGAAGGGAATCACAGACAGCAGGATAGCTTGGGTTGAATTTATTATACATTTGTATGTAATATGATGTAATTATTTATACTGCTTAGTTTTGCTGAACTTTTTTCCTTTTTTCTATATTCTCTGGGAAGGACTAGAGAGAGTGAATGGGAAATGTAGGTGATACAAAAACATGAATAAAATTTTATTTAAAAAAAACACAAAAATTTATCTTGTAATAGCTACTCCTGGCAAAGGTTTTATTTTTAGCCATGGGTATAATATTTCAAAGGGAAAAACTGTCAGTGATGAAAGGTTCTTTCAGTTGTGAATCAGATAATTTATTTTAGGGTGTTCTAATCCATGCTCTTATGCTGGTTCACTGGGGGGCTGGGATGGGCTACTGAAAGACTCTTGGATACAGACTCTTTGTGATTCTACTGAACTATATATATTCTTTTGGCCAGTTTGGGAGGATGATTCTCAAACTCATGGAATTAACTGCTTAGTTAGTCAGCAGTCTGTCATTTGGTGGGAGTGTTGATTGAGATGAGTCTTTGTACTGGTGGGGAAACCTTATTTTTGTTACATTGTTTTTGATGACTTTTTCAGGCTGCTTGAGCTGTGCTTGTCATTCCTTCTATGTATGTTCAGTAACAAAGTAAAAAGAAAGAAATCTCACCTGCTCTAAATATGTGCCAGTGCTCAAGTAATTTCTCTGGTAGAGTTTCTTCTGTTTATGAAACAGATTAAAATATAGAATGGCCTTCAGACCTCTGTGTTCAACTAATTTAAAGAGTTTGAGTCGAGTGAAAAGGGATCTCTTCATATAGTATGATATACAGAGGAAGTCATTTTGTACATGATTTGCTTCTCTTTAATGCTTCTCTTTTCGCTTGGCTCATTCACTTTATGTGTACCTGTTATTCATGGGTACTTTCTTCTCCTTTCCTCCTCTCCTCCATTAAAAAAAAAATAGACAATAGGTACTTAGAACACTCGTGACTCTTGTGGCCATTGTAGAAGGTTATGAATTGTCTTTTTAGGAGTAATACAGCTAAGTTGATTGAGTAAAAACTACTGTGTTAAATTGCATAATTAGTTTTTTATTAAGTGACTTCGAATGAATTTACCCTTTTCCCTCTTGATCTTTTTACCCTAATAGGGCAATTTGAACTACCTTACTACAAAAGGGCTAGTCTTTTCATTAATTAGTATGTGAGATTCCAACTCCTATTTACCAGAGAACAGTGAATTACCCAAGATTAAATGAGAAGGCAGATAGGTGAGACAATAGAGTGATCATTGGGGTTTGGAGCTGGGAAGACCCAAGTACTAGCTGTGGGAGCCTGGGCAAATCACCTAACCTCTCTTGGTCTCCTCACTGGTAAAATGGAAATCATAATAGCACCTACCTTACAGCTATATATATATATATATATATATATATATATAAAGTACTTTTTAAATCTTAAAGAGCTATGTAAATTCTAACTTGGAAAAATTAAAACTTAGCTATCCCAATGTTCTAACCTTTCATAGCCTCTTAGTATTGAGTATGATCTAAGAGGTCATTTAATTCAACCTCATACACCTTGCAGGAAGCTGTTATAACTTCTGACAAGTAATTATATAGTCCCTAATAATGAGGAATTCACAAGTCAGTGAATCTCATTTTTTGAAAACATTGATTTTATTTGATTTTGTTTTTTTATTAGGCTACCTCTCTGTAATTGCCATCTGCTAGTCCTTGTTTACCCTTTAGGACTGTGTAGAACAAGTCTATTCTGTCTTCCAGATCACAACTAAGTCTTCTGTTTCTAGACTCTAAACACTCATGAATTCTTCAGTTATATTTAATATGATGGATTTCTCCCTAGGTTCCCATTGCTTCTGCTGTAGCCTCCTTCATTGGTTAAAATTAAGGTCAAAGTACAAAGTGCCGGAAGTGTCAGTTCCCCTTTTTTGTTCTTCACCTTTCTGAGACATGAAATTACCAGGTGGAGCTATGAAAGGGAGGGGTCTGATTTATTTTAGAATTGGTCAAGAAAAGTGACTAAATAGTCCATACTTTTTGACTCGGTAATCTCAAGGAAGTCAAAGTCAGAAGCAAAAGTCCAATCAGTAAATACTGAAATAGACATAGCAGCATTATTTGTGGTAGCAAAAAACTGGAAACAAAATGGGTGCTTATTAATGGGGAAGGAGGAAAGGAAATAGTTCAGGAAGAAGGAAGAAAGGAGGAAGGAAAGAAGGAAAAAACCCAGTTGGTATGTGAATATAATGGAATGCCGTTATATAGAAAGAAAAAAAAATCACAGAAACATTCCATGATTAGTATGAACTGATTAAGGATGAGATAAACAAGACCAAAAGTACAGTACGCAGAGTGGCTGAAACATTGTAAATGAAAGATCACTCTAAGGAATTAGAACTCTTGACTCTGAAAACTAAAGTTCTGAAAAGCCAATGAAGTAACAGCACCTTTTTGGGTGAGAAAACATTTTTCTCTGCATTCCCCGGGCGGGGACCTGGTGTGGAACATTGCAGACGGAGTCGCCTCAGGTGATAATGGGTGTGTTAGTTTGGTTAAACCGCCTTCTTTCCCTTTCTTTTTCTTTATAGGAGATGGCTTACTGTGAGCGGGAGGGCTGTATTCAGAAATGAAAGTGCTATGAGAACAAAATATCAGTGAAATTAAAAAGATAAAGCAGCGAAGGTCCTAGAGAACAACTAGTAAAACAAACCTCCTTCCTCCCGGCTTAACCAAGGGGCTGCTCGTGATAAATAGCTAACATTCACGTAGCGCCTGCTGTGTGCCAAGCCCTGTGCCAAGCTGCTTTGCAGCTGCCGTTTGATCCTCACAACAGCTTTGTGAGCTTGGTGGGTGCTCGCAGCTTGTTATTCCTATTTTACAGTTGAGAAAACAGAGACAGAAAGAGGTGAAGCGACGACGGCACAGCTAGTCTGAGGCTGGCTTTGAGCTTGGCTTCAGCTCCAGGGCTCTGCTGCCCAAGGGGATGTTTTTGCTTGGTTATTTTTATTTGCCGTAAGGCAAGGTTTATTTGGTGTGGGGAGTTAAACCGATTTTGATCACTGTCAGATGTCTACAAATTTTTTTTTTAAGTAAACTAAATTGTTAACAGAAAAGGTAAAGGACACCTCCTGCCTTGACCTGGAAGGTGCTTAGTAATTGTTGAATTGAATTCAACACATTAAAGTTCTCTGACGAGGCCTCATTCAGGTGTGTAGGCTTTAAGACTGTGACAGTTGAACATGAGCTATGGCAGTTGATATCATGCTAAGAAGTTTATATCATGCAAGGATAGCTCTGGCAGTAGACCACATCTGTTTTCCAAGGACCAGTGTGCCTAAGTTGAATGCGTATCACCATTAAAACTGACCACTTAGTGATAAATTTTGGGGCCAAAGTAGCTTTCAGTCCTTTGTGGTCCTTTTTTGCTTGTGAAATGATTGGCAGAGCATATCATTGGGAACTAGAATCACACATTTTTCAGCTGTCTATAAATTTAATTTTACTATTGATATTCTAAATATGAGGTTCTTTTCTAATGACCACTATTGTTATTCAATTGTTTTCAGTCCTTTCCAACTCTTTGTGACTCCATTTGGGGTTTTCTTGGCGGAGAAACTGAAATGGTTTGCCACTTCCTTGTCCAGTTCATTTTACAGATGAGGAAACTGAGGCAAAACAGGGTTAAGTGACTTACCCAGGGTCACATAGCTACTAAATATCTGAGCCCAGATGTGAACTCACGAAGATGAATCTTCCAGACTCCCAGGCCTGGCATCTTATCCACTGGACCACCTAGCTGCCCCAGCAAGTGGGCATAAAGTTGGAGAAACTGAATTGTATATCAATCTTGATGTTTTTCTGTAAATAATAAATCAAAAGAGAGAAGAAAAGTGTTGATGGAGTGGATTTCATTATACTTACATACATACAAAGACTTCAAGAAACATTTCCTGGTATATTTTTGGTCTTTGGGTGTTACAGTAATGAAAAATTTTACAAAGACGCTACCATGAAAATAATTGCTTCTTATATACTAACATTGGTTTTGAAGATAAAGGAGCTAAAGAAATTCTATAAAGTACTTAATTAGATCTTCCAAATTAAGTCAACATATACCCTGATACTTGGTTGGGTTTTGTTTTGACTGGAAAGGTAGGGAAAGGTGAGAATGGGTTGAAATAAATAGAAAAGCATAGCTCAGGAAGAAAAATAAAAGGCTGCAGACTCATATTTGACCCTGAAGCTTTGGGACTGTGTATTATGAACAATTTTTCAATAATTGGTAGGCACTCAACATGGTGAGTACCAGCTAACTTAGTAGAAAACAAAATAGATGGTATTTTAATGGATAGGAAAAGATACATTATTGCTGTAGGAGTTACTCAAGAATCAACGGTATGTGTGCAGCCAAACCATGATTTGTCAAAGCTAGGATTACAATTAATAAAGCATGAGAAGAAAGAAAAATGGGAAAAAGATGGTATATAGTTGAAACAGTTTAGTCCTGAACTATTTAAATAAGGAATCGACAGCTTAATGGAAAATGGTTTACAGAAATGACCTTAACACTGATTATAATTTTAAAGCCACAACAAAGAAAATATGCTAGTCAATAAGCAGATACTTACTACTCCGACTGTAGGTAAGGGCTGTTTTACAGACAGCTGGCTCACTCACCCAGTAGGGGAAAACAGGGCTGCCAAATAGGCTCTTACAAAGGATGGTGGATGGTTCTGAGTGATACCGTCAGATGAAGAGAGAGATCCCTGACCTGCAGCATCAGTGTTTCCTCATCTGTGAGTTTTTGACCAAAATATTAATGTGCTTGTTAGAAAGATAGAAATGGTACTAAAGAGAGCAAAGAGAGAAAAGGGAGCCAGACGTTGGACCAGGTGTTTGTGGAGAAGGTCTGTGCTGGAGCTGACAACAATTGTGAGGACATTATGGGACGGACAGACAAGGCAGCTGAGCGTCAGTGACTGTCAGTCAGTATGCCTGCGCTCTCCTCAGTGCAGAGTCTTTACAAGAGACAACCATCTATCTACACGTGAGCCAAGGGGATCATCAGAAAGGGATTTGTAGGAGCAGGTAGGCTCCCAACAAGCAGTATTCAACAATGGACCACATCTTTTCCACTTCACAATAGACTAAAATGTAAAGAAGGTCACACTGTGCTTGTTTCTTGGTGATGAACACATTTGATTTTCTTTTAATTTTTAAATTTTTTTAATTTAAAAAAATTTTTTTAAATTTCCTTATTTATTTTGAGTTTACAACAGTCAGTTCCACAATCCCTTGAGTTTCAAATTTCTCCTCCTCCTTCTCCTCCCCCCTACCCTCCATGATGGCATGTAACACATTTGATTCTTTTAAAGTAAAATGCTACCATATAGGTTCTTCTAAAAATATGAAGCAACAGAAACAATACTATCAGTGACCTTCTGCTTAAAAAATATTAGCTCTAATAGGAAAACATAGAACAAGATGTATTCTTGTCAACAGTGTTTGCCATTGTGATGGAAGAGATCTAGTATTAGAGTCCAGGTTGAAAAGGAGAAGCCAGGCAATGGTCATCCTCCTCCTGTATCTGTATGACATTGTGCCAGTCTCATCCTGCCCCCAGAACGCCACAGAGGCTCTTGGAAAAGACCTGTAATCATTCAAGAGTTTCACCTTTCCGTTCATAAAGGAGAGACTAAGTATATGGACAGTCATGCTGACATTGCAGCATGTGTTTTGGTGGGTAGCTGTAGCGCTTTTACTGTTACTTTGTAGTATATCTCACCAAGACAGTACAGATGGACAGGTTAGACCTAGAGTTATACGGGAAAAGGAGAGCGGATTGGATTGTCTCTGGGAAACTGAAAAGCTCCTTTCATGATCCCAAGCTTACCATGGGGTCTTACTTTTGGTATAACAGCAAAACGCAAAATACAGCAGCCTCCAAAAATTTTTGAAGCATAACACAGGAAGGGTGTGTTCAGGATGCAACGTGAAGAACTTGAAGGAAGAACAGGAGTAAAAGATGTCATTGAGGAATTGTATGATAAAGAGAGAGGATAGAATGGTCAGGTGATAAAGGGGGAAGGATGACGTGTCAACTACACTAGTGCCTTTGTGATGTCAGGAGAAATGGAGGAAGCCCTCCAGCATGTTGAGCAGATCTCCTATGTGGAATGTGGTGGCAAGAGCTGGGCAAGAGTCTCAGAGGAGGGAGGAGGGGTAGGCCTGGACAAGTTGTGATGTGCATGACTCAAGGGAACTTCCAGCAGATCATTTGAGTACATCAGACTCACTGTTCTGTTTTCCCACTATGAATTTGCAACCTCTGGAGTATGAAAGCATCACATACATTCACATACAGAGTCTTCGTATCCTTCCCCTAGCTAGTTAGTCTGTAGGACAACTCAGTGTATCACCTCTTTACTCTTTCCTTTTATAGTTTTTACTCTGGTGCTGTTCCTTCTGTCAGATCTGTTTCCTTCAAACAAGCGGTGCCTTTTCATAGCTATATTCCATTCATGAGTCCTGTCCTTTTAAGTCTTTCTTCCTTTTTCCCAATGTTTGAGAGCTTATAACTCATGTTTGCTTTTTATTAAATGAAAGCCTAAAACCCAGCCTCTATTACTATTGATGATGAAAAACTAATTTCTGTAGCACTTTAAAATTTACAAATCGCTTTACTTAAAACAACTCTTTGCAGATGGTAAAATTATTTGCATGTAGCAAATAAGGAAATTGAAACCTGCAGAAATTCAGTTAATTTGCTCTGATAACTGGGACTCTCAAATCCAGTATTCTGATTCCCAGCCTCTTCCCACTGTATCATAAGATGATTTATTTTAGTAGGCAAAATTGTTTGGGAGGAAAAGAATATTAAGGAGGACGTCTCCTTTATTCAGCGGTTCTTTTCGGATCCTCATATGTCCTCTCTGGCCTCTGGAGTTTGGGTCATTTAATAGAGAAAGAGGGTGTGTGTGTAGAGGCAATATAAAATCTGCTTTGTTGGACTCCCACTTCCCTCTTTAGGGTTAGGGCTAGTGGGGTGTGTTTCAAAACTTTATGATCAAGTTGGTCCAACTGGGGAGGCACTTCAGTTGATGAGGGAGTTGGGAAGAAGTATGTTGATATCAAAGATGTTATGGATTGATTACAGGCAAGATTTCATTTGTAACTCCTTTCCTCAAAAAGGTCAGAGCACTTTCACTTATATTGTCTCCTTAGTTTCTCCTCATCTCCCTGAAGTCAAGGTGTTGTTAGCATTTTGTGTATGGAGCACTTGTAGCAAAGAAAGCTTGGAGAATTTGCCCAGTCTCACAGTGAGCTTAGGCAACACCCAAGAAGAGCAGTTGTGATAGCATCCTACTTTTGTTTACCATGACACAGTCGTCAAAGCTTCTGGGGTATCCTAAGAATTACTCTGTAGTTGGGCTGGTGGGTTTTTGGTTTGTTTTTTTTTTTTTTGCTTTTTTGGAGGGGAGGAGGCAGGGCAATTGGGGGTTAAATGATTTGCCTAAGGTCACAGGGCTAGTAAGTGTGTCAGGTGTCTGAGGCTGGATTTGAACTTAGGTCCTCCTGACTCCAGGACCATTGCTGTATTCACTGCGCCACCTGGCCACCCCACACTCTATAGTTTTTTATTTCCATTTTCTCCTCTCTGTTTCAGTGATCACATACCTGCTGCCTTCCTGATTCATAGCTTTGTGAACCACTTGAATTTCCTTAAGATAACAATTACTTGAAAGGTCATACTAGGAAATTATAAAAGGGCCTTTTTGTCTGCCAAGGAACCCCATAACCCTTTCTTTCTTTCTTCTTCCACAATGAAGGGTAGCCAGTGAGGGAAAGCTATCCGGCTGGTTTGTTGTATGATTGGGAAAAGCAATAATAACTTTGGTGAGGCAAATCTAGGAAGAAATCTGAAACCTGAGTTTCTCTTGAAAATAGTAAATCATTTCTCCATCCCAAGATACTGCTGGCCCTCGGTAAGAGGGTTGGAAAGCTAGTGATTTTTAAGTAAGGCTTACAGCCCTATTTTTTAGTCCAACTGAACGTTCTTCCTCTGAGTTACAATTGAGATGACTTTGAATAGGTACAGGAGTGAGTCATATGTGATAAATATAAAACTGGCCTGTGGTTAAGCTGTCCTTTCTTATATATCTTAAACATGAGGTCCAGGGCTGTTGGGTGAAGGGGACGTGTATCAATTAGGCTTTTAGGTTAGAGGATGTCTAGGAGAACTTAGAAGGGACATGAGGAACAGGGGAGCCTGATTAATTTGTTTTTTATTGGATATAATAGAGACTAAAACTTCAGGGAGATTTGATGTATATAATCTACTTTTCCTTGTTCTAACTTTGTTTTTAAAAAATTTTTTGTCTCCCCCCCCCCCGTCCTCTTCCTGCCCCCCCCCCTTTTTTTAAACAGGAAGGATTAAGGCAAGCAGACTCAAAACATTGGCTTTCAACTAACCAGGGTCTTCCATCATACTTTTCTCTTGTGGCCCATGTGTTACTCCCTTTGCCCTCATTGTGCGACTGGTCCCCAACGCAATGTGTGTTTGTCAAACCATGGAAGTGGGGAAGTATGGCAAGAATGCAAGTCGAGCTGGAAACCGGGGAGTCCTCCTGGAGCCCTTCATCCACCAGGTGGGCGGTCACAGCAGCATGATGCGCTATGACGACCACACCGTGTGCAAGCCCCTCATTTCCCGGGAGCAACGTTTCTATGAGTCTCTCCCCCCTGAAATGAAGGAGTTCACCCCTGAATACAAAGGTAAGCCCCAGCTGGTCACTGTACTTTATATTATACCATTGGTGGGCAAGAGCTTTCTGCTTTGGTAGATTTCCGTAATTATCTTTAGATGGTATTTCCAGTTACTTTCATTAGCTGATAATGGGTTGTAATTGTATTTCCCTGTTCCCAGAATCAACAGTTGTGATTTTCATTCCAGAACAGTTCAATCACTTTTCCTAAGTGTTCTAAATAAGCCTCTCATGGAAACAAATGTCAATTTGTAGTGTTGATTTTAGCAAGGCTCTCAGAAGTTCTTAGGTTTTTTCCTTCTAAAATGAGTTCCAATTGGCCTGTAAACAGGATATGTTTAGACTGCATCTAGTCTTGCTCCCTTCTTTTACAGATGAGAATACTGAAGCCCAGTGAGGTTCTGTGACTTGTCTAAGTCCCACAGGTGGTGAGGCCTCTGAGCCCTGCCTAGGTTCTAGAAGTCCTGATCTCATGCTCTGTGCTGTGCAGCATGCTACACTGAGGCTTTATGGTTGATGAGACTTCTCTAGTATGCAGCAGTGTCCACTAGTGCCTTGTATTTGTGGTCACTCTCCTGGGTTGTTTTGGGCTTTTTAAAGAGTATTTTGGAGCTTTTTTTCATTCAAGTGTAAGAGATAGCTGATGAGAGAAGAAAGACATTGTCAAGCCTGGGCTTGTCTTTTTTTTTTTTCTTTTTGGAGGGGGGAAGGCAGAGCAGTTGGGGTTAAGTGACTTGTCCAAGGTCACACAGCTAGTAAGTTAAATGTCTGAGGTCAGATTTGAACCCAGGTCCTCCTGACTCCAGGGCTGGTGCTCTATTCACTGCACCACCTAGCCACCCGTAGCCTGGGCTTGTCTATACTAAAGAACCATAGATAAATTAGAAAGGATTTTGAGGAGGATTGGGGCCTGGAAGAGCTGACATTTGAAGGACAATATCAGGGAAATAAATAAAGCCCAGCTATGTCAATGATTGCCTTTTTAGGAAAAGTCTGCTAGGAGGAACTCTCTTAATTGGTGAAGAGCATCAGAGCAGGTAGTAATGAAGTAAGGGTGGGGTCTTGTCCGCAGAAAGCTTTTAAGAAGGGATGAGGATTGATACTTCAGGAAAAAGGAAAGAATAGTATCTTCTCGTCTCCTTTGGTTGGGCTGTTCACTCCCTTGCTTAGTCACATTGATTGTTATTATGGTTCACAAATCTGTGCATTTGAGGAAGGCCATGTGATAGAGCAACAAGAAGACTAGACCTAAATGTTATAGGGTTGAGGGCCCCCCTTGGCCTCTTCATGACCCTGAGCAAGTGACTTAAACTCTCTGAGACTCAGTTTTCATGTCTGTAAAATGAGAAGGTTGGACTGGATGACTTCTAAGGTCTTTTGTAGCTTTTGATCTAGTATCTGGTGATTTTTGTAACCATTTTTGTACCATTTAACTTTTATTTAACTTTTTATGGGATGGGCCTTATTTAACTTGAGAGAAGGTTTCCTTCCCAAGATGTCAGAAGTTGAATGATTGTCTTTCCTTGGTGCCATCAGAGTACCTTGTGGGATGAGCTTTCTCCTCAGTGAGGCAGAATTTGAGATGCTAAAGTTTCTTCTTAGGGAAGGCCTATGAGGCCCTAACCCATCTCTTCCTGGCTTTGATGATTGTGACTCGGATCTGCCTTCTGTCTGTCAGGAGCTGGCTTTTTGGGTTGGTCTGTGCTGAAAAGGAGATAGTCTCCACTGGCATCAATCAGAAGGTGACAAATTTCTCCCAAGCTGACGGTGCCATTGCCCTCCACTGCGTTGAGATGTTTAGAACAACAGTGGGGCTGTGACTTGCTGGATTGTGGTGGGGAGCCCCTCTAGGGCTGCTTTTATAAAGCACCTGGTGCTGCTGCTCTGATTGTAAGCAGCTTGGTAAGTGAAGGCAGAGCTTTCCATGTGGTTCTGCCTCCCCATGAGCTACATGCAGTGCATGCACTAATATGGCTAAAAAGAGCGACAATGTGCTGAGGTTTGCAGAGCACTTCATGTGCTGTGCCTCATGTAATCCTTCCAGCAGCCTGTGAGGCAGGTACATGCTGTCTCCCACTTTACTCATGAGGTACCGGAGGCTTCCAGAAGTTAGAGGATAGAAGGTTTGGAAGTCAGATGTGTATCCTGACTCCACACTTTCTACGTCCCACTGTCCTAATTTAAGGTCTCTGGTTGCAGGAGTTGGAGGTGGGAGCCAAGCGGGGGGATCAGTGTCAGACAGTGAAAGAGTGCCAGACTGGGGCTCGGAGATTCTGGTTCTGCCACTGGGCTCTCCTGGACCTCCTTCCTTGTCTGTGAAGTGAGCAGGCTCAGATGACACTCAGGGGCCCTTCCATCTCTAAATTGGTCAGCCTGTGCTGTTGCAGTACTTGTAGGTAGTCCACAGCTGCTTGGGGGGTTCTAAGGTCTCTCAAAATTAGCTAAAGTGTTTCAGGCAAGCTCTTGTATCTCTGGAAAGTTGGGGAGGAGCACTAAGACAGCTTCCCAGCTGTAGCACCATTGTTGAAAGCCAGGTGGGATCTAGACTATTGTTCCCAGAACCAGTCTCTTGCTAATTAAAGAGTTTTAGGACCTGACCTGTTCCATATGTTTACTTTCAGTTCTCCCCATTCCCACAGCAGAAATAAAGCTGATGCACTGCTGTTATTTTTGGCACAGGAATTACAGGAGTTTTTAAATGACATTTAATGTCTCCCATTAAAATATCTTTAGGGTTATTGGTGGTAGACTTTTGAGAGGTGATGTAACAAAACCTGCCTGTTGTATATCAGTCTTACCCAGAAAATTGTGGCTTAAGCCAAATGTTAGTGAATGTGCTTTTCTCTTCCTGTCTACCTAGGGTGAAGGCAAAGGGGGGGAAAATGTTTGAATTTGGAATTTTTGAACCAGTAATGGGACATTGAATCTTTCTCTACCTGCTCCTTTTGATAGACAAATGTGTACACACACACACACACACGCACACAACGCACACACCATACAGACCCTTCACCTTCCAAATTTCTGGTTCTTTCTTGAATCTGATGTAGAAATTGTAGCTTTGTGTGCTCCATGTACCACGGCCTTTGCTAGCGTTTTATTGGTTGGGGATCACGGAGGTCATTGTTGTGGATGGAACTGGGAAAATTTGCCACTGACCATGGCAGATGAAGATGCTTGAAGGTTGTTCCCGCAGGCTATTTCTGATAGATTCTCCAGATTCCAGCTGACTCTTCCTGTCCGCCTGTGAAGAAGAGAATTCAGAAAAGTGTTTTCTGAGCCCATAGAGCTAGTCTGTCCACAAATCTAAGGGAAAGGTTAAAACCCGCCTTGACGCTGTGTCCTCTTCATGAGCCAGAATTGGTTGTGGGGGCGAGGGGCTTCTTGTTCTGGTTCTCACTATAAAACAACTGAAGAGGGTCTCTTTGTCCTTTTGACTCAAAGGAGGCTTGAAGAATTAATCTGGATACCAAGACTCTGGCTGTAAAATGAAGGAGCTGGATTAGATAACCCCTACGGTCCCTTTCCAATCCTAAATCTAGAGGCTGGAACCTTTTCTTCTTGTAACATAAAAGAGACTTTCTGACCCAGAAGAAGCCAACCTCCCAGTGTTAGTTAAGCATTCAGGATTCATTACTTTTCATTCATTTATAGTCTTAGCCCCTTTGGTAAAGATCCAGGAGACACTGTGTGCATAGCTTGTTAATAGAATGACTGGATTAGGCTAGCAGCTGTGGGAGGGACATTAACATAGAAAGACCCAAAAGGGTTAGAAAAACATAGCGAAACTAAAGTATTTTGGCCTATAGAAGACTGTGGGAGGGACATTAACATAGAAAGACCCAAAAGGGTTAGAAAAACATAGCGAAACTAAAGTATTTTGGCCTATAGAAGATGCTTATGGTACTATGGTGGAAGAACCCCGTGAATGAGGGAAAGAGCTGAATTAGAAATCTCAGAGCTGTTAATTGGAAAATATCATCCACCTCTATAAGACATCCCTTGCTAACACTGGCAGAGAGGAGAGAAAAGGAGGAAGAGCGACCTTATCTATTCCTTATTGTCTGACATTCATGATAGGGGCTTTATGTATATTAAGTCACTTTAAAAGATTTTGGATGAATTCTGTAATAACTGAACAGCCATATAAATTCCAAAGATGAAAGGGGTCTTAGAAATGATCTAATCCAGTCCCTGTATTTTATGAGGCGGGGGTGGGGCTGAAAGGTGGGAAGGCATGGAATAGGCATAGATTGTCATGAGAATGCGTGCTTACACCACGGTTTAAAGATAGTCATACTTGCCCAGGAAGCAGAGTACTTTACGGTGGAGCAAGAGAACAAAGTGAGAAAGGAGAAAGTCTGAAAGAGTTAAGAGCTTTTGCTGTGATAACACAAACTTGAGGAAGTTGTGTTTGAGAGTTTCTCCCGGACTTCCTTCAGGTCTTCCTTTCTGTTGTTCTTTGTTGTGTTTCTGTTTCTGCAGGAGGCACAAGGTTTGGGGAGGCTCAAAAACACCCACAGTTTGCTTTATTCTGTTGCAAGCTCCTTGAGAAGAATAACGTGTCTCCATCTTTGGGAGAGTGATGTTGCCTCTGTCCCCATTCTACTTGCTGCGTTAAATGCTTATGGGCCCTCTTGTCCCTTTCCTCCTGGCAGGTGTTGTGTCTGTCTGTTTTGAGGGGGACAGTGATGGCTACATTAACCTGGTGGCCTATCCTTATGTGGAAAGTGAGGCTCTGGAGCAGGACGACCCACCGGAGCGTGAGCAGCCCCGACGCAAGCATTCTCGCCGAAGCCTTCACCGCTCAGGCAGTGGCAGTGAACACAAGGATGAACGGGCAGGGCTGGTCCCAGAGAGCTCTGATAGGTAACAGGATGCAAGAGCAGGGGAGCCCGGGCCAGCATGGTCACCAGGAAAATGACTGGCAGCTGTCGCGTTGTTTCTGACACTGTAGCGAAGGGCTGGACACAAGTGTGATGAAGCTAAGCTCTTTGAGCTTCTTGTAAAAGGAGGGCCAGAAAAAAAAGCTTTTAATAAAAAGATGATAGCTGGTCTTTGGAATGGGGGCCTTACAAAATCCCATACGTGCTCTGAGTGAAGAGCAAGGCCAGAAAGGCCAGTCTTACCTCCCAGTACATTCAGAGCTGTCCCTAAGTTAGGATGGGAGGTGGTGAGTTCCCTTCACTTCTGATGTTTTAACTTGAGTTGGGGTGACCACTTAGAAAGGCGTTAGCAGAAGAGCAGCCATCAGAGCGGAGGCTGATATTGAGGAGCAGGCAGGGCAGTGTGGCCTCTGAGGCTCAGTGGTTCTGTGCCCGGGGTACAGTCTGTAGGCTTGAAGGGCCTTGCCCATGACTCTTGTGCTGTTTCCTCCCTTAGCACCTCACAGGAGTTGAAGAGCCCCAAGGTGGAGCTGCACATCCACTCGGATGTCCCCTTCCAGATGCTTGATGGGAACAGTGGCCTGAGCTCAGAAAAAATCAGCTACAACCCCTGGAGCCTGCGCTGCCACAAGCAGCAGCTGAGCCGCATGCGCTCCGAGTCCAAAGATAGGAAGCTCTACAGTATCCTCCAGAGTGGGCGGGGGGGGAGGTTTCTGCGCTCCTCTCGGGCAGTCCCACAAGTGCTCTCAGGCCGTCCGTTCCCTACCAGTGTTTTCAGCAGTGCGCTTTCTCTCTCTTGTATTTGTGTCTCATCGTATTACTCTCCTTCCCCTGCCCTGTAATCACTGACACAATCTTTTTGCCCTCTTAGTGCCAGGGTAGCAGAATTTAAAACCTAATTTTTTAAGTTTTTGTAAAAACCGAATTAAAGAGCCCTATGTAGTTAGTGCTATACGGTTAGCAAAGTGCTTTAAGACGCCAGCAGCGCAAGGGCTATACAGCACAGAGACTGGCACGTCCCTTTGGCTGTCTCTGACTCCCAAGGCAATGATTCGTTTTTATATGCTCCTCTGCCTTCAATGCAGAAAGGTGGAGATCTGAAAGCTTAGATAGCATCATGAACCAGCAGTTACCACTTCTGTCTACATGGTGTCTGGGGCAGCACATATATGAAGGCATCTAAGTCTCTTTAGGAAACTTGCCAGTAGAGCCTAATAGGCTGTCCAGTCTTGTAAGGCACCGGGTGCTGCTATAAAGAACGTGTAGGATCAAACTGAAATGTCTTGCCCTGTGGGTGGGCGGCCAGGGCTTAGTCAGTGCCCAGCTTTGAAGTCCAGCTCTCCATTATCATTTCTGTGTGGTGGGGGCAGGTCCTTTTTTCTCTCAAAGTCAGTGGTTCTCAACCTTCCTAATGCCACATCCCTTTAATACAATTCCTCATGTTGTGGTGACCCCCAACCATAAAATTATTTTCATTGCTACTTCATAACTGTAATTTTGCTACTGTTATGAGTCATAATGTAAATATCTGATATGCAGGATGTATTTTCATTGTTACAAATTGAACATAACCCATAGGTTGAGAACCACTGCTCTAAGTCTTAGTTCCTCTAAGTCCTTACAGGACATTACTCCTGTAAAAAGGAGATGATTAGACTAAGAACAGGCTTGATCTGCCCCTTATGTGCATGTGCATGTGTGCTCATTTAACCAAGTCTTTACTCCTGATAGCTCTGACTGCCAACAAGTTGCTACAGGTGATGGGAGTGTGGCCTGGGCAGGGAGAAAAGAGCAGATGTTCCAAGTGTCTTACAGATCACTTGATTCGGATGCAGGGAGGGAATGACACATAGGAAGAATGTCTACCACGACCACAGATTTTCAGTGACTCTGGGAATGTGGGAGGGGAATCATTGCACCTGTGGGCGTTGGTCAGGCCGCTCATGGTTGTGCCGCAAAGACTCCATTAAAGCTGTGAACATCCCAGGAAAGAGGCTTTGAAGGGATGTGTCTGAGTGTGTCAGACAGAGGCATTTACCACAGGTGGTGGCAGGATTGGGAAAGCCCTGCCACCTCTTTCCCACCATTTATCCCCACCCCCACCTCCTAAAACAAAGGGGATAGGGCCAGATCATTCCTAAGGTCCCTATTATCTCGGAAACATATGTGGGTATGCAGTTATTACAGAATCCATCTAGATTTTTAAAATTGTTAGAATGCAGAGAGTCCTTACTATGAATATGTCAAACAATAAATAAGAATTATTTATAGGAAATTTTATAGATTCCTTTATAAGAAAATTTGAGTAAATTGAAACTTAGAGATCAAAGATCAAAGGGCTGCACTCCAACCCAGCAAGCATTTATTGAGTACCTGCTGTGTACAAAGCACTGTGCTAAGTACTGAGGGTATGAGGACAGTACTGAGGGGGCTTACCAAGTGAACATAGGGCTTCTTTGAAAGAGGAGGTAACCTGCATGCACAAGCAGATAGGTGGCCCTTTTGAACCCGCACAGCCCCACCCAGCCCTGCCTCAGGAGGGCAGGCGTACCGTCTCCTTGACTTGAGTTTCTAGAGTTCCTCTTGCTGGAGAATGTGGTGCATCACTTCAAGTTCCCCTGTGTGTTAGATCTGAAGATGGGGACCAGGCAGCACGGTGATGATGCCTCCGAGGAGAAGGCTGCCCGGCAGATGAAGAAGTGTGAGCAGAGCACCTCTGCCACCCTGGGTGTCCGAGTCTGTGGAATGCAGGTACAGGCCCCGGCGTGGCTGTTGGGGCTGCTGCTGGGGATGAGCCCCAGGAGGGGCTGCCAGTAGTGTCAGGGCTCCCTCTGCTGGCGGATGCTTTTGCTTGCGAGCGTAAGTGCCAAAGGTAAAGGCTCAGGGGCTGCGTGCCCGTGAACCACCTTCAACCTGCCCCTTCCCACTTTGGGTCCTGTGCAGGCCAGGCCTTCAGGAGTGTGACGGTCACAGAGTCATCTCTGCGAGGGAATTTCCACCACAGGGTGCTCCCTGACCGTTTCCTGCCCTATTTATGCCTGCAGAAGGTGAGCTCTTCAGCCTTCATGTTTTTACTTTTCAGCCGAAGACCTAGGTATCTGGACAGTGGCACTTTGAGGCTCCCAGGGACTACGGCTGTTGGGGTCTTTTTGAGAGCCCAAAGCTCAGTCAAGGGGTGTTTTCTGTAGCCTCAGGATCTGGGAAGTACTAGAGGTTCCTCAGGATCCTGCCATTCTCTTGTGGCTTCTTCTGGATGAAGGAGGCCCTTCTGGTTCTAGCTCTGGAGGGAAGTCTTGGTGGGTCTAGTGCTGCAGCTAAGGCCTTCCACTAACAGAGGGACACAGCAGATGGGGAAGAGAGGAGGTAGGCACAGACCCTTAGCCTAAGGAATAGACCAAGTTCTTTCCTATCTGTACCATTATTTGCTCTCAGTGGATGACAGTATCCATTCAAACCCTGCTCTGTTGACAGACCATGCCAGAGGAAGCCACTGAAGTCATTGTCCATAACCAGTGTACTAATACTTTCTCCTGATCTTTCAGGTTTTTCAGCTGGACACAGGGCATTATTTGTGCAGGAATAAATACTATGGCCGTGGGCTCTCAATTGAAGGCTTCCGCAATGCTCTCTACCAGTATCTCCACAATGGTCTGGACCTCCGGAGAGATCTTTTTGAGCCCATCTTGAGCAAACTTCGGGGTTTGAAGTCTGTGCTGGAGAGGCAGGCCTCTTACCGATTTTACTCCAGCTCCCTCCTCATCATTTATGATGGGAAGGAGTGCAGGGCAGAGATGTTCCTAGAGCGCCGAGGAGACATGCGCTCGAAGAATGTGGACTCGGGGCTCCCTGAGATGATGCCCGATGGCAGCAGCCCTAGCACCAGCCCCGAGACATCCCCCTCTGCCACTCCCAAGGTGGACGTCCGCATGATTGACTTTGCACACAGCACATTCAAGGGCTTTCGGGATGACCCAACTGTGCACGATGGTCCCGACAAGGGCTACATGTTCGGTCTAGACAGCCTCATCACCATCATGGAGCAGAT
This sequence comes from Pseudochirops cupreus, assembly GCA_028627135.1. Lineage (NCBI taxonomy): Eukaryota > Metazoa > Chordata > Mammalia > Diprotodontia > Pseudocheiridae > Pseudochirops > Pseudochirops cupreus. The sequence goes on along the minus strand of CM053583.1, from coordinate 352,533,343 downwards.
GCGGGAAGAAAACCAGTAGTGTCCTACTCTGGGCTCCCCGTGTCAGTCACTGCCCAGAGCCCTTTCCCCTCTACCCACAGGCAGGGACCACCCACTCTGAACTCACCACAGAGGGCAGGCAAGACAGACTTTGGTTTTAAAGGTTATATTTCTCCTTGGTGTAAACTAAAAGAAATGATTTTAGCTGTAGCCTGGGATACATATATATAAAAGTGAAGGAGAGAGAGGAGAAAGCAGAAGATGTGCTCAGCCATTTATTGACCACATGGTTCTGATGACTGTCCAGGCTGGCTTAGGAAGAGGATCTCTGAATGTTTTGGCCTTGGTGAGACTGTCAGCTGCTCTGGCCTTTTTAGTTCACAGGCTTCTGCCTGGTTTGTGGCCAAAAGGAGGCTTCAGGCGGGGGCCAGGGACCATAAGGCTCTTTAGACTCCACTGATCCTTTTATTGGCTCACTCGAAGCCTCAAACTGGCAGAGCAATTGAGAGCAGGAGCCTGACTGAAGGGCAGGCTTTTCAGTCAGGCACTTGAGCCCCCAGGCTCTTGCATGTCACTTATTTCTGAGAGGCTGTGGGGGTCACCAGACCTACCTGTAGCGGGTGGGGAAAAGCAAGAGGGATTCTGCGTAGCAAATAGCCTGGTATGAGGTTTCTTTTTGTGTCTGTGGACAACAGAGAGAAATGACTAAGAGAAGGAGAATGTGTGTATGTATGTTTTTCAACATCCTAGCAGGGATGGGGAAAAACAGCCAGCAAGACTTCTCTGGTAAGCCAGGTTGCCTGAAGAAAGTCTTGGCACGATGCTTCCCTCCTCCCCCTTCCCCTGCCCCACCCCCCAGCTACTTGCTGCTGTTGCTGCTTCTGCTGTTTCTTGCCTTTTAAAATTGAGCTGCAAGAGACTGAATTAAGCCATTTGAAGATGGGATGGGGAAGACAGCAGGTTTGTGAAGTTGGACTGGTAGTTAAAACAAGCTAGGTGAGCATGGAACACAGGAACTTTGCAAAGGCCAGCCTTAGCAAGCATTTGGCTTCCTCTGGCCCTCCTTGGTACTCCTAGTTGAACTCCACCCCACTTCCTACCACCTGGTAGCATGCACCCAAACTCTAGCAGCATGAGAAGTGTTTCCTTCACAAACCTAGGGGAGTGAATTTTGTTCCTATTCTCTTCTACTCCCTCCCTCCCCATCCCCCAAGCAGATTATTTTTGGGCACTGGGGGGTAGGTGGGGAGGGGGTGGAATATGGATCATAACCAGGGCTGCTTATAGCCATCATCTTCTCTTAGTGGTTGGCCAGGCCTAGACGTGGGGGCTGGAGACTTGTTGGTTTAGGGCAGAGAAAGAAGGCACTTAAATCTTTCAAGATTTCTAAGATCTAAGATCTCTAGCCTTGGTTGCCATACTGTTTCTTGCTGCTCTTCTCCTTGGAGCCCCAGATCCCATGAAACTGTAAGGTGTCATGTGGTCTGCACCTCCTGCTCTAGGTGTGGCTTGGTCAGGAGCAGCAGGATTCACTTAACAAAACCAGAACAACCTAGAAGTGCATGCCTTGGGAATGAGCAGCATGGGCTGCAGGCCCAGAAGCCCATGGCAGGTTCTGACTTCTTTGTGGTGCCTGCTGAATTTTAAGAAAAGGGAGAGTGTTGAGAATGACATTTGAGGATTCTTTTATCTACACCAGGGCCAGCTCCCAGCTTTGTCCCTAGGTATGGGCTGCCCTCTGCAGTGATGGCTTTGTTTTCCCAGCTGACATTCACCCCTTTGTTAATAAAGCTTTCCCTCCATGCTCCCTTCTCAAGCAGCTACTAACTGGGGTTCTTCCCTTGGAGTTGGACTCGCTGTAGATGGTGAAGTTTCCGGAGGAAGTGGATTAAGTTTGGGGAAGCACCAGGGCAGTGGGCTCTTGGTGTTGAACAATCTCCTCGCTAGTCAACGCACAATGGTTAGCATAATCTAAGGGAGGCAGCTGGGGCGAAGGCGCAGAAAAAGCTTGGGGCTTAGTTTTCTCAGCTCCAAAAGAGCTTTGGATGTTTGGCCCAGGCCTGGCCTCTCTCCTGGCGCCTGTGGGAAGGGCCAGAACAGGGCGCTCAAGGCTGTTTGCCATGCCTTCTCTGTATTTTCTCAGCCTTGCTTGTGAGTCTGAAGCATGAGACTAGTCTTGGGAAGTGATCCACCATATTGGAACTTAACTCAAAGCCTGAAAGCCTCAGGAGCTTCAAGCCAACCTGGATCCCTAGAGTCCACCAGGAGCTGTCAGTGATACTGCCAGTCTGGACAGCTCAGTGAGGACAAACTCTTCCATTCTACTAGGCTCAAGAGGGATTGAGAAGCACGCATATGCACGAGAGAGCTGTGTGTATGATATCTTTAACCTCATCTTCCTGTAGGGAACTCAGCATGTATCATTGTTACCTTCTGTCTATCCTGGCTTCAGCGTGAAAAGGGAGCTGAGCCATCTCTAGAAAAGACCATGGCATGAGATGGTCTCTTGCTTTTTAGACATCCAGGCACTGTATCGGAAATTTGGCCCTGGAGTGATGAGAGTTTTCCTCAGAGGTAGGCTGGCCTCTAGATCTGGACCTTGGGGTGAGCCCTGGGCCAGAACGAACTTTGATGTTAAAATGCCATTGCCTGGTTCAGCCCAGTGTTCCCCTGAGGGCAGAACAGCTCATCTGAGTTGGAACTCTGGCCCCAGGACCTTCTGCTAATGACCCATTTCTCCCTTACATTTTGCTGTGGCCTCCACTGTGGGAGATAGGTGCCTTTTGAGAGCAGACAGTGTTCATTCCCAGTGCTCTGCAGAGAAGACCAGTGTTTGGGAGGTTGTGTGGCGTGCCTGCTTTAGCTTTCCCACCAGTTATGCCTGGCTGGAACAATCAGTGTTTCTGGGACCTTGGGACAGTGTCCCTCCATTTTGAGCCCAGCTGCGCCTTGCTGAGGATGAACAGGCTGTGCCCGCCTACTTAGTATTTCTGGGCCTCGGTATTCCCAGGATAGGCTCTATGCATGTAACAATGGCAGAGTATGAAGTTGGCCTTAGAGCAGGAAACAACATAGAGGTGGCCACCAGAGAAATGTTTCAGATTTCCAGGGACACTGTTTTCAGACCATGTGTCCCACTCCTGGTCACTGGCGATCCCCAATCCCACGTGGATTGGGAAAGTGTTTTTTGCTTGCCCAGAAATGACTAGGAAAAGCCAACTGTCAGAGGGCCTACTGGGACACTCCTTGGCAAAAACTTCAAGGGGGAGAGGCCATAAAAGGCATGGCTGACATCCAGGGGCACTGGGCAGTGGACAGGCCCTTTGCCATCTTTCCTCCTGCCCATACATCCCATCCAAATGGCCTGCATCTTGTAGCCAACTTGGAGGGAGGGGCTGTGTGATCCCAGCACTGGACCAAAGAGAGGGATGGCAAGGGAGCCTGGGACACAGGTGCTTGTGTTTGAAATCTCTATACAGTATTTACGGGGGGGGGGGGGGGCAATGAGTAAGCACTAGCCACTTGCAAAAAATGAAAGAGAGGGCTTCTGATGTCAGGTCACCTACAGATCTATGGAATAGGAATAGACCATGGAGGGCTGGGACTCCCCCAAGAACCATAGAATGTTGCTTTGCTATGTGGGGATATTGTGGTAGGTTTACATGAGGGGAGCACTGCTTGCTCTGCTTTTGGGGGAGTTGGCAAGATCCTCCCCGTCTCCCACTGCTCTTCCTGGAAGGATAAGGACAATCAGCCATGTCAGCTGACATAGAAGAAAACTCTCTACTTGTCCAGTCTCCTGCATAGTGGCATTATTACGTTTGTCTTCTGGCATTTTTCTGCATATCTTTAGTTTTCTCTTGAACTTGTTTAGGGGCATGATTGTAACAGTGTCTGTATTCACCCCGCACTGTTCCCTTGCCTTCTGTCTAAAAGTCATGTATATAAAAATAAAATCACCTAGAAATGTGCAAGTGTGTTCTCTGTTTTAAGACACTCCTCAGAGAAGGTTTCAAGTGAGATTTCTATATTGACCTGCTCAGGCGTTCCTTCAGATTGAGCAGCCATTTTGTACCCACAGAAGGCAGAGCTCAGAAATTGTTAGATGAGAGGGCTCTGCCTCCATAAATGAAGCTGGCAGCCTACTGGGGAATGTGACATAGAGGGAAATTTGAGGTAATTATGGAAGTGCTTTAGAGATGAAAAGCGAGGTGACTTGGAAGAGGCTTGTTTCTCCTGCACTTCCCACATTCATTCTTGCCTGGGCTGAAGCCCCAAAGCTAGCTATGGACTGCTCAGCCAGTCATTTGGGTGGTCCAGTTGTGCCAGCAGGACCCTCTTTGGGAAGCGTGGGTAGCTCTGGAGACGACGGCCATCTTTAGCAGAGGTCTCGTAGGAAGGATGGCTTGAGGCTCAAGTGTCCCTATTTAAAACGTATTGTAGCTGTTTGATGCATTCTGACCTGGTTAGTGTCATTCTGCTACCCCTGATAGTGGTATGAAAGAGAACAACCACATGGAATTAACCCTGTCAGCTCCAGAGTTGCCTTTGAGTGCAGGTCGGAAACCCACAGGAAACTTAGGTTCCTGGGGTCCTAAGAGATTATGGCAAGTGAGAGCCTGCTTTGAAGTTGCCAAGAGGCTCCTGATGCACCATAAGGCCTGCCTGTATCATCTGTGCCCCTTCCACTGAAGCCATTGCCCAGCAAAATCATGGCCCACTCTGCCTGCAGTATACAGTGACGCAGGCAGGTCCCCAACTATAACAGTAGCCACCATGGTCGGGCCGGTGGTCCACTTCGCCCTACTCTGGGGAGGGGGGTTTAGGTATGAGCGCTCCCCCAAGAAAGGAGTAACCTGATTGCTCACAGATTATTGTGGGGAAAAAGGACTAGCAGGAAGCTTCCAGGTTAGTCTCTGCCCCAGGTTCAGGAGCTTGGTGCCCCTGAGAAAGATTCTCTAGCTCATTCTGTTGTGGCAACCTTGGGTCATTCTGGGCAGGATGTGGTAGATTCTATTGTCCCTCCTTTATAGATGAAGTCTGAGACTTGGAGGTGTTAAATGATTTCAGGCTACTAAGACCCGAGGCAAGATTGGAACCCATGTCTCTGAATCCAGTTCACCTTTATTTGGGTAAGGCCTCACTTCCCTTACCTGTACTTGTAGAAAGTGGCTCTTTACATTTGATCCCATCTGATCCTTGTCCGTTCTAGAGGTGGAAAATGAAATCTGGAGAGGTGAGAAAGTGTGGACTGCCCTGAACTGGAGATGCCTCCCCTAAAAGCTGCTCTATTGCTTGGGTACCAGGCAGCTGAGGGAGGGGAAGATAACGGTTTAAGAACCCAACCAAACCACCTTAAAGCCCAGGGTAACCCAAGAAGTTCTTAGAGTTTAAGGAGACAGCTCCAATACCTCCTCTGCACCAGAAGCCCTCGGGCAGCCTCTCCACTAGTGAGACACAATCCCAGAGGCCCTAATGTTGCTTTTTAAAGTCTGGTCCCTAATTAGGGAGTTTTCCCACCTCGTCCTAGCGGTAAGGGGCGTAGTGGACTCAGAACCCTAAATGACCTCCCACAAGGGATAGTGTCCCATTTATACAGCTTATTTGTTTTCAATTTCTTTTCTAATTCATTGTCTCATTGTCTCCCTTATGAACAAACAGAGCCAAGTCCTATCCCTCAATGAATCCCGTTTGCCTATTGGGTAAAGTTCTGGCTTCTTAAATAACCAGACACCACCCCACCTTTCAGCCTATCGCCCCCTCCAAAAACCAGAAGCTGAAGCCAAAACGGACTACTTTCTTCCCTGATTCTTAGTGCGGTCTTGCAGCCTGTCACCTTTGAGCCTTGGTTTGGGAAATGCCCCATCCATACCCCGCAGGGTCATAGAATTTCTGAAACACAATCTCGGACCCCACGGATTATACAGTGGAAGCGACTTGCCCAAGGCCACAGAGCTGGGGTGTGACTCCGACCAGTAAATCACTTTTCCACGCACTGGGTGGGATTTGAGCTGTGCTTTTAAGAGGGAAAACGACAGTCAGAAGACCCGCGTGCATTCGGCTGTGTGACCCTGGGTCAGTTGCTTCACATCTCCAGCTCTCAGGTTCCTTTCCTGGAAAGAGCCCAAGAAGGGCAGAAGAGATGCGGGACGATCGTTAGCAGGGAGGGATGAGATTCAAGCGCGGATTTTTTTTTGAAGATGGGGGAGACGTGGGCATGTTTGTAAGCAGTGGACAAGGAAACAAGGAGAGGAAGAAAAACGTGGGAGGGAGGATGAGGGGGGATTGTAACTTGCTGGACAGAATTACAGAACCAACCAGCAGAGTGACGGGAGCCAGGGAAGAGGGCAGAAGTGAGGGCTCAGAGCTAATGGCCTCGATTTTCGATCTAGTACGGAAAGGGAGCCTCAAGACTATCCTAGTCCAAGGCCCTTCCTCGTCTTACAGATGAGGAAACTGAGGCCCGGGGAGGTTAAGTGTTTTAAGTGTTTCGTACTTAGGCGTCACAGGAAAGGAGCCCTAGGATGGGATTTTATCTAGGGCGTTTCCTCGTTTGGGGAGCTGGGTGGTGTGGAGTCAGGAAAACCCGAGTTCCAATCCTGCCTCGGCCCCGCGCTGTGTGACCCTGGGCAAGTTACTTAACCCTGTATGCCTCAGTTTCCTCAGCTGTAAAATGAGTTGGAGAAGAAAGTGGCAAGCCACTCCAGTATCTCTGCCAAGAAAATCCCCCAAAACGGTCACAGAGAGTCGGACACAGCTGAACAATAACAACCATATTCCTCGTTTTTACAGATGAGGGAAGTGAGGCCCAGACCAGTAGAAGGGCTTTTCCGAGGCCAAATGACTGGAAGCCTAGGGTGCACCTGGGCCAAGTTCTCTCTACTTCCTAGGGAGCCTCCTTGTGGGCCCCGCCCCGCAACACACCGGGCGGGGCGCCCGCCTAGGAGCCACGTGGGTGTTCCGAGGAAGTCTTGGCCCCGCCCCTGCCGCCCTCGGTCTTCGGATCCACCAATGGGCAACTGACCCGCCTGCCCCTTCCGTAGTCGCCATGGCGCCTCGGGCGCTTGAGCCGTGATTGGCTACGCTCGGAGGGGTGCGGCCCAGAGGCGCCATGGCGTCACTGCCGTGCCACGTAGGCGCTCGACGATTGGCAGGGAGCTGCCCGGCCATGGGCGGGTCTTGACGCCCGGCCCCTCCCCTTGCACTACGCGGCCGTCTGCGGCCTGTCACCGGCCGGGGAGGCCTCGGACCGGAGCGGGCGGCTGTGGGCGGGGCCGGGGCTGGGGCCGGAGCCGGAGCTGGAGGTGTAGCCGGAGTTGGAGGTGAAACCTTAGCCGGAGCCGGAGCCGCGGCCGGTGAGGAGGGGGCGGGCGGCCCGGGGCCCGCGAGGGGAAGGGGAGCCCCGGCCGAGGCGGCTCCGGGAGCGGGGCCTGGGGCCGGCGCCCGTTGAGCCCCGGCCTCCGGCTCTCCCCTCCCCCAGGGCCCCGCGTGGGCGCCATGAAGGCGCTGATCCTGGTGGGCGGCTACGGTACGAGGCTGCGACCCCTGACCCTGAGCACTCCCAAGCCGCTGGTGGACTTCTGCAACAAGCCTATCCTGCTGCACCAGGTGGAGGCGCTGGTGAAGAAGGTGAGGCCGCGGCCCACGGCGCGTCCACCAGCGGTTCGCGGGAGGGTGGGAGTATTCGGGGCCTGCCGGACCGCCCCGGCTGTTCGAGCTTCCCAGGTGTCCTTGTACTGAAAGGGAGCCCCAGATGGAGGTGAGGGCTTGAGCTGGACTTACCAGGTGTCCCTGTGTTCAAAGGGAGCCCCAGATGGAGGTGAAGACTTCGCTGGTGTTGTACTGAAAGGGACCCCCAGATAGAGGAGAGGGTTTGAACTGCATTTACCAGGTGTCCTTTTATTCAAAGGGGGCGCCACATAGAGGCGAAGGTTCCAGCTAGGAGTATGGCACAAGTTTCATAAATACTTTTCAGTAGTTATTGCACCAAAAGGGGGGCTCAGAAAGAGGAGAGGGCTTGAGCTGGAGCTTTCCCCAGCCTCAGGATGGGTGGGGTGGGGATGGGGCTGACTGCCCAGGGGAGGGAGTACATCCCTGCTTTCTTCTACAGGCAGGAGTGAATCATGTGATCCTGGCTGTGAGCTACATGTCTGAGATGCTGGAGAAGGAAATGAAGGAACAGGAGCTAAGGGTGAGAGGAGTGAGGCCAGTCCCAGGCCCTCAGGGCCAGGCAGGCCTGAGCTGCAGTGGCAGCCCTGGGGGAGGGCTCCCTCCCTCTTAGGACCCTGGTCTGGGAAGTGTTTGTGGGACAGTATCCTTCTGGGGGGGACCTCAGGGAGGGATTGAATAAGCATCAGAGAACCCACTGTGTGCCTGGCACCGAGATAAGTGCTTTTACAGATATGTTTTGGTTTGAAGGGGGTGGAAAGGTCCCGCCCCTGAGCCCCCCCCCCCCCCGAAGTGGCTACAGAAAGGGCTGGGTGGGATATTGAAGATGGGAGAGATGGCCCCCAGCCTGTCGCCCCCCTGACCGAGTCTGCTCTGGTTTTTCAGCTAGGCATACGAATCTCCTTGTCCCATGAACAGGAGCCTCTGGGAACAGGTCAGTGGAAAATACCCCAGGATAGAGGCAGACTTTGTGGGGAGGGGATGGGGGGGAGGGATGCAGAGCACAGGCCCTGGGCCGGCCCTGAGCATCTGGTGCCATGTGTCCTTGCAGCGGGGCCCCTGGCACTGGCCAGGGAGCTGCTCACAGAGAATTCGGATCCCTTCTTCGTTCTCAACAGTGACATTATCTGTGACTTCCCCTTTGCTGCGATGGCGCAGTTCCATCAGCATCATGGGCAGGAGGGGACCATCGTGGTGAGACATCCCCTGCCCCCCACAACTCCCCTCCATGGTAAGGAGCCTCCTTACCTCTGACCTTGCCAGCTAGTCTGCTTCAGCCCCACCACCGAGCCTAGCCTAGTGTCAAGAGCAGTGCCATAGTCAGAGGACCTGGTTCTCTACTTTGTATCTGTTGCCAGGTCATTTCCCTTCTCTAACAATGGAAGGGTTGGATCAGCTGGTCCCTAGGATAGATCCCTTCTGGCTTGAGGGCCTAGGAAGCCTCTAAGCCCCTCAGGTCCTTGGTGAGTTTCCTTCCATCCTCCCACTCGCCCCTCGCCCAGCCTAACCCATACATGTCCTTAGCGTGTCTGCCTGGGTAGAAACCATCTGTTTCCTGGTCTCATCTCCACTTGTAGGGCCCTGGCTCCAGGGAGATGACATGAAGAACCCAGGAGTGGGATGCCCTGAGAACCTGCTGTGTTAGTATTATCCCTCTTCCTTTGCTGATTTAGGTGACCAAAGTGGAAGAGCCCTCCAAGTATGGGGTGGTGGTGAGTGAGGCAGACACAGGCCGCATCCACCGATTTGTGGAGAAACCCCAGGTCTTCGTGTCCAACAAGATCAATGCCGGCATGTACATCTTTAGTCCCAGTGTGTTACAGCGAATCCAGGTGGGCTTGGGGTGGGAGGATGGTGGGGGTGGTAAATGCCAGGCTTGGGGGAACATAGAGCCTGGAGTTAGTGTCAGGAGCTCGCCTCTGGGCAGCTGGTGAGCATGGAAGGGCTGAGCATCTTTCTACCCCCACAGTTACAGCCCACATCCATTGAGAAGGAAATCTTCCCTGTGATGGCCAAGGAAGGGCAGCTGTATGCCATGGAACTCCTGGGTAAATGGGAGGGCTGGGTCGCAGAGGGCTGGGCCAGGGCTGGTAAGCTTGGGTGGGACTGCCCCATCAGGCTCCCTGTGCACCCCCCCCCCCCCCAGGCTTCTGGATGGACATCGGGCAGCCCAAGGACTTCCTGACAGGGATGTGCCTCTTCCTACAGTCGCTGAGGCAGACGCAGCCTGAGCGGCTATACTCTGGCCCGGGCATTGTGGGCAACGTGCTGGTGGTGAGTGCGAGCCCCATCTTTCCTGCTCTTGCAAAGGACTCTGACAAGACTTCTTCCCCCTTAGGTATAAATGGTCAATAAGGCTGAACTCACGGGCCTTCTGATGACCCTGCCTCCATGATCTCAGTTCTTGATGCTTCTATATTACCCCCTTGGGCCAGGGCCTCATCACCTCCACTACTGGGATGATATGTCTCCCAACTGGTTTCCCTGCCTCTGGCCTCTCTGTTCTCCAAGCCATTGTATGAAACAATCACGTGGCTTATGCACAAGTCTGACTTTGCAGTGGCTAAATACGAACTCTTTAGCTTGACATTCAAGGCTCTCACACCATAGCTGTAGCCTACTGTACTGGCTTTATCGTAAACAGCTTTCCCTTCATGTATTTTGTTTTCCAGCCAGACTGGACTCCTAGCTATTGCCTTTCTTATTTCCTACCTCTGGACATTTGCCCAGGCCATCCTGGTGTATTTGCATTCTTCAGTCCCTCTAGAGCAGTGGTTCTCAACCTTCTTAATGCCACGACCCTTTAATACTTGTAGGTGGGCGTATCTGCATGTGGGTGGACCCGCCTGGAGACAGAATCGGAAATAGGTGTTTTCCAATGGTCTTAGGCGACCCCTGTGAAAGGGTCCTTTGACCCCCAAAGGGGTTGCGACCCACAGGTTGAGAACCACTGCTCTAGAGCTCCACCCTGCAGCACTTAGTCTGCTTCTCTCCTTGGCTCCCCTCAAATTTTTGCCTTCTGTTGCAGGAGCTTGTTTGTATCTCCTCTCCCCTCCCCCTGGCAGACTGTACAAGCTCCTTGAGGGCAGGGACTGTTAGTTTTTCATTACTGTATTCCCAAAGTTAAGCATAATACCTAGTAGGCATTTAATAAATGTTTACTGAATTAATGAAAGGAATGAATCCCTATTGGTAGGTTTTTAGATTTCAGGGAGATAACTGTGGGGTGAGGAGCCCTTCAACCATTAGGCCTGTGCCTGCTTCTCCCCCTAGGATCCAAGTGCCAGGATTGGCCAGAACTGTATCATTGGGCCCAATGTCAGCCTGGGCCCTGGCGTGGTGGTGGAGGATGGCGTGTGTATCAAGCGCTGCACGGTGTTGCGAGGTGCCCACATCCGTTCTCACTCATGGCTGGATTCCTGCATTGTGGGCTGGAGCTCCCGTGTGGGCCAGTGGGTGAGCAAAGGACGTGATAGGGAGTGGGTGACTAGCAGGGCCTTGGGAGGGGACAGACAGCTGAGGGGGGGAGAGCAGCTCCTTCCTGAATCCCACCTCTTCCCCCACCTGCCCCCAGGTGCGCATGGAGAACGTGACCGTGCTGGGAGAAGATGTCATCGTAGGCGATGAGCTCTACCTCAATGGGGCCAGTGTACTGCCCCACAAGTCAATTGGTGAATCAGTGCCTGAGCCTCGAATCATCATGTGAACTGAGGTGCAGAGCATAGTAGCCCCTGCCCTGCTGCCCTGGGCAGGGCTCAGGGGTTTCCGTGCCTCCAAGGGGAGGGAGCTGGAGCCCTCTCCCCAGCCCCTTGCCACAAAGGGCAGGGGAAGGCCCCTGTAAATAGCTCTGTTTGTAATGTAAGAGTTTAAACAAAGCTGGAGTTATATTGTTTAAGCATGGCTGTGTGTGGATTGTGGAGCAGGGAGGGTCTGTCTGTCTGTCTCTGCAGCCAGCCTCCCCCTGCTTTTCTTGGAATTGGGGGCCTCTGGGTTCATCTAGTACCTCCCTGTACTTGACAAATTGGGAAACAGAACCAGGTTCTTGTCCCACACCTAGAAAAAAGGCAGGGCAGGGCTGTATGGAATAATAATTTAATACTCACACCTGGAACTGTCCAATCCCCACTCTACCCTTTTATAAAGCCAGTGCCAGGGAAGGGAACCCCTGTTCTCTGCACTGGGAAAAGCAGAGAAGAACTGCTGCCACCAAGCAGCCTCTCATCCCCCTCCATGTGGTTTCCTCAGGGCAGGCCCAGGCTGGTGAAGGAGCTGTCCAGAAAGGGAGATTTCAAAAAGGATGTGTGCCCCTCCTCCCCGAGCCTTACCCTGGGCCCCACCCTGAGACGGGCCTAGGACGAGGAAGCTGGCTTCTCATAGTCATCCACCCCAGTGATTGTAGCTTTGCAGAAGAAACAGTCTTTGTTGTTCATCAGGTGCTGGTTGATGCAGGCTCTGTGATGGGGAAGGGGATGGATGGGCAGAAAACCAAGTTTCAGAGTCTTCTAATAGTCCCCAGCAGCGCAGCCCTCCCCCAGGCCAGGTACTCACTTGCAGGATTTGTGGCCACAGGGCCGGAACACAGCAGAGATGGGGTGGGCGTAGCAGATGGGGCACAGGTCCTCCTCACTGGTGGGCTGGGGGGGGAGAGAAAGGGGAGTTGGGGACCTTTGTGGATACACGGTTCTTCCCAATGTACTTCCCATAGGGGAAAAGGTCTTAGCTCTAAGAGACCTTCAAAGGTGAGCACCTCAGTGCACACACATGGGCAGATGCCTTATTTGCACAGAAACCCAGGCATGCATATACACAGTGGCTTAGGGACACAGGGAGACAGGCACAGGTATGGTGTGCACACACTCACCAGAGTAGAGGCAGCTGCCTGCTTGGACTCCTCGCTCAAATGACCCAACATCTGATCCACTTTAGCCAATTCCTCCCGGCTGATATAATCAGTGTCTGGGGAGAGTGAAGGGAAATCCTGTCCTGTCTGTACCCTTACTCTGGCCCCGGTGGTGTCTTAACTTTGGGATGGGGGTCCTTACTTCCCTAGCTCAGAAAAGGGGGAGGCTACTCTTTTGGGGCCCTGCTTTTGGCATGTTGGTGCCCCTCCTGTTACCTAGAAAGTCAGAGCTTAGCTCTTCAGCTCTGGACAGTGCCTAGAGTGTGAGGGAAGGATGGTGGCAGAGCTGAACCCCTTACCTATTTTCTCCCAGGCAGTGATTAGACAGCTGAAGAATGACCTGGGGATGGGAATAGTGGCCTCTGCAAAAGGGCAGGAGAACTGAACAGCCTCCCAAGTCCTGGGACATGCAGACCCTCATTTCTGTAGCCCTTACAATAACCCTGTCTTAGGTAGATGAAGGTAGGGTACTATCCCTTTTTGACAGTTAAAGACATGGAGGTTCTGAAATGTGAACTGATCCGCCCAAGCCCATCCTCTTGCTAGAGCTGGATTCCAACCCAGGCCTCCTAACTCCAAGCCAGGGCTTCTTATTTTTTGCCACACAGCCTTGCAAGGGGTAATCTGTCCTGAGTCCCATACTCACAACTCTGCAGAGAGAAGTGCTTCCTCTCTGGAGGGGGTGGTGTGGCCCCAGAGGCTGTGGGCTCTGGCTGGCCCAGGAGGTACTGGATGGAGCGGAGCTGGAAGCATGGGTCCGCTAAGAGCACTTCGGTGGCTCGCTTAGCCCTAATGGGAGGAGAGACACATGGTCACAGCCCACTCATGATGGAGACATACCAACCTATGGCTCCTGCCTACCCCAGATCCTAAGAGATCACCATCTTCTCACTGGAATTGTTGAGATGAAGGGTTGGTTGCCCCAGGAAGAACGAATGGCAGCCATTCCCTCCCACAGTGTAGCCATCCATCCCTGCAGAGGGAGCCAGTACAGCCATCATGAGGACCTGAGGCTTACCAGGGATGAGCAACCTCATGGGACAAAGATGAGCATCTGCCCTGAGGCAGAGAACATTTCATCAGTTGCTTCCCTTGGTGAAGCCAGAAGAAAAGCCTGGTGGGGCCAGACATGAAGAACTCAGCCCAGGTTCAGCACCACACAGCAGACAGCTCCCAGCACTACTCACCTAGGGAGCTGAGGTTGCCTTTCCCTTCCCCCTCTGTCTGACACAAAAAACTGATTGTAGAATTTCGAGTTGGGGCTTTGGAGATCATCTGATTCAACAACCTCATTTTAAATGGCAGAAAAAGAAAGGACTTGCCCAGGGTCACAACAAGGATTAGCACTGGAACCCAGGCCAACTTCAAATCCAGTGTTCTTTCTACTCCACCATGCTGGCTGCTTAGGGGGCAGTGCTAGTCTGATCTATCTGTCCAACTCGTGGTGCCCTTCCAGGGATTTTTTTTTAAAAGCCTGGGGCTTATTCTTGCCTTTAAGTTTCTGGGAGTCTTCCTCAAGGGCTGGAAGCTGAAGATTGATCACTAAGTCCCATTCATGACAGAGTCCTCAGGACAGCTGCAAGGTCAGCTGCTACCTCAAATGCTGGTTTCAGCTGTTCCTCTCAGACCCACCTTCCATCTTATAGTCCCTCTGTCTCACTCTTTCCCACTCAAGTCATGTTTTCTTTTCCTGACACAACCCACATGCCATGTAGTCTTCCTCCTTACTCAAGTCTTTCCTTCCCCTGGGAAAGCTTGTACTAGTTAGGGAAAGAACATGCCTTCCCACTGCCATACCTGGACCCAGAACCCTGTTCCACAGCAAAACAGAGGGCGGTTCAGCACAGCTGAAACAGACAGAAGGAAAACCGAGGCCTTTGTTACCCAGTACTTCCTGGGGCTTGCTGGAAGGGAGACTGGGAGCTCCTTGAGGGCAGGGGGCTGCCCTTTGCCTCTTTGTATCCTTAGCACTTAGCACAGTGCCTGGCACATAAGTGGACATTGAATAAATGTTTACTGACTAATAAGGGGGTAGAGTAGCGTCTGGGTTAGACATCTTTCAAAGGATAAAAACAACAGAGAGGTGTACTAGTGCCCTAGGCAGACCAAATATGGAATATTGTTTTCAATTCTGGAAGTTACACTATAGGAAAAATATTTGCAAGCTGAAATGTACCAGGAAGAATACAACCAGGATAGTGAAGGGACCACATATTTGAAGGAATTAGAGATATGTAACCTGGAAACAAGAAGACTTGGGGCAGGACGGGAAAGAGGGCAAGGAGAGAGTGTTAGAAAGACCTAAGTGCCTTCCAGTGTGTGAAAGGCTGGCAGACTCGGGAGCAGTGGATCAAAGAGAGGCAGATTTGGTCTTGACACAAAGGAAAAACTTCCCATGGGGCAGCTAGGTGGTACAGTGAATAGAGCACTGGCCCTAGAGTCAGGAGCACCCGAGTTCAAATCCTGCCTCAGATACTTGACATACTTACTAGCTGTGTAACCTTGGGCAAGTCACTTAAGCCCAATTGCCCTACCACCCTCCCCCTCCTCCAAAACACAAACAAAAGAAGAAAACTTCCCAAGATGGAATGGGCTGGTTTGAGAGGTGATGAGTTCTCATTAATGGAGATCTTTAAACAAAAAGGGCATCTTCACTGTAGAGAGGCTTTCTATTCAGGTCTAGGTTGTATCTGTATTACCTGAGGGGTCCTTTCAAATTCTGAGAATTTATGAATATGAATGTGTTCCCACAGCGCCAGGAAGCTGGACCTTGGGGTCCTGATCCAAGAGTTGCTCTTGTCCAGCCTAACCTCCATAAGCCCTTCATTCTCTACCTCTGACTTAAATAAGACCTCGCCCTCAAACAGACCCTGAACCCTTCCAATCTGGCTTAGCCATTTCTCTAGGATTCAGTGGACAAAGACCTGAATGGGGGAGAGGGGGACCTGTGGGTCAGTAGGACATGCTCAGCAGCCCAATAATATGTCAGAACGTACCTTCTGATTCCAAACAAGGCAACCACCAAATATCCTTCCCGATCTCCCCAGATAGGTGTTCCTGGGATATACCTACCTCAATCTATATAGTGCATGCCCCACTACCCTCACTGCCACACTGAATTACACATGGAATGGAGCCATGTTTCCAAGGAGAGGCAGGGAAAAGGGAGCAAGAGAGAGGTGGCCTGAAGGAGTCCCAAAGGAGGTGGCCTTCCCACAAACTTGAGGGCTTCTGGCATTCAGTGTCTCTGGAAGCCCAAGGGCCAGTGGTACCTGGGTTGCTGCCCTTGGCAGCAGTGTATGTGTGGGGAGAGGGGGGAGGAGAAGGCAGATCAATAGAGCAAAGTCACCAGCAATAAGCTGTGACCTCTAGAATGTCTTCGACTCCTGTCAGCCAGAAATGAGCGACTGGAGGTGGAGGGCAGTGACAAAATCCTTGAGAGAATGCAAGCAGAGGCAGCCCTGGCTCCAAGAGCCCTTGGACATGGCCCCCAGCTTCCTAGCCTTCCACTATCCCAGATTCTTAGGAAGGCCTGACCTCACATCCATCAGAGCAGGGAGAGAGTAAAAGGGAAGGAGGGTCTCACAATCCTCTCTGAACCCCACACACTTCCCAAGGATCAGACTGACACCCACCTCCTCCACAGCCTCCTGGACAAGGACCCTCCGGAGGCGAGGGCACTAGTTAACAAGGCAGACCACCCGGGTACTTGGCATTTTCATGCAGTTTTGTTAGGAATTTCTTCAGGGCCCAGCCCTGTCCTCTGGGGCTGTGTAGAACAAGTCTCTTCCATATGACAAACAGCCCCTCCCTCCTTCAAATGCTTGAATCTTCTCTCTTCTAGGCTGCCTCCAAGTCCTGTAACTGCTCCTTCTAGGACTGACAGCCTAGTCTAGTGGAAAACATGGTAAATCTGGACTTAAAAGACGTGGTGAAGGGCTCAGGCCCACCACTTACTGTCTGGCTGGCTGGACCAAGGCATCGCCCCTCTGAGCTTCACTCCCCTCCCTTGTTTCCCTAAAATGCAGATCACACTCCCACCACGAGGGACTGTTTTGTGGCAAATAGAATGAAATCATGTACATAAAGCAATTTCTAAACTCTAATTAAGTATTATGGAAATGCTCATCATTATCACCATCTTGGTCGCCCTCCAGACACACTCTGCCAGTGCGGTGCCCAGAAATGGACACAACACTCTAACGTGCGCTTTGACCCTTTCCTTCTTGTCCCTCTACCATCTCTCTTTCACAAAAAACAGTCAAAGACAAAACACACTGTCCTAGCAAAAGAGGATGGCGGGCTCAGTCCCAGGGAGCCATGTGGGCGCATGCTGTCCTCTGGCGGTCAGCCGGAAATTGCAAGCCATTCATTAATTCCCTGGGCATCCTCCCCCTCCTCTTCTTCCTTCCCCTCCCCTCCCCTCCCAAGGACCAATCGGAGGGCTGGTAGCCCCACCCCCTCACCCTACCCAGCTCCCCCCTGGGCCGCCAGTGTAAATACCAACAGACTGAGCAAGCCAGAAGGAGCCAGAGGAAGCAAGGAGCAGCAAGACGGCTGAGAACTAAGTCCGGGAGTGGGGGTGAGGATCACACCGCGCACCCGCCAGCCGGGGCTGGTCCCACCTGGCCAGGAGGTGAGGCCACGGGGCTAGCTGGACCAGGCGGCCGAGCTGGCAAGATGCTGGTGGACGGGGTGGGGGCCATTCCCTTGTGTGAAGGCTGAGCTCAGCAGCTCCTGGCTGGGATGGGATGGCACTGTCCAGTGCTGGGTACACTCGGTTGAGGGAGCAGCTGGTGTCCCTTTGATGCCTGGGTTTGCCCCAAGTGATTGGCCTTTTCCAGGCTTTTTTGGGTCTGACAAGCACATCTAGGTTGCTAGTTCCTTCCTACCCCGGACAGGGAATTTTGTTCCCAACTTGTGGCAGCCTGTGCCTAGAGGACTTGTTTCCCTTGCCACTTCGAAGGCTGCCAGGAACCCCTTCGGACAACTCCTGGGGTGGGGGTGGGATCTGCTGTCCTGGGGGTTGGTGGCCACCCATCCCCACCCCACCATGGCAGCTCTGATATTGGTCTGTATGCTGTGGCTGGGGAAGCTGCCCCTGCTTGAGGCAGGTACCCACAGTGCCCCGGACAATGTGTCCCACGTCCTCCACCACTGCCCAAAGGTGTGCATCTGTGCATCAGACCTGCTGAGCTGTTCCAACCGCCACCTCCATGTTGTGCCTGTACCTCTACCTGCCATGACCACAGTGCTGGACCTTAGCTATAATGTCCTCCCCCACCTCCACCCTGGTTGGCTGGCTGCCTTGCCCCGCCTGCACATCCTCCGCCTGGCCCACAATCAGCTGAGGAGTTTGAGCCGGGGCACTTTCCACAACGCTAGTGGACTCCGCCGTCTTGACTTGTCCTCCAATGGCCTACACGTTGTGGGCCACCATGACTTTGAGGGGCTCACGGGGCTGGAGGAGCTGCTGCTCTATAACAACCACATCGGCTTTGTGGACCATAGCGCCTTCCGGGGACTGGGGAAACTCAGCCGGCTCTACTTGAGCTGCAACCGCCTCACCACATTCTCCTTCCACGACCTGCATGGACTCAGCCCTGGGCAGCTGCGGGTCCTCGACCTCTCCACCAACCGGCTGGCCAGCATCCCCGTGAATGAGGTGGTCACCCTTCCTGCCTTCATCAAGAATGGCCTTTACCTGCACAACAATCCTATCCGCTGCGGCTGTAACCTCTATCACATGCTGCTTCGCTGGAGACAGCGCGGCTTCAGCTCCGTTTGCGACTATCTCGAGGAACATGTCTGCATCGCTTTTGACGTGCCCTCCTCTCGCGTGCGATTTTTCACTCACAGCAAGGTCTTTGAGAACTGTTCCTCGCCAGCCCCAAGCCTAGAGCAGTCAGACGTCCACCTGGAGGTGCAAGTGGGCCAGCCACTGCTCATCCACTGTGATGCGAGTGCCCCAGCTGCCCGATATGCATGGGTCTCCCCAAGCAATGAGCTCCTTGTGTTCCCAGGCAACAAAGACAATACCATCCGGGTGATGAGTAATGGCAGCCTGTCCATCAAAGAGGCCCAGCCCAGTCATACTGGTGTCTTCGTGTGCCTGGCAGCTGGGAGTCGCCTTCACCATAACCAAACACATGAATACAATGTAACTGTCCGCTTTCCACCACATGCGACCGAATCCTTCAACACAGGCCTCACTACCCTGCTGGGCTGCGTGGTCAGCCTGATCCTGGTCTTGCTCTATCTCTTCCTCACACCTTGCTCCTGCTGTTGCCGCTGCTGCCGGCCCGTGCCCCTTGTCCCACCCCAGGAGTGCAGTGCCCAATCCTCCATTCTTAGCTCCACCCCACCTGCTGCTGATGGACCTGGGCGCAAAGCCAGCACCCACAAACATGTCGTCTTCCTGGAGCCAGTCAAAGAAGGCCAGAATGGCAGGGTTAAATTGGCGGTCAGTGAGGACTTTGACCTTAGGAACCCTAAAATTCTGCAGGTCAAGTCGGACTCAGAATCCATCAGCTCCATGTTCTCTGACACACCCATTATGTCATAGGGGCGACAGGGCAGTCACGGGTGGTGGGGGGCCTGGCGCAGTCAAGGTCTTCCCGATGTATGGGCCACGCCTGGCCTCGTGGGGCAGAGGAGCACCACGTATGTCCGTAGTGCCCAGTTTTCCTCTTTATAGATCAATACCTCTGCTGCACCATCCCAGCCTTGCCTGCAATCCCACCCCCTCCTATCCATTAAACACAACTCAAACTTGCCAGAAACAAGGCCATTAGTAGCAGTTGACAATGGACTTAATTCACGTAGGAACTAGCCCAAAGGAAGGGCGGACAGGGGAAAGAACATAGCATGGCTTGGGATCTTCTATCTGCCAAAGCAGGAGCACCCCTCAAAGTGGGGAGGCTTTTTCAGGGAAAAAGCCAGAAGATAAAACAACTTGCTGTTTCCTTGAGCACATGGCTAGACAGACTGGACCGGCATGGGGAGGAACTGTCCGGGGGGCCATTTGGGCTGTTTGAGGGCCAAGCTTCTCTGCAGCTAGAACTCTGCTAGGAGTGGTTTTCCACATCACCTGCCCCCAGCCCAAGCACTAGGCTGGGTTTCCAAAAGTCTTCAATCCAACACACAGAACAAACAGTCCCTGCCCCCAAACTCTGGGGGCTGGAGCTGAATTTAAGCAGTTTCCCAGCTGCCTGGATGCCTCCAGGCTCCTAGGGTCAATCCATCCCCAGCATCTACAAAACAAAGAAGCAAACAAACCTTCCTGGCTAAAAAGAAATCCCTCCAGCACACCAGGGGCTGGAACTAAAGTCTGTACAGACTCAGTCTGAGCCCCTGACCCTGGGAGAAAACATCTCTCACAACCTTGGGCCCCCTGCAAGCTTCAGTACTATTCACCTCCCCTCCAGAAGGGAAATGTTTTCCTCTTAAGAACAGTCTTTCTGCCTTTTGCAGCATGAATATCTAGGCTAGCTCACACTGCAAGAGACACAGGGCCCAGGAGAGGAAGGGCCTCTCAGAAGGAACAGAAACAGCTGAATAAGGGAATCAATGTGAACATTTCTGGGCCCTGCCTGCCCAGGAATTTATCTACCAAGAAAGAATCAGCCTCTAGACTGATCCAAGTAGGGGCACGGCTGGATTCCTTGAGGTCTTCCTCAAAGCTGATTTTGCCTTAGACTTCCCCCTGCTCCTCTCAGGACTCTCCTGGAACTGGAGGGGAGGAGGGTTCAGGCTCTCAGGGGAGTGGATGACCCTCCCTTCCTTAGAACTTAGTATGGTCCTCTGAGAACAACACTCCCCGAGAAGAGGAAATATGGTCCATGTTGCTGAAGATCCTGGCAGCTGGCTGAGAATCCCTGAGCTAACACTCCCATTATCTCCCTGCAGCAGTCCTTGGTAGTTGTACAATTATTTAATAAAGGCCCCAAGGACAGTCACCCATGTAGCCTCTTCATTCGCCACAAAGTCAACTTGAATTAAAAAGGTCTATTTTTCTAAATTTCTAGTCTGAACATCTTTCCTCCCATCATCTTTGAGGGGCTAGTTGAGGACCCCTCCTTCCTCCTGCCTGTATTTACCTTGTTCAAGGCTCAAGTATCTACTGTCTGAGACAGTAAATCTAGATTTGGGGATTGGTGCCACTGAGGATTCACAGGCTGCTGTGCTATCCCCAGAGCATGGGCCAAAGGCCTCTATCTTGTTTCTGAGCGTTCTGATCACTCCTCATCAAGAGAGCTCTGACACTGATTTGACTCATTCTGAAACATTCTTGTAGAAAAGCAAGTTATACTTGAGTCTAAATATCAAAGGTAAAGTGATGGTCCATACTCTGGTGAGAGTCATTTCCTTCCTCCTTACTCCTGGGGTGTTCATGTGTGACACCAACTGCTTGAATCCCTGCCTTGAGCAGGGGGTGGGACAGCTCTACAGGCAGAGGCGGCTGGTTCTGGGATCTGCTGCTTTCAGTGCCCCAGGCAAACCCTGGGCAAGCAACTTACTTTCCCTGGACCTTAATTTTCGCATTTGTAATGTGGAGAGATGATCCCCTGCTCCTCAGAATAAAATATGAGAGATTCAGCCTGGGAGGTGGGAATTTGCTCCAGGTAAATTCATTAGATCGCTACAGATTTTGTAAGGACTTAAAACCTGCTTTCTTAGGGTTAGCCAGGAGATATTGTGCCCACTGCCAAAGGCTGGGCCTTCTTGTGGTCTGCGACTCATGCAACTTAACACTCAATGCCCTGGGACAACTCCCATCCCCTTTCTGGGCTGATTTTAGCATTTGTAAAAAAGGCAGGGGTGGTTGAACTTGAAGGTTATTTCCTGTTCCCATAATTCCACAAATCCCTAGTTTGGCTTAGTTTGAGTCTTCCTCTCTCTCTCACTCTCACTCCCCTGCTCTGGTCAGGGAGGTGGGCCAACCTCTTGGCCTCTGATGCCTCTGAGCATGACTGAGGTGGAACAAAATCCTTCTCCCCAGTGGATCTGGAGTCTGGAAATATGGGTTCCAATTCTTGCTCTCCTATTTCATTATCTATGTGACCACGAGCAGATCCTTTCCCTCTTCTGGGCTTCAAGCCATCTATAAAATAAGTGGTTGAACTACATGCTCTCAAAGGTCTCTTCCAGCTCTAAATCTGATGATTAGATGATTTTAGCACAATTTGCTGTTGTTGTTGTTCAGGCCTTTTCAGTTGTGCCTAACTCCCCGTGACCCCACTGGGGTTTTCTTGGCAAAGACACTGGAGTGGTTTGCCATTTCCTTCTTCAGCTCATTTTATAGATGAGGAAATTGAGGAGAGCAAGGTTAAGTGACTTGCCCAGGGTCACACAACTAGGCCAGACTTGAACTTGGGTTTTTCTGACTCCAGACCCCACGCTCCATCCACTGTGCCATCTCACTGCCCTTTAGCATAATAAAGTTACTCAAGAAAATCTGAGTGGAAAAGTAAGGGAAAGGAAAACAAGACACAGATGCCCAGAAATGGGTGAGTTTACAGAGCACAGCCTTCTGTTCTTCCCATGTCTACAGTCTGGCCAAAGAAAGGATCAGTTAGCGTGGCCCAAGAGACAGCCTGACTGTGCTCCTTCGTCTACTACAGCCTGTCACAAGCTGCCCCTTTAATGTCTCCTCCTCCCTTACCCCAGACCTAGGTCTGTCCACCTGGTCAGAAGGGACCTAGGCTTTAATAAGCTTAATAGGACAGAAGTGGGGCAATGATGACACATTCATCCATCCATCCATATGTGTATATGCATTATATTTATATGTGTATGTGTGTGTGTGTGCATATGAGTGTATATTCTAGATTATCATTAAACAAAGAGTCATAGGATTTAATGCTGCAAGGGACTTTAAATGTCACCTGATCAGAGGATGTTAAGGATGTGGAAAATCAGGTACAGGAAAGGGAAGTGACTTGCTCAAAATCACACAGATGGTAAGGAGAGTGCTAAGCCTGGAACCCAGGTCTCCTGGCCTCCAGAGGCAGCGCTCTCTCCTCCAGATCCCATCGCCTAGAGAACTTGTCCTCCCGCCTACCTCCCCCCTGCCACTAGCCCCTACCACCAAGGCGTTTCTGTCTATCTCTAGTGATTTCTCATCCAAACACCAGGAATGGACAGCACTGTCTTCCACATTGCTGGCATCCTCTCAGATAAGCTCAGAAAGCCCCTGGAGTTGGCTCCTGACACACTTGGTGAAGAAATCCTTCTAGGGAATTCTGCCTCGGAGTTTTCCCTCCCTCCCCTAGCTATGTTAAACCATGTCCATGTGAGTGGTCTCTGGTGCCTAAAGGCTCCCAGCTGGAGCGGTCTCAGTGTCAGCAGCTCTCTTGTGCCTCTCCTAAGACTCTGGGGTGGAGGCCGGAACCCCAGAGAGCAAGAGACACTCAGGCGGAGGATGAGTGCCAGACAAGGCCACAGAAACCATTCAGCAGGCATTGTGACCACCCTCCCTCCTGACAGTGAAGGAAGGAAGAAAGAGCCAAAGGCACCTAGCGGGCAGAGCCCCAGGTGCCCACTGTTGGACCTGAAGCAAGTTGTTGATCTCCTCTGGAAATCGGTTTTCCTAACCATGAAGTGGGTGAGATTCCCTTGTGGGATAGTGGGAACCTTGGGAGATAAGAAGGGGGTAGGTAAGTCCAAGGGATTGCTACAGATTCTCTAGGGGATCAAACCTGACTCTTGGGGTTCAGCCAGAAGACACAGTACTCGCCACCAAAGGCCAGGTCCCAGGAAGGGAAGCCTGGTGGGAAGATTTTTCAGCACTACGGGGAGTTTTATTTTTATTTATTTTTTTTTTTAATAGTCAAATTGTGTTTTTTTCCCTGTCTTTTTAAAATTTATTTTTTAATTTTTTTCTTTTTTTTAATTAATTTTTTTTATTTTTAGTTTACGTCATTCATTTCCACGAGATTCTGAGTTACAAATTTTCTCCCCATCTTTCCCCTACCCACCCCCCCAAAACAGCCATCCCACTGTATACCCCCCCCCCAATCTGCTCTCTCCTACATCCTCCCCCATCACCTCTCTGACTTTCTGGTAGGCCAGGATGGATCTCCCCGCCCCAGTGCCTGTCTATCTTACTTCCCAGTTGCACGAAAATAGTAATAATAATAATAATTAAAATATACATATATATTTTAACCTTTGATTTTAGAACTTTAAATTCTAGATTCTTTCCCTACCTCCGTCGTCACCCACCCCCACTGGAAAGACAAGCAATTTGATACAGGCTGTACATGTGCAGTTACGCAGAACATCTCCACAACGGACACACTGTGAAAGACCAATTATATATCCCTACATCCTATCCCGCCCTCCCCTTGTTCCGTTCTCTACTTTGTCCCTGTCCCTTTACAGAAGTGTGTGCTTCCAACAACCCTCCCCTCCATCATTCCCCCTCTCCTCCCCTTCTCCCCTACTCTCCTGTAGGGCAAGATACCCAATTTAGAGTGTATGTCATTCCCTCCCTAAGCCAAATTCAATGAGAGTAAGGTTGACACTAAGGAGAATTTTAGAAACAAAGATGGGAAACATTTTAAAAAAGGAAAAATCCAGAGTCTGGCTGTTCCCATATCTGTCTACCTTCTGTCAACTGTCCAGATTAAGGAAGAGCTGACCTATCCATGATACCAAACAGTTTAAGGTAGACAGCACAAGAAAGGGAAAATATTATTGAAACACAAAAAACAGAATATATTCCAGAGTGAAAGACAGAATTTTCAGGTTATCTCTGCCAATTCACAGGAACACAGTATTTAAAGCATAAAAAGATCTGCTCTAGGAAGCTAAATAACTTGTCCAACTTATAATGGTTTTCAGTCATTTTCTTCTGTTGTGTCCAACTCTTCATGACCCCATTTGGGATTTTCTTGGCAAAGATATTGGAGTGGTTTGCCATTTCCTTCTCTAGCTCATTTTACAGATGAGGAAACCGAGGCAAACAGGGTTAAGTGACTTGGCCAAGGTCACACAGTTCAGAAGTGTCTGGGGCCAGATTTGAACTCACAAAGATGAGTTTTCCGGACTCTTGGCCCTACACTCTAACACACCTAAGTCTCCTGGCTCCAGATTCAGAAGTTCTCCACTGATATAGACAACAGAGGGCTGGCAGGGTCATAGGACCAAGAGAGGAGACAACAAAGTTGGATTTAAAGAGGTGAGAAACAGAAGTCCCTCAGACCTCCACATATTCACACCTTCTAGAAAGTGAGGAAAGGAAACTGTATTTATTCTTAATTTAAGGGGAGGTAGCTCTTTAGTACTGGAGAAGGAAATGGCAAACCACTGCAGTATCTTTGCCAAGAAAACCCCAAATGGGGTCACGAAGGTCAGACATGATTGAAATGACTAAACAAGGCCTTTAGTACATGTAAAAGAATGGACTTTCCCATTGATATCTGGTAGATTTCCAGGTACCAGAAGAGCCCCCACTTATCCAATACTTCCCTTCTCTTGGGAAAAGGAGCCTGGACTCCCTCCTGCCTGTAGGATTCAGAAGAGAGGAAGTGAGTTTTCCAGGCCCCTGCTATTGCCAGGGGAACATATTGCCTCCCACTTGAAGCTTTTAAATGTCAGGTGTTACACAAATACCAAGCATTATTAATAATTTAAAAAACACCCAACGAAATATGGTCACAACCAAGCATCCTGGTGGGAGTATACTGGACTGAGAGCCAGAAAAGCCAGGTTCTAGCTCAATATTCTGCATTTAGCAAACTTAGTTGACCTGGGGCAAGTCATATAACCTCTCCTTGCTTCCGTTCTCCAATTCTATTAAAGCCCTGCCTATGTTTCCCAATGGATGTGATCAGATAATATATATGGAATACCATGAGTTTCTTGGAATTAAGCAGTTCTAAATGGGTGATTTTAAAAAACCATAATAGTAGTTTCATCCTACCTTGGGCTGGGGTGGGAACCAATAGGAGCTCAGGCTAGTGCCTCCCACCTTTGGGGAGGTCAGGTCAGCTACTGCCAAGCCCCTGAGATGATACTTCAAACCACATTGCTAAAGGACACAGGGTCAATGCCAGCTCTCGTGCCTTCAAGGTTTCCTAGGTCTCTGCAGCGGAACAGAGTGGCCTTCCTGGCCCTCGCCCTGGCCTGTTCGCTGACAGGCAGAACTCTGAAAATTTAATGAGGGTCCCTTAGGGATGCAGCAGGCTCTCTGCAGCATTGACAGACAACCCTGCGGCTGCCCAGATCCAAGGTCTGAATGCCCCAGGCAACAGACTGTGTGCCAAGAGCAGAGTTGAGAGGATACCTAGTGGTGCTAGTGAGGGCTAGTATAGGATTACCCTTCTCTTATAGTTGGTGAAAAGTGGATGTTACTATTTCACTACCTGGGTAATATTTGTCAGGTGGGCTTTGATGGACACTTCCCTGAAGGTCAGGAGTCAATCTGTGAGTAATTAATATCTGAGAACAAACAGCAACCGGTCATGGGCAAGTTTAATTGGTTCTTTGGGATATCAGATTTTCAAGGTGTGCAAATGGACTGAAAACTGAACCCAGGGAAGGAAGGGCAAGTACCCCAGGGGAGCAGAAGCACAGAACCCAGGAAAGGTTGGCAGTCGTGAAGAGACCGTCACTAGGGGATCATCAGCTACAGGACAAGGCCAAGCTCAGAAATGACTTAGATGGGAAAAGGGGGAGCACTCAGTCAAACTGTCCTGGCAGGTAGGGACAGATTAGGGACAGTCGGGAGAAGATTCTCAGACTTTTGAAACTAAAGTCTTTGGCTCTATTTTATCATGCTCTTTTCCCTTAAAATCCTTTCTGAAAATTTTTGGGAACTGAAGGAAAGAAAGGGCTTATCTTCACCCAAGTTAAGAAATTTGGGGGCCTTAAAGGGCCTAGGGGCCATTCTACAAAGGAAGAAACTAAGGCTCAAGGTCACACAGCTCATAAGTGGCAGAGTTGGGATTCAACAACAACTCTCAACTCCCAGTTCTAGGCTCTTTCTACCATAAAGTAGCATCTGGGATGAAGTGTGAGTCCTGTTCCCCTTCTTGTAACTTGGAAGGTGTCTAAGTGTCTTCCAACTCTAAAGCCCATGACCACTGTATGGGGCACTCCTCTCCCTCAGAGAGGCCTGACCGGCCTGACTCAGCCCCTGGTGCTGGTGGGTGCCCCCCTGGAAATAAGACATCCAGTTACTTGTCTTTCAGGCAGAAGGACTTGCTTGGCTCTGGGAGGTGCCCCTGCCTCCATTTCCTGCTGTCTTTCAAAGGGCATCTCTATCTACTTTGTGTTTGGCAGTGCTTCTGACACAAAGCCTCCACTCTCCCCTTAGCCCCTTCTGTGGGAGTCACTAACACCTCTGCACTCAGATCCATAGAAGGTCACACATCTCCTCAAAATGTCTGGGTCTAAGGCCTAAATATCTGTTCTGTTCTGAAGAATCTGATCACTGGACCTGGAATAAGGCAGGTATCCACAAATGTTTGTTGAGTGAATGAGTGAAAGAATACACAAATGCATGAATGCCCCATCTACAACAAAACCACAGTCTGGGAAGCCATCCAGGCTCTCTCAGCAGAAAGGGAAAGCATACCTATGCCACTGAGACATGGGACCATGAGAAGATTTCTTACTTAGCCTTAATCACTGGATGGGTGTTGCCTCAGTCCAAATGAGATCTGGTAAAGACCTTAGCTTTAAAAGGTCACTACATCTGGGGCTATCTCCAGTCATCCTGATCTATATTTGGCCACTGGACCCAGATGGCTCTGGAGGAGAGAGTGAGGATGGCGACCTTGCATGGCCCTCCCTCACTTCAATTCAGTTCACTTGAATGTCACAGCATCACCTCCCTAGTGCCACGGTCCTTTTCAAGAATGAAGGATGAACAATAACAATGGGACCATAAGAAGAAGAGCCAGGAAGGACCTTTGGGATAACCTAATCTACCCCTTTCAATTTACAGATGAGAAAACAGGCCCATGGAGAGAGGAATGACTTGCCCAAGGTCATGCAGTAAGCCTGTGCCAGTTCTCTGACTCCAAATCCAATGCCCTGAGCAGATGAAAAACACTTTGACACTCCCTTGCCACTGCCACGTGTGTGCACTCGTGCATGTATACACCCCTACACACACACACCCCTACACATGCACACACATACACAGCCTCCTCCACACTTGGGGAGTCCCTGGGTCATCAGCAACACAGAACAAAGACACAGCTGGAACAACAAGTAAGCCATAAGCCTGAGGCCCAGGCAGACCACAGAGCTGCTCATCTCTGGACAGATGCTGGCTAATGCCAGCTGGGACCCTGGGACAGCAGTGGCACATCTCTTGTGGAGGGAGAGGATGCCAAAGCCGCAGCAGGCCCAGAAGCCTCAGCATGCAGGGACAGGAGGTCTGAAGCATCATCTAGTCCAGCCCTACCATCTTACACACGGGAAGACCAAGTCCCAGAGTGGCACACAGCCGGTTACATGACTCCAAATTGAGAGCTCCTGCCTAGCAATAAATAAAGAAAGAACCACTAAGACGGACACAGCACTTTAAGGTTCGCAAAGCCACTGCCATATCTTGTTCTATTTAATCCCCACAAAGGCTCTATGAAGTGGGTGTTATTATCCGCATGTTACAAATGAGGACACTAAGGCTAAAGATTAAGTGACTTTCCCCCGGTCAGAAAGCTAGAACACATCTGAGGCAGGACATGAAACTCCAGTGTTCCGGAGCCCCAAGTCTAGCCCCTCCTCCAGGTCCCCCTGTGGTTCAGCCCAGCACCCACTAGTCTCCTGCACGGGTCACTAGTGGGCCAGGGATGGACTGCTGTGGGGTGGGGAGACACGAATCTCTCCACACTCACTCATTTCTCTGTATCCAACAACATCCCACGTACAACATGCAAATGAGGGGCCCTTCTGGTCCACAGAGCCCCGTCCATGGCCAAAACTAGAATCACCCAACAGTGCCTGTGGTCACTCAGTGTTGCCCATGGAGAGCTGCAAACAAACACTGGGAGAGTTTCCCAGGAATGGGAAGGAGAACTATGGGTCTGTTCTGAGCAGAGAGAGAAGGGCTCTGGGGCAGGAGAAAATTTTGGTGAGGAGGGTGATGGATGGACAGACAGCCAAATGGACAGCAATAATGGCTCCCATTTCTATGGCACATTAAGATTTACAAAGCAGTCCAACTGGCCATACTAGAAGCTCTGGCCACAGGAGCCCATCGAGGTGAAAGGGCCATCTGAGGGCCTTTTAGCACGGCTCTCACATTTTATGGAAGAGGAAAGTGAAACTCACTGAGGGAAAACGAATTCCAAGGCCATAAAATGGTAGACAACAAAGCCAAGACTAGAATTCAAAGCTCTTCTCATTCTACAACAGGGCTAAAGCGTCCTCCTCTGACCCTTCCTCCCCAGCAGTGGCTGCCACTCAGGGCCCCTTCCCCTCTCCTCCCACCCTTGATCTCCAACCCAACCTTGGCCAAAGCCTTGATAAAGGGGCTTCAGACACCAAAACAAGACCACCCAAAGCCCACGTCTCCCTAACCAAGACAGCCTTTCAGCCAGAAGCCTTATAGATCAGGCTTTTGGAATGACCCTTCCCAGAAAGGTAACAGTATCAGCTCCATTCTAGAGTGCTTTAAGGCTTGCAAACCGCTTTCCTCACATCTCCATGAAGTACACTGTTACTGCACTCATTTTACAAACGAGGACACTGAGGCCAGGGGGTGAAGCGGTAGCGAAAGTATTTTAGCTGGAGCTCAAGCTCAGACTGAGATCCACCAGCCACCACCCTCCAAGGCCAGTCCTCAGAAGCCCTGGACAATGAGCCATTCTAGGTCTCCAGGGCCTGGTTAGGAGAGGAATGCCCCTGTCACCCCTTGGCTTCCTCCTCTCCAGGCTCACAGGGAATGACGCCGCTTCCCTCACATCCCCAAACCCACCTGGGTCACTTACCCTCAATACAATTCCTACTGCCAACCTGAGTGGGACTGCCCCAGGGTGAGGGAGTCTCAGCAACAGAAAGAGTGATTCTGGGTCACCAGAGTGAAGGACTGGGAGGAGCTGAACCCTGGATACAGGCAGGTCTCACTAAAGAGGAGCTAAGTCAATGTACTCCATGGTAGGGCAGTGATGCCAGAAGAACAAGAGGTCATACTGGTCGAAGGCATCAGATCTGTCAGTGAAATGACTCCATCTATTACCAATTGCTCCCTGTAGGGTAATGAAAAATACCCAAGGGGAAAAAACTTCCTGGCAACTGATTCCAGGCCTTGACCTCGATTACAATCTAGGCAAGTCTTTGAGCTTTTCTGAACCTATGTAAGAGGGAAGGGAATAAGCATCCACATAGCACCTGCTGCATGCTGTGGACTGTGCTAAGAGACTTGCTCAGGGTCACAGAATTAGTATCTGAGTTTGAACTCAGGTCCTTCCATCTCCATGCCCAGAGCCTATCTGCTCAGCAGCAATCTTGGTTGTCTCTGTAAAAGCCAAGAGCACAGTCATGCTAGACTAGAGCATTGTGGGAAACCTGGTTCTAGATTATTAGGGGAAGTCAAACAGCTGCTTAATGATGCTAAGCCAATGTGGAGGCTGAAGGTGATCTGATCTGTGAGTGGGAGTCACTGGAGTGCAGGGGCCATTCTAGGGGAGGCTGCCTTACTTCTTTCAATGTCTTGTTGCCCAGAAAGGAGTTGGGGATGAGACTGGGGGTAGGTGGGGAGGCAACCAAGATATGTCTCAGGTGCCCTACTACAGTTTGTCTCAATGCCTGATGGACAAACATACACTGGCCGCAACTACCCCCTTGAAGCTAAAACTGCTCCCTCAACTCCTCCCTTTCATTTGGAATCCTCAGACTTCCCCTGGTTCAAGGAGAAAAATTAAGTGCTTCTGCTTTCCTCAAGAGGCAAATATGAAGGAAAAAGAACACTTAGTATGCTGCAGTCAGACTGTCTGGGGCATTGTTCCTCTGAAACAGGAACACAGGAGCTCTGGATAGGGCTGCCTGGGGATTGGAGGAACCCTTAAAGGTCAGGACATTCCTCTGGTCCCAGTGGCTGAAGCAAGACATTACAGATGGCACATCTCATTCACTAGGTCCAGTTGATTCAGCTAAGGGGATGGCATAAAAGGGAGACTGAGCTTCCTGTAGTCACCGACCCAGGCTTTAAGCATGTCCCATTGAGAGGACGCCCCCATCAATTGGGGAATGGCTGAACAAGTTGTAGTATGTGATTATGATGGAATACTGTTGTGCTGTAAGAAATGATGGGCAAAACGCTCTCAGAAAAACTTGGAAAGACTTATATGAGCTGATGCAAAGTGAAATATACTGTGTACAAAGTAACAGCAATATTGTAAGATGATCAGCTGTGAATGACTTAGCTGTTCTCAGCAACTCTGAAGGGCTTATGACAACAAATGCTATCCATTCCCAGAGAAAGAACTGATGGTCTCTGAATATGGATTGAAGCATACTTTTTTTTTTTACTTTATTTTTCCTAAGATTTTTTTTTTTTGGTCTATGCTTTTTCTCATTACCAATTCATATGGAAATGTTTTGCATGACTATACATGTATAACCTATATTGAATTACTTGCCTTCTCAATGATGGTGGGAGAGGGAAGGAGGGAGAGAATTTGAAACTCAAAGTTTTAAAAACAAATGTTAAAAATTGTTTTTACATGTAAATGGGGAAAAACAGAATACTAATATAAATTTTTTTAAAAAAGATGTTCCATTGCCCTAATCAGTCCTTTCATATGAATCACAGAATATTAACACTAGAAGGGATCTCTGTAGTCATCTTGTCCAACCCATACCCAAGAAGGATTCCTGACATGACCAAATGATCACCTAGTCTTCACTAAATACCTCCAAGGAGGGGGAGAGCCTCATTCACTGATTCCACTTTTGGACAGTTTTAGTGTCAGAGCCGTAGCACCCAAAACTGAATAGGTGACTCCATATGGGGTCTGAGTAGGGCAGAGGAGAGATAGACAACCACCTTCTTCATCCAGTAGGTGGTGCTTTCCTTAATTAAGCCCAAGATGGCACCAGGCTTGCTAGCTATCCCATCACATTGCTGACACAGCTGGGAGATCATGGGATTTGGAGCTGAAAGGGACTTTAAATGTCACCTGATCACAGGATCTTAGATTTAGCACCAGAAGAGTCCTGAGAGATCATCTGACCCAACCACTCATTTTAGAGATGAGGAAACTTGGTCACAGAAAAGGGAAGTGACTTGCTCAAAGTCACACAGGTAGTCAGACCAGAGTTGCAGTGATTTCTCCTTCACATAGTCTCCGTCCAGCTCCAGTGACCTCTTATTTGGGCGCAGGGACAAACTGCTGTTGTCTCGAGGAGCTGTGTTCCTGATTCCTGCTGCCCTCTCAGAAATGTCCAGAGTCCCTGAAACTGGCTCCTGCTACATGCTGCGGAGGATTCTGCCCAGGGTCTCCTTCTCTCCCTCCCTGGGATGCTAAAGCAGCCTCCCATGCTGAAGTCTCTGCTGCCTGAAAGCTCCCAGCTGGAGCTGGCTCTGTACAATCTGTCCCAGTCAGCAAGTCCTTCTGCATCTCTCCTAAGCAACAGGTCTAGGTGTGTAGACTCTTTAAGCTTGCAGTCTGCTAACCTAGGGGGCATCAGAGTGCAGAGAGCCCTGGCTGTGGAGTCAAGAACACCTGGGTTCAAATCTAGTCTCAGACACTTACTTGGCAGTGTGACTCTGGGCAAGGTACTTCCCTTCTATCTGCCTCAGTTTTTTCATCTGTAAAATAGGTATCATAACAGCACCTATCTCCTGGGCTGCTGTGAGGATCAAATGAGATCATACTTGCAAAGCACTTAGTACTATGCCTAGAACATAGAAGGCACCTGACAAATCCTTGTTTCCTTTTTTTTCCTAAACCCCCCATGCTTTTTTTTTCCAGAAAACTAATCATACTTCCCCCAACTCTCTGAATTTGTGAAGCTGATTTTTTGAACCTAAACATAAGAATTTACATTTATCCCTACTAACTTTTGTCAGATTTAGTCCAAGGCTCTAGTCCTTCAAGATCTTTTTGGATTCTTACTCTGTCATCCAGTATGTAGCTCTCTCTCTCTCTCTCTCTCTCTCTCTCTCTCTCTCTTGTTTTTTGTATTTTTTTGTATTATCTCGCAAATCTGATAAGTATGTCATTTAAGTCTTTATTCAAGCCACTGATAAAAATGTTTATAGCCGAGGGTCTAGCACAAATTCCTAGGACTGTGGTCCTCACTGGAGTATTCCTGCTAAGTTGACAGTGAGTCTTAAGTTACTCAAACAGTTCTACATTTATATAATTGTATTGCTTTCTAGTCCCCATAGTTCCATATTTTCCACAAAAATACTGGGAGATACATGATCAAATCCTCATTAAAAAATAGGTAAACATGGAATACTATTGTGCTATAAGAAATGGGAAGGAGATGGACTTCATATTTGCCTGGAGAGGCTTATACAAACTGATGCTAAGTGAGAAGAGCAGAATCAGGAGAAATTTGTGCACAATCACAGCCACATCGTATGTATGACGACCAACTTTGATAAAATGGACTGTTCTCAGCAACGCACAATTATGACATCTCTAAAAGTCTTAGGATGGAAGGAGATGTCTACATTCAGAGAAAGATCTAGAAAGAACAGAGTTTAAATGGAGACTAAAGCAACCTACATGCTATCGTTCTTTTCCATGTTTGGTTTTGTTTCTTCTTTCCCACTGTTCGCTCCATTGGTTACAACCCTTCTTTACAACCAGACTAATGTCCAATGTGAAAGTATGTGCAAGTCCTATACTTGATTGCATGCTGCCATGGGACGGGGGAAAGAGGGAGGGGAGAAAATTTGAAACTCAAGGGATTGCAGAACTGAATCTTATAAACTAAAAGTTAAATAAACAAATCAATTAAAAAAAAAAAAGATAAGTAAACTCTATTGACAGCATTCCCCTGATTTATCAGTTTAATAGCCCTGCCATAAAAGGAAATAAGATTAGTGTGGCATGATAAACGCTTCCTGATGCCATGCTAACTCTGTAAACCCTGCTTCCTTTGCTACAGTCTCATTATCTCCATCATGGCCATTATCACATTTATATAGCACTTATTATGTGCTATTAATGATCCATTTAATAATGCACTTATTAAACCATTCTTGAATTTTCCCAGGAATACAAGTTCACTAGCCTATATATTTTTCAGATCCTATTCTCTTCCCTTCTTTGAAAATCAAGACCACATTTGTCCTTAAGTCCTGCAGGAACTCTTATGTTTTCTGTGATCTTTCACAGATCAATGACAACAGCTTGGAAGTCACATCTGCTACTGCTCTGTGTACCTGAGGATGTCGTTCATCTGTGCCAGGTGACTTAAATTCATTAAGGGCATCTAGGTGGTCTTTTAATATCTTCTTACTTTTGTAGGGTATTCTGCCATTTCCAGTACAAAGAATACTCCTCCTTGGCAGGAAAGACACAAGTGTGATAAGAATTGAGCAGCTCTGAATTCCTTCTGTTTTGGGTATTGCCATCCTATTTACCCTCAGCAAGGATCCTGGGCCATCTCTCCTGCAGCCCTTTTCATTCCCCTGGAGGGGTAAAAGATAGAGTTTTGCTGGCCTTCAGCATCCTCAGCTCACTGGCACTGGAGGCTATTTCATAGGACTCTACAATACTGTTCCATTCATCTCGTTACCTGCTTTTGCTTCTATTTTCTGTACATGGTCTTTTTGTTTTGTTTTGGTTTTATATCTAAATGAGAAGTAAATTCCCTGTCTATTTACATGGGTTTCCACAGACAACTCTCTCTTCAGGGACAATTTTCTCCTCAGAATTCCGAAGTTTCTTCTTGAGAGTTTCCCATCCCTTCAGGCCTGCCTTCCCCCATAGAATTTTAGTCTAAGATCCTATTGAGTCTTCCTATAAACCCTCTAAAATCTGCTTTCCCCAAATCCACAATTCATATCAGACCATGCCCAGCTTTCTTTTCCTTCACTACTACAAACTCTAGGAGGGAGAGGCTACTTCCTCCACTTTCCAACCCCCTACAAAACTCCCCATCATTTCCACCCCAATTCCTGGCCTTTTAGTGAGAAAGTGAGAATCAGGGCCAGTACACTCTGCACATTTTGAAAGATAAAATTAATCATTAAGCAAAGTATCTGCTTTTGGCAGAGAAAAAGACCAAGCAGATGTCTGGATAACTGAAGTCTCCTAAGGCTGCTTCTGTGCCAGGTTTATGATCTGTTTCTCAAACCCCTCATTTATTTCCTCTTTCTGTCTAAATGGCCTGTGGTACACTGATGACTGTGGTACACTGATGACAAAATCACTTCATCTACCTTCTACTGCTTTTCCCCTAAACGTTTTCCACTATTCTTAACCTTCTCCCACACCCCCCATTCACATGGGTATATTTTCTTGCTATACCCTGCTTCTTCTAACTAAGGTATACCTGCCCATTCTGAGTCTGTTTCAGTCCTAAGGTTCATTCTACCATATCTCAATGATATCTAGAAAGTCAAACTGCCCTCCTACATTAGAAACTCCAGCTCCTCTGGCCTGTTGCCTATATTGCTGGCATTCATGCGTAGCTATCTGAGGCCATGGGTTTTGCTCCAGGCTACTTTCTTAACTGTTGTCCCACGGGAACCTCTGGGTGCCTTGACTGTTGCTCTCCTTCCTTCAGTGCAACTGCTTACTTGGTTAGGTCTAGCTGGATGGAGAGAGGCCACCCTGTACTTCTGCTACTGCCAATATCCGAGTTCAAACCTTTATCACCTCACGATTTCCAATTTAAAGTCCTTTTGATCAGATTTCCAAGGGTAAGTGCTCTCCATCCCTGGTAAGGAGTCTGTCATCCCTATGTTTCAAGCTGTGGTCCATCCAGAAGACCAAATAACATCATCAGATACCACCTTCTTGGCCAGCTATTTCCTCCCCAAACGAGTTTTTCTCTTTTATATTCCATGTCTTCCAAAGGCAATAGTGAAGAAAACACATGTGCCCCTGTGGTATTTAGTCTCTTGCTCAAGAATTCAAAATTGTTGGCAATACTTTGTAGGTTCCTTCTGGCAGTATCATTTGTGCCCACATGAATCACCAAAAATGGGCAGCAGTTTTATGTTCTGATGAGACTTAAGAGGTTCTGGATACATGCCCCAGGAAGATGACAGACCTCTGATATTGTTTTTATCAGGTAGACAAAAAGCTGTTTCAGTTCCCTTGAATGGCCAGACAAATTTCCACATGCTCTGAAAAGCCCAACTTCTTGTAGAGTCCCCAACTTCTCTATTTCTAGGTGTGTTCCCTCAGTATCACTGTCACATCTTGCCAATTGTTTCTATCATCCAAATATCATCCATATCTGTCCTGCTCCTTTCATCATTCTAGTTCACACTCTTATCATCTTTGCCTCAATTACAGTAATCCCCTTCTAACTGCCACTCAATCTCTTCTTCAACCCATCCTTCACATGTTCCCTTAGTAAGCTTTTTAATGCACCACTCTCATCAGTTACTTTTCTAATTTAAAAAAGAAAACTTTCTCCAGCAGCACCCCACTGCACATGGAATAGAGTACAACCTCCTGATCCTGGCACTCCAAGGTCTTCAAAATATGACTCTACACTACTTTCCCACCATTGTCTTATATTGTCCCATGTCACATACTCTACAGTCAGCTCAACAACACTTGTTAAGCCCCTACCAGAAGGTGCTGTGGTGTGGTGGACAGAGCATCGGCTCTGTTGTCAGAAGAACGGGGTTCAAATCCAGCCTTGGACCCTCAATATCCATGTGAATTTGGGCAGAACACTAAACTTCTCCAGGTCTCCTTCTCCTCATCTATAAAGGGAGGAGACTGGACAAGATTGCCTCTGATGCCTCTTTCAGCTTTACATTCATATTTCTGCTCTATAATCTTAGTGCAGCACAGCACTAGTCCTTAGGGATACAAACTCAAAAATGAAGCAACCTCTGCAATCAAGAAACTTAGATTCTTCCACCAGAGGGAGATAACAAACACAGATAAATAAACTCAAGGTACTTTGAGAAGGGAGAAAGCATTAACAATTGGGAAAGTCATGGAAAGCTTTGGGGATAAGGCAACATCTGAATTAGGTGCTTGAAGATAAAGATTCTGAGAGGCAGAAAGGAAGAGCCCATTTTATTTTATTTTATTTTTGCTTTGGTTTTTTTTTTGCTTTTTGGAGGGCAACTGGGGTTAAATGACTTGCCCAAGGTCACAGGGCTAGTGAAGAGCCCATCTTAGATACAGAAGAGAGCTTGTACAGACACATGGAAGTGGGAGATGGAAGATCGAGTCTGAGGAATAACCAGTAGTCTGGTTTGGCTAGAACACAGTATTTGTGAAGGAGAAGGATGTGAGATAAGGCCAAAAGGTAGCTTGAAGCCAGATTGTAGAAGGTCATTTAAATAATGACAGGCCAAGAATACTGTGCTGTCTCCTAGAAGCAACAGGAAACCCCTTTTCGAGCAGGGGAGTGATATAATCAATCTTGTGTCTTAGGAAGATTATTTTAGCAACTAAGCAGAGGATTGATTGGAAAGAGGAGAAACTGGAAATTGGGAGGCCAATTAGGATGTTGCTTCAATAGTCCTAAGGAAAGGTGATGGAGTCCAACCTGAATTGGGATGATGTCAGTATGCATAGGCAGCAGACAGGTTATGGAGGCAAAAGAATGATTTGGAAACTGATTGAATGAGCAAGGTGAGGGAAAGGAAAGAGTCGAAAATGCTTCCATACCTGGGTCATAGATAGTCCTCAGATAAATGCTGTCAAATCCCTTGCTTCCCCATTCTACTGATACTTAAACCTTGTCTGGATAACTCATTTACCATCTGTAAAGCCTTCTAAAAAGAGTTTAGCTTAACTCTTCACACAAGAAAAACCAAGTGGATGAAGAATATCTATTGTCCAGTCTGTCTATGACATGCAGTTCAAAGGATTATAAATTTAGATCTGGAAGGGATTCAGATGTCTCTGAGTCCAGGTACAGACACAGCTCATAGAACTAATCCATAAGGGCACATATTTTGAACAGATACAGCAAATGAACAATAAAATAAGCAGAGAATTGAACAAGAAGAGTGAGTAGGATTGTCTTTGGCAACTTAAGAATTCACAGCTTCTCCCTGAAACAAAGGCCAATTTTTTCAAACATCAATATGGTTCTAAGGATCCTGACTGGGTTGCAAGTCATGGAATACCAGTCTCCAAAGAATTAAAACCACAGGTCACACAAAAGATAAAAAAGAAGCACATCATAGATGTAAGCATGCTACAAAATACTACCAATGAAGACTGGAAAAGGAGGTGGGCTGATCAGCTAGCAAAAATGAGAGGTCATCAATAAACAGCCTCTGGGCTTCACAGGTGTCTACCCAATACCAGATCTTTGCCCGACAGGGCAAAATCAGAAATAATTGGTGGAAGTTGTAAAGACATGAACTTAGCCTTAATGTCATGAAAAAAATTCCTAACAGTGAGAGCTGTACAAAAGGGCTTCCTCAAAGTGACAATTGTAAC
The DNA here is from genome assembly GCA_028627135.1 of Pseudochirops cupreus. Taxonomy (NCBI): domain Eukaryota; kingdom Metazoa; phylum Chordata; class Mammalia; order Diprotodontia; family Pseudocheiridae; genus Pseudochirops; species Pseudochirops cupreus. The sequence goes on along the minus strand of CM053583.1, from coordinate 352,495,225 downwards.
TGTTGAAACTCTTCTCAGTATGAGGATAGGGCAAGGGAATACAAATGTATATATACATATACATACATATAAATTTATATAAGAGGGTTTTCATATGCAAACAAGCACATATCTGAGTATATGTATAAATG
>CM053583.1:352433188-352494594 GCA_028627135.1 Pseudochirops cupreus | reverse complement strand
AAAAAAACAAAAAAAACAAAAGGGATTCCTCAAGAGTTGGCGAGTTCCCTCTCCATCGAGGTCTTTGAGCAGAGGCTGGATAAGCATTTGTCAGCTATGTTATATTAGAGATGCCTTTTTGCATGGGCTGGACTACATGTCTGCCAAGGCTCCTTTGGCTTTTAAATTCTATGGTTTTGTGATTGACAGGAAAGTCCTCCACATGTAGAGGATTCATAGGAGGTAAGCTTCATATAGGGTGCAAAGGCATGGAAGAGACAGGATTTTCCCCATTAGAATGCAAAGCTCTTGAGAGCCCAACCTTTCTTGTATCTATCTGTGTATCTCCCAGTGTTTGGCACAGGGAAATAAACCCAGAAGGGCCTTAATTAATGTTTAATTGAAGCCTTAGGTTATTTCTCTGGATGTCTAGCCTAATCTCCCACCCCAGAATATAAGAACTCTCTGATACGAAGGACCTCCTATCCACCCTTGCCATGAGTAACTCCTCAGCCCACAGGTTTCCAAATGGCCTCACTTTCCACACAACAGCTCTACCCACTCCATCCCCAGTCCCTGTCAGAAATCCCTTTCTCTGGTGACTTGAAGTTGACCAAACACAAACTGCTGACCTAAAATAAATAGAGATCTAAGCAGCCAGAGAGCCTGGGGACGGGCATGGAAACACAGATTCAAAACTCATCTTGGAAGGCAAGTGGTCACAAAGGCTGCTGCTCAACAGGAGAAGCAAACCACACAATATACTCACCCCTCCACATCACTGTCCACTAGGAGACGGACTAGAATGCCAGTTACAGCAACAAGAATTGGATAGTGGTCTACACTCTCCAAACCTGGGGAGGATATCTCAGTTAGTCTTCATCCCAGCTCTCCCACCTTGCCTTTATGCTTCAGGAAAAAGCCCTCATCAGCCCAAATGTCAGGGTGTGATTTCAGCGGCCTCAGGAATATTCCTGAATTCTGGGAGGGAATCCCTTTTACTAAATAGCAAATACTCTAACGCCTAATTTCCCAAGTATCTCCTCAGTAATCCCCTAAGGATCCACATAGGGAAGACAGACATACTTGGAATAAAATGGATAGCACCAAACCTTCCTCTACCTGGGGTGCTCAGGATAGAGTAAAGGATGTGGAAGAACATATGTTCTACAAGCTCCTGCAGTGTGGGGGAGCTAGAAACTGGAGCTCTGAATGGGAGCTGGGCAGAGATGAGATGTCTAAGAAAACATTTCTGAAATGGGATTTGAGGTCTTATTTTAGGTTAAAGAACAGACTAGAGGGAGACTCACCCGGCAGCCGGAGATTAACTACTCGGTCAAACAAGTTTCTCTCTGCTGTCACACGGTTCAGGACCTGGTTCAATAACTGAAGGGAGAGAGGAGGTGGAGTTTGAGGAAAGGTCTTAACAAGCCCCTTAGGTAGGTAGTGCTAGTACTGTTATCACTGTTTTCCAGGTGAGAGAGCTGAGGCTTGATAAACTTGGGGATCTTATTCAAACCCAGCCCTGCTTCCATGAACTGGACCACAGAATGCATGAAGGGTAACAAACCTGGGAAGGTTGGCTGTGAAGGGCTTCAAGTGCCAAGAGAGGAGTCTGTATTTACTCCTGGAAGTAATAAAGAACCACTGGGATTTATTAAGCAAGGAAGTCATGTGCTCAGACCTGTGCTTTGGGAAGTAGCTGACGCCTGTGCAGAGGATGCCTGGAAGTGGGGAGAGACTTGTGGTGAGAAGATCAAGGAGGAAACTCTTACAATAGTTCAGCTCATATGGGCTTGAACTAAAGTAGTGACTATGAGGATGAAGAAAACAGATATGAAGATGTGGTACAGGTAGAAATGAAAAGATATAGCAACTGACTGGACGTGCAGAATAAGTGAGAGTGAGATGAAGACGAGCCCAAGGTCATGAGACTGGGTGACTGGAAAGATGGGGGTACTCGAGTAGAAATAGAGAAGAGGAGTAAGTGTTGAGGGAAAGACAATGAGGTCTGCTTAGGACATACAAAGTTTGAGATCGCTCCAGGATGGCCAGTTTGAAAAATCCAATAAGCAATTAGTGATAGACTGGAACTCAGGAGAGACAATGGAGAGCTGGGCATAAAGCTAGTCAGTGAATAAGTATTTATGAAATGCCAAGCCTATGCCAAGGCACTGTGCTAAGCACAGAGATGATAACTGTGCCCACGAACGACCGAGGGTAGAGCCTCAGCCACCCTCACCCCACCCCACCCCCAAAGTTAGAGAGTCATCTGTACACTTAGAAGGAGCTGTAAGGGAAACAGGAGGAAAAACAGGAAAGAGCAGTGTCACAAAAATGCAGAGAGAGAGAGGATCTGGGAGAAGATGGTGCTTGACATCAGCAACAGCTGCAGAGAGGTCACGAAGGTGAGAAAAGGCCATCAGCTGTGACCACTAAAAGATCACTGATAACTTTGGAGAGAGCTGTTTCCATTGAAGTCAGAAGTCAGATTCCAGTTGAAAAGTGAATGAAAGAAAAAGTGAAAGCGATGAGCACAGACAGCTTTCTTTGAGAAGTTTGGCTATGAAAGGAAGAAGAGGCTCAGGACAGAAGCTAGAGGGGATAGAAGGTTCTAGACTAGAGAAAGTCTTTAAAGGATGAGAGAGACAGGTATGTTTGTAGGCATTAGGGAAGGGACCACCGCAGAGTGAGAGATCAACGATGGAGGTGGATAGGGAGGAGAGATGAGGAAAGACAGGACTGTGGGAAAAGAAGAACCAGACAGACTACAGCTAAACTAACAATGAACTCGGGCAACAACGTTCAGACTCATCTGAGCCATCATTGTGGCAATGGAGCCTCACCACATGGAAGGCATATGTAAGAGCATGCAAGTCAAAATAAACATTCTTGTGGGACATCCTAGAGGAATGACTGAGTGAAATCTGGGGAGGAGCAAAGCCTGCAGACATTATGGAGAGGGGAGGAAATTTAATGTTCCTCAAAATATGTCTAGGCTGTGAGCAGGCTTTGTGCCTAGAGCAAGTCCAATCCCTTATACCTTTTGGCTGGAGCTAGGGAGGCTCATGAATACATACTTCGATAGATCCATGTTTGCTCTACATTACTTCATCATCTCAAACAGCCATACCGGGGCGGGGGGTGGTGGTGGTGTTAGAATCAGAAACTAAAAGACACAGTCCACCGAGGAAGCCTGTACAGAGGCGAAAGCACTCGCTCTGGAGTCAGAGAACCTTGGTTCAAATCCTGCCTCTAGTGCAGATTACCTCTATGCTTCCTCATTTACAAAATAAGTGGGATAGACAGGTATCTTCCTACTCTGAATCTATGATCCTCTGACCCTTTTTCCTCAGAACAAAAACATCTAATCTGAATTAGATGAGGTGGTAGTTGGGTAGTACAAACAGCCCTGAGTTTGGAGTCAGGGGGCCTGGCTTGGAGCCCTGCCTCTGTTACTTCCTCGATATGGGGCCTCTCTTCAGGATCCATATTTGTGAAATGAGGTGACTATGTTAGATGACCTCTAATAACCTTATAGTTAACTCCTTAGTATTTATTCTCTTTACAGTTATTCGGTGTGTATGTGTGTGTATCTTTCTGTCTACATCTATCTATATATGTACATATACGCACACAGATACTGGTCTCTCCATTAGATGCAGTTTTGCATGAGCAGGGATCATTTCATTTATTAGATTAGTATCTCGGGTGCCAAGAACAGTTCCTGGAATATAGTTAGGTACTTAATAAATACTTGTCTACTGACTGATTTCTAAGGTCTTTGGTCATTTCCAGTTGAACGCTGAATAATCTTACGTGGGTGGGTGCTAAAACCAGGGATCCAGGGACTGTCGAAGCAGCTGTGGAAGAAGAGGTACTTAAGGAATGAGGCTGACAGATCTCTGAGCTGAGGAAGGCAAGAAAGCTCAGAGGCCAAGAAAGAGAATTTGCAGCCTTGGCCCAGGGCTCAGAAATGAGCAAGCTTCCCAGGACCAAAGGACAAAATTCCTCCAGACTGGCTCCAAGGAGTTCTATCCCAGGAAGCTGCTTTGGCTAACAGCCCAGGCTGGATCTAATAATATACTGCTCCTCAGCTAAACTATTCCCCTGGGCCTGACACAGAGGGGCCAGTGAGCTGCTGGGCGCCATGTCTCTACCATGTATCCTCTACAGGCTTGGAGATGTCTGGGTCTACCAAGAGGAAGGATGGTAGTGGGTGGGAGTGGAAAGACAATTGGACTTGGAATATAAAGAACTGGGTTTGAATGTAAACTGTCACTGACTGACTAGCCCTAGGACTGTCACCTAATCTCTGGAAGCCCCAATGCTTGTACTACCTACCTCACAGAGCTATTGTAAGAAAAATGCTTTGTAAACCTGGTTTAGAAATGTGATCTTGTGTTGTTATTACATTCAGTTCCCTTTGCACTGCCCCCAAGCACAGAGCCAAGAGCTGTTACAGCCTCAACCAGGCCTTGGTGAAAAGAAATGGGAGTTCCTAATAATCTGTGCCAATCCTTGCTAGGGCTGCTGTCCTGGGGGTCCCAAGGAGATAGACAGACAAACTTAGAGCAGAAACCTCAAGGATCTGAGTGAGAATGCCCAGGGTACACCCTGTCCCAACAAGAACAGAGACAACTGGGTCCTACCCTGCCACCAACCTGTGCCAGTCGCCGGAGCAATAGCTCGGAGGAGGGCCGATTCCAGTCCAGGAAGATCTCAGGGGCCAGGGTGACAGTCATCTCCAGCACCCGGAGCAAGCTCACTGACAGGTCAAAGCAGGTGGCGCACACCTTCAGCTGACGACTGTCCACAAAGTTTCTTTCCAGGCGCTCGGCTGCTTGTTGAATCTGAATTACCCCACCCCACCCCCCACCAAGGGCAGGATCAGCAGTGCCAGCTCCCCTGGCTTGAGGGCATTTAGATGTCCCCCAAATCTAAGTCCTCTTTTTGGCCTCTTCCCCTTCCCCAACAACATTCCCAAGGACTCCACTGGAGGTCTTCTTGGCCTGCTTCTGTAGCTAGCCTGCCTCCTGGCTGTAGGATCAGTTTCAATTAGGGATGGGGATTTTAACAGAATCCAAGGACCTAAAGCTGTAAAGACTTTAAATACCTAGTCCAATCTCCTCCTTTTACATCTGGAAAAACTGAGACCCAGGCAAGGGGGAAGGTCATATAGCATACAAACAGCCAGGATTCAAACTTAGGCCCTCTGACCCCAAGCCCTATGCTCTTGCCACTCCTGTTTCTATGTTAGCTCACCTCCTGGATCATGCCAATGAACTCAGAGAAGGCCCAGTTGAGCTGGTTGAGGACACTGTTGAGGAAGCTAGGGGCCATGTCACGGTCACTCCGTAGCAGGTCAGCCATGTGGCCCTGCAGTAAGGTAGAGGGGCAGGGCTCTGCAAGTAGAAAGAAGACATGTGGATCAGAGGGGGCCCAGAGGGATCATACCCCCACACCGCAGGCACACACCCAGTCCTTCCCAAAAGAGGCTTTGGTGATATCGCCAGTTAGCCCAACACATTCATTTGGCCTGCAAAGAGAAGCCGAGGGCTGTCTTGCCCCACTGCCAGCACGTGGGGCACTTCTCTGCAAGGCCAGCTCCCAGGAGACTGGATACAAGTGGTCTGCATTTCTTAATTTATGCCAAAGTTCAGGCCTGAGGTTTGGCCCTGTTCCGGCTCTTTTCATTTTTTTTCCGTCTGCCTCTTCTACTACCATATCTGGCCAACTAAACTGGACAGAACAGGATTATAGATTTAGCACTACAAGAGGTCACAGAACCCAGAAGAGGGAAGCCAACAGTGTCAAATGAGGTCACAGACTGAGAGCCAGAAAGGACCTCAGTGATCACTGAGTCCAATCCTCTCCTTTCACAGATGAGGAAGTTGAGGCACAGAGGTTAAGTAACCTGCCCATGGTCACACAATCAATGAGTGTCTTGGACAAGATCTGAACCTTGACTGTCAAGTCTAGCACACTATCCACTATATTAGGATGCCTCTGGCTGTCCCAAGCAGAGCAGGATTTCCCTGGAGCACAGGGAATACCTGCTTCTGCCATTCACTCTAATGTACTTGGTAGGCCTGCCACAGAAGAACAGGGGCCCACCAGCGCCAGCCCCCAAGCTGAGGATCAAACAAAAGGCAGTCCCTTATGGTTCCTCATCCTGGATCTTGTGGAACAGTTTTACCACTAAAGGCCAATGGGTCCCAGGCTGGGCAGAGAGATCCTTCTCTAGCCACTCTTCCCTGGCAGTTAACACCAGTTCTGCTGCTTCTCTCTGATCCTCTCCCCTGCCCTTCTTCTCTCCCCTTCTCTTCTCCCCTCCCCATCTTCTCTCTTTTCCCCTCCCCTCTCCTCTTCCTCTCCTTTCCTCCCCTTCTCTCCTCTCCTCTCTCCTTCTCTTCTCTCCCCTCTCCTTCTTTCCTCTCCCTCCTGCTATCCTGGCTCTTGCAGTACCTCCCACATCTTGTTTCAGGCATGCATTTGGCTCCAGGCCTGACAAGAAACTATCTCCTCAGCACAACTTCTCTGCTCTGTTCCTGACCTTGAAAAACTCTCCTTCAGTCCTGCCTTGTCACACCTCATTCATCATCCTCAGGGAAGCCCTGCCTTCTTCAGCACTCTCACAGATCCTCTGCTTCCTCAGCCTTGCCATTTTAAAAGGCCTGTCTCCTAACTCTACGTACTCCCATCAAGGGTCTGCCAGGTCCCCAACCCCACAGTTATAACTGATAGATTTTAGCTCTCCAACCCCAGTACTAGAACAAGCTACCCCAGATCCCCAGTCCCAGGATCAAAACTGGGCTTCCCAGTCTACCCAATTCCATCCTTAGAATGGGGTTATTTCAATTGCATAGTCCCAAGGAGAACCAGGTCAATTTTCCAGCCTCAGTGCTAGAATGGAGCTATCCCAGGTTTCTAGCTTCAGGGCCCTACCAGAGCTCTTCTCAGTGTTATAAAAGGGTTAATGCAGCCTAACCCTACAAAGTCCATCATTATAAAAATGCTGCCCTTGTTCTCCAAGGTCATAATAGGATTCTCTTAGTACAGCCACACTACACTAAAGTCAGCTTTAACCTTTCTTTTTTTTTAAAATTGATTTGTTTATTTACTTTTAGTTTACAAGATTCAGTTCCACAATCCCTTGAGTTTCAAATTTTCTCCCCTCCCTCTCCCCCCCACCCATGGCATCATGCAATCAAGTATAGGATCTGCAAATACCTTCACATTGGACATTAGTCTGGTTGTATAGAAGGGTTGTAACCAATGGAGTGAACAATGCAGCCCTAACCTTTCTAACCATTATAAGGGCAGAGTTGCTTTTTGTTTCTCCTGTCCTTCAGTATTAGCACTAGAAAAAGTAGGCTGGGAGTAGGCCCGTTATGGCCCTAGGGTTAGGGGATGAGTTTTCCTATATTCTCACACTGAACTTCTGAGAGAACCTATGATTCTAAGCTGGTATGTCTGTCCTTAAAGCAATTCCCACTACGTAGAGCCTGAGCTGTGGTCCACGCCCACCCGGATTCCAAGCCAACCTGGCCTTCCATTCTCTTCTCAACACTCCCTGATGTCCATGATGTCTACCTCTGGTATCCCAGAAACACCTAGCCTGCAGCCAGGATGGCGGGAAGAGTCTTGCCATGTCTGGCTGAGGACAAAGATGGCACCTGGGCCTGTTGGTCACACACCCCCTGATGGTGACGTCTGTAATTGGAGCTCTTGGTACCCTCTGTTCTGAGTGGCAACAATGGGAGAACCAGATAGCCTCTCTCCCTAGCCCTTCCCACTGAAAATCAATAGCTCCTGCTGCAGTAGGCTCCCAGCCCAGCATGCAGCTCACATTCCACCCTGGGGACAGACTGGAGGCAGCAAGGCTCAGGCAGAGGGACTCAGGGATGGAGAGGCATAATACATCCCTGCTGTTGGTGTGCTAGATGACCTGGGACGAGTCATTTAACTTCCCTCTCCCTCAGCATCCATGACTGAAAAATGAGAAAACATCACTAACCTACATGGCCAGAATACTACCATGAAGAGAATAAAAACAACTTTGTACAGCCTATGCATTTAATATATACTAAAAATAGGCCAATTTAAATTATACGTATGATTTCAAGAGGCACAGTATAATCCCAAACTGCAGATAATCCACAAGTGGTTTTGATTAGCTTAGGGGTACATTATAAAGGTAGTTCTTGTGGTTTTTTTGAGGTTTTGTTTTGCTTTGTTTTGCAGGAGAAGAATGGAGATAGAAATAAATTTATATATTAATAATGTTAACTGAAGGTTTCAGTAGGTTACAGTATTCAGTACTTGGCCCTGTTTTACTCAACATTTTTACCAGTGACTTGGGTAAAGACATAGATGGCATTACTTCAAGTTCAGAGATGATACAAATCTTAAGGAGAGAGTTAGGCCAGAAATGACATTCAAGAAAGTCTCAATAGGCTGAAATGGTGGGTTGAAATTCAGATTAAATTTAATAGAGACAATCCTGCACTTGGGTTCAAAATATAAACTGCCCAAGTACAGAATGGGGAAGGTTTGACTAGAAACGGCTCATGCGAAAAACAAAACAAGACAAGATAAACCTAGGAGCCAATGCTCCTCAAATGACTGGTGGTCTCACAAGTTTAGAAGGCATCTCCAACAATGGAGAGTGCCTGCCCATCATCTACCCTTCTTGTCCATGGCCTCCTCCCCTGTTTGGCCAAGTGGTGAAGGCTTCCTTGATGGCTCCTGAGGCCTTGAGGCTCCCAGGGGAGCACCCTGGATGTCTGCCTGCCATCCCTCACCCTTGCCACTTGACCAGCCCACTGTCTCTTCCTAGCACACATCCACTTGGTGACATCTACTAGACCAAGAGCTCCCTAAGTCAGCACTGGGAAGTGGCAGCCAAAGGAGTCATTTCAGTCATACACTACATTAAGAGAGTGGAGTGGAGCAAGCCCATGGTGCCCAGAACGAGGTGATGGTCCTGTGGTCAGGCGCAGCTACTCTGCTCAGACCAGAGCTGGAAGATTAGGTCTAGTTCTGGGCACCAATAGGGAGAACAAGGACCAATATACAGAGTTACCAGGAGGCAGATTTCAGCTTAATAGAATGGAAAATTCTCCGTACAAACAGCAGGTCTGTCAAGTTAATGAATGGTATAAAGGAATGAAACACCAGGTGCAGACAGAATCAATCCTAGCTAACTCTATAGTTGAATCATTTAACTTGTTCTTTGTGTTCGGTATCACCAGGTCTTAAGTTTGACAGACTCCACATCTCAGCTCAAGAGGGCAACAAAAGGGCAGAATCCCCCAGAGAGGCACAGAGGAGACAGCCCACCAGGGGAACCAGGGAAGGAGGGCAAGGAAAAAACCCAGTTACACTAAGAGTACCCTCAGTTAGAGCCAAAGCACTGAAATGGAAGAGAAAAGGCAGAAGAAGGGATGATGAAATGTAGAAGGAGAGAGGAGAAGTCAATAAGGAAAAGGCAAGAAAAGTCAAAGTCAGAAATAAAGAATATTACAGGCCTTGGCTGGGACGACCACTGACTAAGGGTATGAGAGAGGGCTAGCGGAGAAGGTAGATGACAAAAAGCAAACCAAAAGAAACTGAGAGAGAGACGAAGAACCTAAAATAGAAGCAGAGGGTGGTGAGGGATGGAGGGGAACAGAGCTGAGATGTTAAAGGGAGAGACAGGAAGGCTGCAGGGGACAGTGGCCTTCAGAAGAGGTTTGCAGATCAGAGATGTGCCCAGTGTGGTGTAGCAGAGCAAGCAGAGGCCTTCTGGTCAGGAGAGCTGGGTTATAGTCCTGGCCCTGCTACTAATGCACTGTGTGACCTAGGGCAAAGCACTCCAAACACAGAACCCAAAGAGAGGAAACAGGAAAGCTCTGACCAGCCCCTGCAGCCTGGTAATTCCTGAAGCATGTGCACCGAGTTCTCCCTTGGGACAGGTGGCCAGGCTGCTTTGCCAGAGCCCAGCAGCCTCCACACCAGAAGTTAAAATGATGCCAAACATTTGGCAGGAGAACTTCAGGCCCAGGCCAAGACGCTCTGGCTAAACCTGGGACCTGGGCCACCTCCTGCCCCTGACCAAGAACTCTGCCCTTCCCTTCCCTCCTTTCATGCCCTCTCGTCCTGTCTACAGAAGTTCCAATTATTAGAGCATAGGCTAAAAAGGGAGGCTTCCCTGCCCTGGGTCCTTAAGATCCAGTACTCACTCTGCAGGCTGGGGAGGTTGGCATCCTCGGGCTTGGTTTTCAGCAGATGAGGCAGCCGAGTGTAGCGATACCCAAATCCGCAGCCCTGAAAGAGAAATGCCAAGTGAGGGTAGATCAGGCTAGGTCTTCCTTTCTTCTCATCCAGGACTCAGACCTTGCCTGCCCGCCAACACTGCTTTCTTCCTACCTCTTCTCCTCAACTGGTTTCCACCCAACTGGACTTCTAATCCTTGAGCCAAATCATGTCACTGAGCTCCCACATTGTGGCAATATCTCTAGACCTCTGGGTCTTTTACCAGTATGACTCCTCTATTCCTGCAGACCCCAAATCTCACCTCCTTCTCTGACAGCCCCTGACCCAGTTCCCTTCTCTCTGCACTCAGATACCTTATCCCCTTTCCTTCTCCCCATACTCCACCCCCCCACTTGCTTCACTTACTCTGCCCAGCTTGGTGCTGATGGGCACAGAGAGACATTTTCAAATGTCAAATTGACTCAATTTAGAAAACACTGATTGTGAACACATTCGACGAGCCAGACTTTTCCTGAGGGCAGCATGACCTACATTTCCAAGTATAAACCCTAAACTCAGTGGCAAATCCAAACAACTAGCCACAGGCAGAAGTGGCACCTCCCCCATCCTCTGCACTCAGCAAGGAGCTCTGCACCCAGCAAGGAGCTCTGCACCAGGGAAATTGCAAGAGGGATGCCAGAGCTGTTACCCGCCACAACCGCACAAGGATCCAATTCGTCTGAGCCCAGGGACGCTGCTCATAAGGAGCAAGGAGGTTCTTCATCATGGTGATCCGTCTGTCAATGGGAGAAGAAGCATGTCAGTAATTTCTAGATAGTTCCCTAGGTTTCTGGAAGAACATGAAGGTCTAAGGACAGTGCCACATCCTTCAAGAACCCATGGTGAGGTGATGTCTTTGTTACATGGGAAGGTTCAATGGAGTGGGTAGAAAGGAATATATCATAAAAACAGCTGTGGACTAAGTAAAAAAGGGCACTGATACAACTTTAAAAATAAAAAGACAAAAGGGATATGGGAAGTAATGAAGGAGACTATCCTGGTTTGTCAGAACCTTCGCATCTAAATTGGGCAGAGAACACAGGTGAATAGGAGGAGCCTAGAAAAGCAGCTCATTCTTGTCCCAACACAAGGAAGGGAGGGCACAAGAATGTCAAGTCCCAAGTGGAAGAGGGCAGACTGGTGGTGGTGGTGATGTTTCAGTCATGTCTGACTCCACAATACCATTTAGGGTTTTCTTGGCAAAGACACTGGAGTGCTTTGCCACTTCCTTCTCCAGTTCATTTTAAAGATGAGGAACTAAGGTAAACAGTGTGAAGTGACTTGCCCAGGGTCACACAGCTAATAAGTGTCTGAGGCTAGATCTGAACTCTGGTCATCCTGACTCCAACCCTGGATTCATCTACTACACCAGCAACTAAAGGAACAAAGCTCAATTTCCTTGCCTTGCTGCTATATAGAGGCAAGGCAGGAAGACCTCACATCATCTTGAGCCACAGAACTCCTTCCAATCCTCCCCCCATATCTCTCCAGTAGCGGAAAACTTTTCTTTTTCCCCTTTTGTCTCTTCTTGCCCCCACCAACTCCCCACTCTCCCACCCACAAGTTTTACTCCCACCACTGCTAGCACAAGGTCCCGAACAATTGGGAGCAAAGCTCCAGAACTCACTGTTCCTCAGGTATCCTCTCCACAGCACGTAATGAGTGGGGATAACAGACATAGCTGGCCAGCGCTTGCATCAGTGAATCTCGGATGTCTGAGTGGTGACAGAAATGTCTGAGGACCCAGAAAGGGAGATGGGGACTGGAAAGGGTCATCATCGAACAAGTGGCTCAAGGCCTCTTCGAAGGCAAAAAGGCCAAGGATGGGTTTTCTCAATGTCACTGGGGTAGGAGAAAAAGGCTACTCTTCTGGTTTACCAGGCCAAACCCCATTCATTCAAGAGCATGGTGCTTTTGTGGAGTAAGAGTTAAACCAGGAGACCCCAAATTGTGAGTCCTTTTTTGGGAAAATGAACAGCCAAGGTCCGAGTCCTAGAAACTACGTGCAGGGTCCAGCAGGCAGGCCATCCTAGAGGATGGGACGGATTAGGAGGCCATTCCTTCCCACACATTTGACTCTCTCCGTCTAAGAGGCCAGAGTGAGACAGCACAAACAGCAACCACACCGAGCCTACTTTACCCACCTGTCACGTGACAGAGCTTGGTTATACTTCCTGGGACAAGGCGAGAGGGAGATCTGACTATGTGCTCCTCTGTTCAAAGCCCTTCAGAGGCTCTGATTGCTTTTAACATGAAATACAAACCCCTCCCCCTGACATGGATAGTCCACTCTGCTCAATCTGGTCCTGTCTACCTTTTTAGCCTTATTTCACATTACTCCCCTTTATCTAGTCTAGGTTCTGGCTAAAACAAGTTATTCCTCAAACCTGAAATACCATAATCCACTTGCAGGCATTTGCATTAGCTTTCCTCTCTGCTGGGAATATGGGTTGCCATGTTCTCAGGGAAGCCATCCCTGACCATTCAACCACCCCTCTTCCTCCCACCTCCAGTCATTCATCCCCTCTCCCACTTGAAATTAAGTTATTCCTATACATGTTGTATCCATCATGAAAGCTACCTAAGGAAAAGCACTGTTTTGTTTTTTCTTCATATTCTTAGTACCTTGCACATAGTAGGCAGTTAATAAATGCTTGTCAAATTGAATTGAAAGATTAAAATAAGTAGGAAATCAAGCCTTCAAGAGTTTCTAGTTTTCCTGGCTCTTGCTAAGTTCAGGATCCTTGGAGCAAACATCCTCACTTGGCCCACTCCCACTACAGTCCTCTAAGAAGTGAGAAAACTACCTCACCTGTGCCCACAATTCTTGTGTCTGCAAAGTGTTTGGCTAGAATCGCAGCAAGGCGGGTCAATGTCTCCTCGTAACCTGTGGAGGGAAAAAGTCTCAGGATTCAGCCCCAGGACCCTGGAGATTTTGTGCTTCTGGTGAGAATTTAGTTCTGAATCAAGACAACTTGGTTCCAAAGAGGTTTCCATCTACCATGAAGGGGAAACAAAGTCTTCCCCTTCTAAGGGGAGAATCTTCAAATGCCTCTGCAGAGAGAACTGATCATCTCCTGCTTACTTCTCTTTTTGCTCTATGGGAAAGATTTCTTCCCTCTCTGGGGCACATCTCCAGAGCCCCTAGCCATGGCCTGTTTAAGTTAACAGACCCCTCATCTTCTCTTCCATGTATGTGCCCAATACACAAAGGGCTTAGGGAACCCTAGGGATTTTAACACAGAGAAAAGGAAAACCCCAAGTAGTTATAACCAAGCAAAAGATACCTGATACAGATGTACATAGAAACATCCAACAGGACCCTCATAAAGGGTCACCACTATTAAAGCTAAGACCAAAGTGTCTGCACAAACAGAATTCCTCAGACAGACCAGGGAGCAGGGGTCCTACATGCCTGTTAGGGCTTTTCACATTTAATGCCAGTGTGACAGGCCCTTCCTTTGCTCAAGGCCATTTGTTACAAAAAAGGAGAAAGCAAAAGGTGGCTGGGTCCTTGAGTCAAAGACAGGCAAGGCTCTGTACAGAACATCAGGGAAATTTATGTATTTGCCACTGGATCATCTCTTCCATTCCAGGGTCAGCTAGAGAGAGAAAATCTATTGACGGACCTAACCAGCTGCATTAAAAAAAAAAAAGGATAATTTTAGAGTTGGTTGTCATTCAAAGGATCTGGTACCACCTAGGAATTTTTTGTAATTGCAACATATTTCCCTCCCCCCTCAACCTCAGCACTGGGTTAAGCCAAAGGAATAGGGAGGGGACCATAGGCCAAGAGTAGCAGCATGATGAAGCCCTGCCCACATCTAAGAGCACATCATATTGACTTTCCTTGTGTGCTAGGTACTTCTGCCCCAGGGTTTACCAACATTCCCACAACAGGCTTAGGTGCATTCCTATCCCTATCAAGTGAAGGGTTCAATGGAGAAAGAGTATTGAATTTGGAGTAAGAATGTTATGGCTTGAATATAGTGGTAATCAAGTAAGTAGTCTGCCTGTGTGACCTTGGGTAAGTCCCAACCTCTGCAGGCCTCTTTCTTTTTTTTGTTTTTTTTTGTTGTTGTTTTTGCTTTTTTTTGGAGGGGGGAAGGTAGGGCAATTGGGGTTAAGTGACTTGCCCAAGGTCAGATGGTGTGTGTGTGTGTGTGTGTGTGTGTGTGTGTGTGTGTGTGTGTGTGAAGTATCTGAGGCTGGATTTGAACTCAGGAACTCCTGACTCCAGGGCTGGTGCTCTATTCACTGAGCCACCTAGTCACCCCTTGTAGGCCTGTTTCTGCATTTGTAAAATGATGGGGTCAGACCTGATGATGGCTGAGACCTTTTTCGGTTCTAAATCATGTGATTCTTAGACCAAAGGTAAGAATACTTCTCTTCCGGACCAGACAGTGATTGGAAAATAGACCTGAAAAACCTGGGAAGACTTGTATGAACCAATGCCGAATGAAGTGAGCAGAACCAAGAGAACAATCTATACAATAACAACATTGTAAAAACAACTTTAAAAGGCTTAAGAACTCTGCTCAATGTGATGACCAAGCACAACTCAAAGGGACCCGTGAGACGGCAGCAGCCTCAGGCTAGAGAGAGAGACTTGGGTCTTCTGGACAAGGCCAACGCAGGAATTTGTTTTGCTTAACAATGCATATTTGTTACCGAAAAAATTCCTTTTTCTGTTGGGGGGAGGTAGGAAGGAAAATACTTTTTTGCTCATTAAAAAAATTCAATTAAGGAAAAAAAGAAAACATGTGCCAGTGTCTGAGCTCTGCAAGGCCTCAGGGATCATCTAACCCAACCTTCTCATTTTACGGTGGAGGACACAAACTTAGTCACTAAAATCCAGGTCTCCTAACTCCTGCTTAGTCCAGAGTTCTTTCTGTTATATAAAGTGATCTCTGCCCTTTGATGGGACAGATAAGAACCAGATGTGCTTTCTCTTCAAAGCTGGGAAATGGCCTTTATGCTGGTCAAACTCACACACATGAAAAAGGATCTGCCTTCCCAAGAGATCAGGAAACATTTCAGGACAAAGAAACAACGTGAGGTGAGTGGGTAAGGAGAAAGGGGAAGAGAATGGAAGGGCAGACAGTGGATATGGGGCAAGGCTGCTTTTCTGTGGTGCTCTCTTCCTTTGATTTTCAAGAAGACCTACTCTCTAATATGTCCTCTGAGGCCAAAGCCTAACCTCAAGAAATTCAGGGATTTCCCCCATCTAAGATAAAGGACTATAGCAGCAGCAGGCTGAACCAAGCCAGTATTCTCTGACTACATGCGTGCACACACTTCCAGCTGTTCAAAGAACCCAGCACCCCAATGACTAGGGCTGCAAGGAACCTAAGGGTCTAGGTAAGGGTTGTCAGCCTTTTCCAAGGAGGACCAAGGCCACAGGCAGGTGTAGCTCACACAAGGGGCAAGAAATATCATTACACAAAATATCTGCATGTACTTTACGTATGCCTACAGACAATGCAGCCTGGCTCAGGTTCAATAAATTAGGTTCAAAGATAACTAATTATCACCAACCTGAAGATAATCCTTTGAATGTTTCTCTCTAGACCTTCTCTCATATCCAATCACACCAGCCCATCTCCCCCAACCCAGAAATGGTTAGAAGCCCCAACAAAGATTAAGATGGGGCAGAGTGTGGCAATCACTGCGTGGAGCCAGGGGAGAACACCACTTTCACCCATCGGTGGAAACTCCGAAAGGACAGATCAGAAGGTCTGAGAGCAATGAGAGGAAAACCACCCAGAAACCAAACCTAAAAAGGCCAAGTATGGTAGAGTCACGTAAAAGCAGCTTGTGCCAAGGCAGTCTGAATGCCAGGAGAAAGAGACAAACAGACTACTGGGGGCAATCACAGGATCATCTCAGGTTCTGGCACAAGCAGCTGAGCATCCTGCTCTTCCATGATGCTGTGACCCCTCTGATTTGAGACAGGTAAGTAAAGGGATCTGGTTAAAATTCTCAACATGTAGCTTCCCTTCCCCCTAAGGACTTCTCGGAGAATCAAAAATTTTATACAAGCTCTCCGTCCCCTTTGAAGTCTCAATGCTGCCAGGTCACCAGTGCCCTCTCCCTTTCTCCTCGAATCTAGGCATGGGCCACGATATCTCCCTATCCAACCAGCCTTGACAAGGATGTCCTAGGCTGTGGTCTTCCAGGAATAACTGTTCTTCTCTTTTTAAGAGGCCCAATGACCTTGGAGAAGCAAGCCTAAAATGCCCACCTGTGTAAAACCTGACACCCTCTAAAAGTGAGTCTGTAACTACACATTCCAAGATCTCAGCTGAGAAAACTGTGTCCACAAATTGTTTATGACCCAAACTAACAGTTCTCCACCCTGCCCCAACCAAGCACAACTTTAATCACTGCTAAAGTCATAAATCAGCTGTCCCCTTCTTTTATGCTTTCCCATCCCCCTGGATATTTTCCAATGTGTTGTATCATTCTAATCTGCATTTATGTCCTTACTTCTGTCTCCCAAATGGGGCCCAAAGCCAGCCTTTGCTGGGCTACATCTTGCTGACTTGTTTTGTAAGGAGAAACATTCCCATCCCCACTAAGCCAGCTATAAATCAAACTGCCAGCATGCCCTCAAAGAATAGGGCCCAGTTGCTTTCCAATGCATCTCATACCTTTCCTTCCTATTCTGTCCTTGACCTTTCTCAAGTCTAGGAGACTGCTGACCTATAATCACATCCCAGCATGGAAGAGGTAACATGGTAAGCCGTGACAATGATCTCGGCCTCCTCTCTGGGAGGTTACAGAAGCAGAATGACCTGGAGTCTCTCAAATTGTTAGCTGACAGCCCTATTGCTCATGCCTGGGGAAACAGAATCAATCTTGGTGACTCTCCAACAGGAGGCTCCAAGAGCTAACACACTCCTCTCCTGGGAAGGGTCTTGTCCCCACTTCCAAATTTCTATTATCCCCAAGGCTTCAGCCTCACTGGCTACTCTCAGGAAACTGGAAATCTGAAGGAATATTGTTTGGAATCAGCCCTGCTGCTGCAGATGTTAGTTTGGTTGCAAGAGGCCTTCCCTAGGGAAAGGCCCAGTTTGCATTCTGCTCATTTGCCTGCCACTGGGAGGGTTTGAGAGCTTTGTTCCTGTGCATACTCCATCTCCTACCTAAGACTGAGAGCTCACAAGGGCAGAGCAGTGTCCTTCTGGAGCAGGCATTTCCTGGAGACAGAGGCTGTGCCTCCCTTGTTAGATGGGGGCCTCTACAGGTAGGAATTGTGTTCTATTTTACTGAGTTCTAAACAGAAGAACAGGCAAATGGCTATGGGAAGAGATTTTTCTCCACCTCTAGTGAAGGATCTCCCTTCTCCTATGCCAAACCTGGGCTTCACTCACCTGGCAGCTCCTCCATGCTATTGACAGGGCTGAAGTAATTTTTAAGGGCGCTGTAGCTGTTCATGGCGACACTTAGGTAGAACTCTGGCATAAAGGCAAAGAGGGAGCCCGTCCGGTCTCCATGCTCTATGGTGCGGATACAAACCCGGAGAAGCCAGTAAATGTCCTGCATCTTCTCCTGAGAGGAGGAAAGGAGAAAAAGAGAGACTAGACCAAACACAATTCCCAGCAATGGTACAGATGGATCCAGGCCCACCATATCCCAAGGGTCAATGCCTAACAGAGTTGCATCTGAGCACGGAGACAGGGAGATAGGGCAGGTGGCCCCTTGAGCTCATTATAGTCTGAATATCTGGAGATTCAGTGAGAAAATCTAAAACCTCAAGAAACCAGCTCGAAGAAAGGGTGTACCTGGGTTTTGGTCTTTAGTCAAATGCCACATAGAAACCAAAGGAGGATGGCTATAGGGTTGGGATAATATCTGTACCCAAGCAACAAAGAGGCTTCCACACTTTGCCTACTCCCAAAATACCCAAAAAGCTGCTAAGGATATCTCCTCTTTGTAATATTTAATCAGCATCTAATAACTCACAGGGACCAGATGCTCTGAGCTTTTCAAGGCAAAACTGATTTAAGGGGGGTGAGGTGGAAAAGGAGAGTGGAAAAGGATGACAAGAACAGCTTAGCACTTGGATGAAAGATAATAACAAAAATAATAGTAAAAACTGAGATTATTATGGTGACTTAAGGTTTCCAAAGTGTTTTACATATGTGATCTTCCCATGACCCTGTGAAGTAAGAAAGGGCACAGAATTTGGGGTCCAAGGACCTGGGCAGTAAAGTGGCACGGTGGATAGCACACTGGACTTGAAGTCAGGAATATGTGAATTCAATCCTGCCTCAGATACTTACTAGATGGGTAACTCTGGACAAGTCCCTTGGCAGGTTACTCTGCCTGTTTCCTTATCTGTAAAATGGGGGTAATAATAGCATTCCCTCAAAGGTTATAGTGAGGATCAAAGGAGATAATATTTGTAAAGCACTTAGCCTGGTCTCTGGCACACAGTAGGCAATAGATAAGTGCTAGTTGTTAACTATCATTTGAATCCTGGTCCTGCTACTTATGACTTGTGTGACGCTGGGTAAGCCTCTTGGGATCCCAGCTTCCTCTTCTATAAAAACAGGGGATTAGACAAAATGGCCTCAGAGGTTCCTTCCAGGTCCAAAGCCTATGATTCTGTGGTTGCCATTTTTGGTAGATCATCCTTCTTGAGCTCTACAAAGCTCTACCTTCTCCAACTCACAGTTTCATCCTGTAGGTTAGTTGGGTAAGAACATGGGGCAGAAAGAAGTCTCTTGCCTAACTCAGTCACAAGATATCAGATCAGTATTCAAGAAATCTAAGGCATCAGTGGTTTGAGGGAATAAAATGACCACCCTGATCCAAATTAAGCCCCAATCAGATGGCCCTCACCTTGGAGTAGATGGTGACATTGATCCAGGCAAGACGGCGACTCAAATGATTCAGCTTCTCAGAGAAAACCTTCTGACTTTTCATCAGTTCTTCCTGAATGTCTCTCCTCTGTTGACGTTCCCAGGAGAGGAGATTCAGTAAAGGCATTCCTTCTCCCTAACCCTGGACCACACCCACATCTGCTCTCTCTGAGACCCTAAATATATCTAAGATTGACATTTACCTACAACCCCGTGTAGCTTACTGAGGAAACAAGCTCCCTGTCGTCCATCCTCCCTTCCCAACCCAGAGCTATCAATGGCAGCCTCATCCCAGAGAAACAAGATCAGCAAAAGATGGCACAAAGAACAGTCCAGGCTTTCATGAAGGTTCCAGGTACCACATCACCAGCACAGAGCACCAAAAGGACCAAAATCTAAGTCCTTCTCTGCAAGCAGTTTGCAGGGAGCTTGCTTCTGGCTCAATATGAAAATGACTCACACACAAGTAGGTGCTTAATACATCTTGCTGAAATGAACATCAGAACCTTCCCAACGTGGAATGGGCTGTTTTAGTCAGTCAATAAACATTATTAAGCGCCTACTATGTGCTAGGCACTAAGCAAACTGCTGAGGATACAAAGAAGAATGGAAGACAATTCCTGCTCTTGCAGAGTTCGTAATCTGATGAGAGAGATGATACGTGAACAGCTATGCACAAACAGGTTATGTGTAGGATAAACGGGAGACCGCTGACAGAGGGAAGGCACTAGAATTAAGAGAGACTGGGAAAGGCCTTCTCTAGAAGGTGGGATTTTAACCGGGGTTGAAAGAAGTCAGAGAGGCCAGAAGGTGGTTCTGAGGAAGGCGAGCATTCCTGGTGTGGGGAAGAGCCAGAAAAGAGCTCTAAGTCAGGAGATGGGAGGAAGAACCAGGGATCAAAGAGTACAAAGTGTGGGAGTGGGGGTGGAGTGTGTGTGTGCAGATTGGGGGGAGGACTATTATGAAGGGCTTTGAATATCAAACAAGTTTTTATATTTGGTTCCAAAGGTAAAAGGGAGTCACTGGAGTTTACTGACTGAGGGGGTAGAGACCTCAAGCAGTGGCTGGATAGCCATTGGTCAGGGTATTCTCTGCAGGGTTCCTGTTCAGGTACGTCTGAGGTCCCTTCCAGTTCTGAGATTCTGTCAATCTATGAAGTGCTAAACAGCTACACTGGCCCGGCCATACCGACAACCTTCAACTAAGAGAGCTCAGGAGGCACCAAACCACCCCTGCTCAAATAAAAGAGCAGAAATAAAAGGATCTCAGGAAATGAGGAAAAAGGGAGGTAGTTTAATGTGGTCAGGAGGAAAAAGGTAACTGGTAGCCTCCCTTTTGTAAGCCCAGAGCTTTATAGATACTTGGTATTTGTGACTGAATGAATTAGTTTTTAGTCCCATGGGACTCCACCAGAATATGGCTTTTCCAGAGTGAGGGGAAATGAATATTAGCTTTTTGGCTGTTTCTGACCAAAAGTCCTAGGGCCAGGCTATTCTAAAGAAAAGCCAGCTACCCCACAGAATGTCTATATACTGAGGTGGGGGGAGACAGAGTAACAGAGAAATTTCAATCCTTTGTGTTTGGAACTCTGATGACTCAGCAAGTAATGGGCACTTTCCTTTCAGATTCATAATTGATGCTCTCATCATAAACAGCAGAGCAGCAGCCAGCTCTCCCAAGCACTGCTGTGTATATGAGTTCCCAGACCCACACATTAGCACTTAACAGGACTGAGAGGACTTCCCTAACAAGGTGGGGGTAGGGGCTAATACAATATCCCGATGCTCAGAAGCGCTGATGGCAGCAGCAGCCTGGGCCCAATGGCTAATGAGCTAATCTAGCCTAGGCACAGGCCCAAGGAAAATGCCAGACACCAGAAGTCCAGCAAGATTAAAGGCACAGTCTAATAATAAAGAATAAGCAAGGGTTATTTTTCTAAAGCAGGTAAAGGGTATGAAGCAGACAGTGAAGAAGAAAAAGGAGGCACATATCTGAGAACTCTTTGGGCTCTATATCTGGCAGGGGAGAGGGGAATGGGGGCAGTTTTCTAGGAACAGAACATGATTCAAAGATACGCCCTCAGGATGGGAAATTAGCACTGTTCTTACAGTCTCTCATTCTGGATGGGGCTGCAATATTAAGAGTCAGAATGAAGCCAGAGGGACCTCTTGGACCCAAAGGGATTGGCCTTCACTGACCCTACTCACTATCCCAGCTCTAAGGCTTGAAAAACACTGTTCTTACCCACTTTGGACATCGGCTGAGCTTCTCCTCTGTGTCTTTCAAGGCCATGGCATACTCATTCACATCATCAGAAACACCCACCATCTAGGATCAAACCAGCACAGGGAAACAACTCCTCTATCTGCTTTCCCCAGGTAAACCTAATAGTCCTGGTCATATTAAGTCCAGAATCACTCAATGAATAAACAAACCCTGCCCATTCCTGCCCTTTAACCCTCCCCTTACAGGTTCAAGAATGAACATGCCATAATTAGTTATAATTAGAGGGAAGGGGAGAACCAAAGAAAAATTCCTGAAATTAGCCTTGCCACACTGCATGTATAAACTGATGGCTCTAGGACCAACCCAAAAAGAAGGAAATAGATTTAAGTTTTAAGGGGCCTCAGCAAAGTTGATCTTTGCTGTCCTCCCTCTAAACCCACTACTCACATAGTCCTATCTCACCCCACCCACCAGGGCAACTCTAGACAAGGAAATCTTCTTTTTTTAAAGCTTCCTCCACCCCTCAATCTGTCTCACTCTGGTTCCTAAATAAGCTACAAGAGCATGCAGATCTTCCCAGGACACACATGGACCAACTCTGCAGGGCCAAAACTCTGGTTTCCAGGTGTGGAAAGGGATCTCTAGCTAAGCCCCACCTGAGCCAGAAGAAACTGGTAGGACCAGGGAATTTTCTGTTGTCAACTTCCCATTAAGTTCTGCCAGGGGGCCCAGGTCTGAACTCTGCTGGGTCAGAACAAATCAATCCCCTGCTCACCTTGCCCAGCTGCTGGTGAACACTCAGGTTGTACATCATGATGACCCCATCCAGGATCTCTAGTAGGGAGTTCTCTGTAAGGGGTTGGTCTGGCTCCTCTGGGGGCCTCCCCAACAAAAGGCCTTCATTCCCGTTGCTCCCTTCAACTGCACAGTGAAGAGAGGCTTAGGACAAAAAATCAATCTCCCTCACCCCTTCCCTAAAGAAATGGATGAAGAGGACTTCCCACTAGCCATCAGTTATCTACTTCAATGGTTGCCTCAGGCCACCACTTAGGGCCCAAATTACACAAGGAGAATAGGGCCCCAAACAGAAACTCACTACAGTGCAATCGAGCACAAGTTGGGGGTCCTTAAGTCAGGTGGTTTAGGGAAATAGGCAGGGCCACACAAAGAACACAGCTTAAATGGCTAACCCTACTATAATATGACGAGGCCTGGATGTCTAGGGTGAGGAGAACCATCTGAATGAAGCCTAATACTCTCTTGTATGCCTTAAGAACAATGACTCACAGACCTTCACACCTCCAAAATAAAATTAAATTCAACTGGTGTAAATGAAACATCTTACATTTGATTTAACAAAATAGGCCTGGAAAACCCATAGGAGTCAACAGTATAATTTGTCAGCCAAATAAACTAATGCAGCTTAGGATGTATTAAGAGAGACAGGATCTGGACCAAAGGACTTAAGAGTCCTGCTACACTCTGCTCTGATCAGAGCACAGCTGGGCACATGTTTTGGAAAGCCTAGAGTATATCCACAGGAGGACAAGCCTGCCATGGAGGGAGCACCTGAAGGAGCTGAGGGAAAGGGAGAGGTGACACATAATCACAATTTGAAAGGCCGTGACGTAGAAGAACAAATAAGGGACAGCTAGGTGGTGTAGTGAATAGAGCATCAGCCCTTGGAGTTAGGAGGACCTGGGTTCAAATGTGACCTCAGACACTTAACACTTAATAGCTGTGTGACTTTGGGCAAGTCACTTAACCCCAATTGCCCTGCCTTCCCCCTCCAAAAAAAGACCGAAAAAAAATTATTAGAATGAACAGATTTAGTCTAGTCGTAACTGCAGAGGGGCAAATTGCAGTGCAATATAGGGAAAAACTTCTTCCCAATGAAAACTGTCCCCAGTAAAGAGCAATGAGTTCCCTGTCATTGGACGCCTTCCTGAGGAAGATGGATGAGCACTGGTCAGAGATGCTACAGAGGGGGAGATTCTTATTCACAGAGTTTGGAATATAGGATTTCTGAAGCCGCTTCCAATCTGGAAGTTCTGTGATACCCTGTTGGATCCCTGTAGGGTCCTAGAAGGAGCAGCTGGGAAAGCCCATGGTTTAAGTACTTTCACAAGGTCAAATCTGGGCAAAAGCAGTGGGGAGAGCTATTTTTAAAGCATCAATTTCCTCATTTCATCTCCTCACTCCTGAAGGTGCTCTTCCCAAACCCACATGCTGCCATTAGTGGTCACCTAAATCCAGGGGAGGGCTAGGTCAGGGTCTGAGGGGAGGGGACAGAATATCTTCCTGAGGTCTGCCTGGGCATTGATCCAGGCCCTTGAGGATAAGAGTCTCCTGACGACCCCCCAGTCCCTTCTGGAGTCCTTGGCTCCTTACCCTGACAGAATATAAATGTCAGAGTCAACCAATAGGGCAGAGACCTGCTACAGGGGCAACCTCACCAACAGCATGAGAGGAAGAAAGACCCAGAAAACTACTGACCACCATTATCCCCCATAAGAAACAAGGAAGTCTAACTGGCAGGCTTCCAAGGCTAGATTCCTCATGATCTGGGCAACAGAACACTTCATTCCAGAGGAAGAAGTCGGGTCTTACTGAGAGCCATCAGGGTCTTTGGGAGACTGGCTTTGTCAAATCTCAAATCCCTTTCGGGCAGGGATTTGTTACCTTGGGTATAGCAGCATCCTCCTCATCTATATCCTTTGCTTATACCAGCCTTATCCACTTCTCATCTTTGTCCTGTCTGGTCCTTCCTCCACCACAGCTTGCAAAAGATTCTTTCTAATGTATAAGTTCAACTATGTTACTCCCTTACTCAAAAATCTTGTGGGTCCCTAGTGACTATAGGACAAAAAATAAATAAATAAGTTCTTGAATCTGGCATATAAGGTCCCCTGGTTTCAACCAACCTTTGTGGCCTCATTTGACTCTACTGTCCTTCAAGAATTCTCCATCTCAGAAAACCAGACCACTCGCTAATTCCCCAAACTCGCTACGCCACCTTCCATCTCTGTAGCTTTCACAGAGGCTACTGCCTGAATGTCATCAGAACAAATCACCTTCTAACCTCCCATCTACTGAAATCCTATTCTCCCTTCAAAGCTCAACTCAAGTGTCACGTCCTCCCTGAGGCCTTCCTTGAACCTCACAAGTGAAAGTAACTCTTCACTCTTGAAATTTCCTTCCAGTTCTTTCTCTCTGTCTCTCCTTTGCTCCAGCATGCTCTACCTTATATTAGACTTTATTCCTGTAGAATAGCACCAATAAATTGCAAGCTCATTTAGAGCATGGACTGTCTCATTTTTCAATTGTGTATCCCCAGGGCTAAGTGCTGCTGAATCCTGTTGATTTGAACTGCCACAGCACCCCCTAAGCCCCATTACATACTATCCTCCTCTGTTCTCTGCTCCACGTTCAGTGTTCGGATTTTCACTTTTTCCATGGTGCCCAGGGGCCTCCGGGGGTTCATGAGGCTCACGGCTGCTGTGCTGAGGAAGCGGTTGGCCCGACTCAGTGTTGGGGAGCTGAGCCAACTAGGCCTGGCCAGGGCCCCCCCAATAGCTAGCGCAGCCACAGGGCGCTGAGAAAGAAGAGAGATAAATCACACTGAGAGCCTCCCTGGTGTTCCCTCCACCTCCCCAAAAAAAACCCCAAAACTAGGGAGAGCTTGGCTAAGACTCTCAAGTTAGTGAGGTAGCTGTGGTGTGCTTGGGGTCAGAAAGAGACTTTGACTAGAAGATATGTTCTTTTCCAGCTCTTGCACTTACTAGGAGGTGAAACCTTGGACAAATTACCTCTCTGAGCCTTATTTTCCTTTTTTGTAATGAAGGCAAGTACTATGTGAACTTTCTATCACCTCTAGCATCTAGCACAGTACTTTGTACACAACAAGGATTTAATGACTGCTTGTTAAATGAATAAATGAATGACCTGACCTACATATCTATAATAGGGAAATTAAGAACATAAAATGAGATAATGGCTACACATGGTGTTTTATAAACTATTAAATACTCTTTAAATATAAGGTAGCATTATTATTCCCTGGGAAATACATGGGAGAGAGTGAAGGTAGGACCACTATCCCAAAGGAAGACAGCAATTTCAATTCTGTTTGCATGTGAGTCTTCAAGGAACACCATAGGCCTGAGCCTAGGGAAGAGGAGAAATTCAGAAAGGATGCTCTGCACCCCAAAGCAGGAGTGGGGAGTGATGTCATCTCAGTGAGAGCTGCTCTGCATCTAGACCCCCCTCTCTGGGAGTCTAATCTGGCTGGCCTGGGAGAAGTCTTCCCGGAGATGACCTAAGTCACCTAGAGTAGAAGAATACTTTGGGATAAACCCAGAGGGATCTGAGAGGTCCAAAGAGGGCAAGAAAAGTACTTAAGGACAGGTCACCTGTGCAGTTGATGTAGTTGACTCATCATCCTCATCAAGGTCATCCATGGTGATGGCCTGCAGCTCTGAGGGGTCGATCAAGATGTTTGCCTTCGATGCCAGGTCATCTGGGAGAAAGGGCATGGGGGTGGGGGTGGGGGGTGGTCTCAGGCTTTGGGATGGTGGGAAACAAAGCCTGATACTCTTTGGCCCTGTAGTACACAGAGCTCTGAGAGAGCTGTCCAAGGTCCCCAGGGCTAGCTCTGCGACTGAGCCACATTCAGGTTACAAAGTTTCTTCCAGTGTCCAGCAGTCAAGAAAAAGGGCCACGTTTAAAAAGAAGCGTATTATCAGCAGCATGTCATAGCTCCAGCCATCCACGTTTGTGTATTATCCCCAGTAGATCATCATTTTCACCCAAGCAAGGAGAGTCTTCTCCAAGCTCCACCTACCTCCCCCAGCTGAGCAATTCAATTCAAAGCAGCTATAAAGTACTTCCTGTGTGCCTGGCACTAGTCTAGGCACTGGGGGGCCGGGGGGAGGGGAAAAGTATAATAAACACAAAATAAAAAATAGTCTCTACATTCTGAGGGATGGAGTGGGGACAAGGAGGACAACAATATCTGCACAAATGAGTAAATACATGAAAAGATTCGGTGCCTGGGGACGTGGCAGAAAGAGCAAAGGACTGGGCATAAAGAAAGCCTGGAGCTGGCCTGGGAGCCCACCATTCATTACCCAGCTGGGTGACCGAAAACTTTTGTGCCTCCATTTTGCCCCAGGTCCCTGGCCTGTGAGAGCCCAAGGGCAGGGAGGGAGCTTCCTGGCCCAGTCATCCTCAGAGGCCCAGGCACTGACCACTGAACCTATGCCTATTTATTGAACTGGACTGCTCTGCCTGCCTGCCAGCCTCTCGAGGCTGTGAAGAAGACCTAATGAGATAACAGATGTTCAAGGGCTTAAAAAAGAATTAAAAGCCTATACAAACGTATGGTGTCACTGACACCATGAAACCTCAATCAGGAAACACATTCCACTCTCTAGCTATAGACTAAATGAGATTCTCTGGCTCCCTCTGCTGATAAGGGGCCTGCATAACATGGACCAAGTGTGAAAAGTGGTCTGGGAACTGACCAAGATGGGAATGTAGGAGCCTGGGGAAAACCAAGGGCCATGAAGATAGCACAGCCACATGCAGTCTTCAGAGGTGTGGATGTCCAGATCTGGATTTTGTCCTCTAAGCCTTTCCTTAGTAGGGCCAGCTATAAACCTGCGTGTGAGACCTGATCAAAAAAGCCAGGAAAGCTCCCTCCATACAAATTTTCTCTTCTTTTTCTGGGTCTGTAGCACTGAGGTCCTAATGAAGAAGACTATCCTCCCGTAAGTTAAACTCAACCAACTTACCACTTATGGTCACAGGTCTCTTTCCACTGCCCTTCCTTAGCACGCTCAAGACCAGAATTACAAAGCTGAAAGACAGCTCAGAGGTCATCTAATCCAATGACTATCTGAAAAGGAATCTCTTCTATACAATTTCCAAAAAGTGGTCACACAGATGCTGCCTTAAAGACCTACAATGATGAGGAACTCACTACTTCACAAAGAAGTCCATTCCACTTTTGGACTCTCTTTATAAATCTCCTCCAGGTTAAACATCTTCCTCTTCTTTAACCAATCCTCACACGGCACTGACCACTCTCTTCTGGACACACACTAGTTTGTCAACATCCTTTGTCAATGTGGGATGCTGAATGGAACACAATACTCCAGACCAGGGCCTATCACCATCTAGACTTTAGACATCATTTCTCTTAACACAGTCTCAGCATAGTTTCTTTGGTGGCCATGTTACACCAGTGACATATGTCGAGGTTACAGCCACGAAACCCCTGGATCCCTTTCACTGGATTGTTGTCAAATTAGGCATCCCCTACTTGGAACCTGTACAGGTGGAGATTTTAACCCAAGTGCAGAACTTTCAATTTATTACCATGAAATTTCATATTCTTCTATTCAAAGTATTATGCTGACCTGCTGAAAATTTGGGGGGTTTTCACTCAAGCATGTAACACTGGTTATCCTTCCCAGTTTAATGACTTTGGTGCATAATTTCTGTTCTGGAAAGGTCTAAGAAGTCATGGAGATCAGAGAAAATGTCCAGTCCACCATCTTGTTGCTTACATGACCCATAAGTCCCTTCCCAATTTAAGGTCACTCACAAATTTGATAATTATGCTTGTTATGCCTTCATTCATGTGAATAGAATAACAAATGTCATTGCCTTGGGTCACTCCACTGGAGCCCTACTTCTCTGTTGCCATGGATTCCTTCATCATTTCTCTTTGGGGTGATCCACCAAAATCTACCTAAAAACCATGCTCTTTTCTACATGCCTGCAGCTTGTCCACAAGCATTACAGACTATGCCTGAATTTCAGTAATGCATTTGACAATCAGGATTCTCCTGATCTACAAAGTAATACCGTCAAAGACAGGAAATGACCTTGGTCTGGCATGACCAGGTCTCAATGAATCCATCCTGGCTCTGAGGAATAACTACTAGTTCCTGGGGGCCCTGTCTGCTCAGATATTCCCTGCCAAGCCTCATAGAAACATACCTTTGAGAGTTTTCCTAAGATGAGACAGAAGGCCCCCAAGTCGCTGCAGGTCAAAGTAATCCACCTTCCCATTATAGAAGAGTTGTGGGGGGACGTAGGCTTCTGCAGAGAGAGTGAGACAGACAGCAAGAGTATCTTGTCAAGAGAGAATCTGAATATCCTTCCTCAGGTCCAACAGGGAGAGACTCTGAAAGTCATCCTGATATTTGGGTTTCTACCTTCACACAAAGAACCCCAGGGCTCTGACTCCAGGACTGATCCCTCAGGTCTTTATTGGTTTCATCACTAGGACAGGCAAGACAGAACAGTGGAAAGAGTGCTAGGCCTAGTATTAGAAGACCTGGGTTCAAATTCAGGTTGTGCCAGTACTACTTGTGTGCCTTTCAGCAAGTCACTGAAACTCTCCATGCCTCAGTTTCTTCATCAGTAAAATGGGATAGGTGATTTCTTGGTCCCTTTGAGCTCTAAAACTATGATCCTTCCTGTCACAGGACAGGGAATAGAGGAGTGATTGAAACCATCAATCAACAGACATTTATAAAGTACGTACTACAGGCTAGGCCTGTGCTAGGTTCTGGGAATGTATAAGTATAAACAATGTGACAATCTGTATGCTCAAATGTCTTATGTCCTAATGGGAGACTACATATGTGTATATGTATACATGTATGTATATATGTATGTGTATGCATATAAAAATATACATAAATATGTATGTGTATATATATGCACACACGCATATATGATAGGTGTCCCAAAAGCCTTTGTGCTGTTTAAAGCTATTAAAGCCAAAAACTGCACTGTCTTAACAAAATAAATATGAAGAGAATAAACATAAAGAAACATAAGCTAATTAAATACCAGTTAGGTTAGAGAGCTAAGGCACTAGAGGATGGGGATACCAATCAGGAAGGGTTTCATGTAGAAGGTGGCACTTGAGCTCCATCTTGAAAGAAGGTAGAGATTCTATGAGCTTGGAGAATAGTTGTCACAAAAGCATAGATGGCTGAGTTTGAGGAACAGAGAGAAGGACAGTTTGGATGGACTGAAGAATGTGGGAGGGAAATTAATGTCCACTGAGGCTGAAAAGATAAGTTGCAGCCAACTTATGAAGGACTTTAAACGTTAAACAGAAGGGTTTAAATTTTATCCTAGAAGCAATGGGGAGTCACTGAAGTTGACTGAGTGACACGGTAAGATCTGAGGTAAGACGCTTTGGTAAGTAATGTTTTGGTAAGTAATTTAAAACTCATGCTGAGTTTTAAATTTCTCAGTCCTCATTCTCCTTGACCTCTCTCTAGCCTTTGAAACTATTGGTCATGCTCTCCTCCTAGATATTCTCTTCTCTCTAGGTTTTCAGGTTTCATGCTCTCTCCTGGTTCTCCTCCTACCTCGCTGACCCCTCCTTCTCTGTCTCCTTTGCTGGATCCCCCTCCAGATCACACGCCCTAACCATAGGTAGATCTCAAGGCTCTGTCTTGGGCCCTCTTCTCTTCTCCCTCTATACAACTTCACTCAGTGTTCTTTCAGATCCCACAAATTTAATGACCAACTCTACACTGATGATTCTCAAATTTACCTTTCCTGCCTACCCCAATCTCTCTGCTGACCGCCAATCTTGCATCGCCAACCACACTGCAGACATCCTGAACAACACGTCCAGTGGACATCTTAAACTCAGTATGTCCCAAACAGAACTCATTATCACACACACACACACACACACACACACACACACACCCCTTCTCTATTACTGTAGAGAGTAACACCATCCTCCCAGTCCCTCAGGCTTACAACGTAGGAGTCATTCTTGACTCTTCACTACCTCTCAGCTCCCATATCCAATTGCTAAGGCCTGTTGATTTCACCTCTGCCACATCTCCAAATATGTTCCCTTCTCTCCTTTGTCATTTAAACCAGCCTGGGGCAGGCCCTCATCATCTCACGCTTGGACTAATGCAACAGGCTGCTGGTGGGTCTGCCTGCCTCAAGTCTCTTCCCATTCCAGTCCATCTAAAGTGGCTGGTAAGACCATGTCACACACACACTCAGGCCCCAATAAATTACAGAGGTTTCCTATCGTCTCCAGGTACAAATACAAAATGCTGTTTGGCATTCAAAGTCCTTTATAACCTTGTCTCCTCCACTTTTCCAGTCTTCTTACACTTTCCTCCTCACCACATCCTCTTCAATCCAATAACACTGGCCTCCTGTCTGTTCCACAAACAAGACACTCCATTTCTTGGCTCTAGGTATTTTCTCTGGTTGTCTCTTATGTCTGGAATATTTTTCTTCCTCTGCTCCAATCACTGACCTCTCTGACTTCCTTTAAGTCATAATTAAAATCTCACCTTCTATAGGACACCTTCCCTAACCCTTCTTAATTCTAGTGCCTTCCCTCTGTTATTTCCTATTTATCCTGTATATATTTGTCCATTTTGTAAATACTGCTGCCAAAGTCCTTCATTCTTAATTAAGTTTATATTTTTAATATTTTCCTTGTTACAAAAATGTTGTTTTTAATACCTTCTCCAGTTCCTTTCCAAGGGAGTCATTTCCATCAATAAAATACCTGGCAGCATATTATTTGAATGATAAGAATGGGAAGGGGAGGGCTGGGTCAAGGTGTCTTCTACACAATTGGTGACATTGAACTGGAGTTCAGGAGGAAGATGAAGGTTGGATAGAAAAGATCAGAATATCACAGATGTCCAACTCTAAGAGACCTCAGAGGTCATCTAAACAACCCTTCATTTTGTAGACGAGGAAACTGAGGTCAAGAGAGGGTAGAGAATTTGGCTTAAGAAGGGAATAACATACACACTCAACTGGGTATCTGACCCTACAGGAAAGTAGGGGGGAAGGGGATAAGAGGGGGGATGACAGACTGGCAGAGAGGGTATTTAGAAGCAAATACTATTGAAAATGGACAGGGTCAAAGTAGAAAATAGGATAAGTGGGGGCAGGATAGGATGGAGGGAAATATAGTTAGTCTTTCACATTATAACTACTATGGAAATGTTTTGCATAACTACTCATGTACAACCCATATTGAATTGCTTGTCTTCCCAGTGGGGGTGGGTGAGGAGGGGAGAAGGGAGAGAATCTGGAACTCAAAAGTTTCAAAAACAAATGTTAAAAAAAATTTGTTTTTACATGCAACCAGGAAATAAGATATACAGGCAAAGGGGTATAGAAATCCATCCTGCCCTATAAGAAAGTAAGGGAAGAGATGGGGGGGACATAAAAGAGGGCAGATCAGGGGAAGGGATAATCAATATACTTGCCATCTTGGGGTGGGGGGTAGAGGAGAAATGAGGAGAAAATTTCTAACTCAAAATCTTGTGGAAATGCATGTTGAAAACTAAAAATAGGGAGTGGCTAGGTCATGCAGTGAATAGAGCACTGGCCCTGGAGTCAAGAGGACCTGAGTTCAAACCCAGCCTCAGACATTTAACACAAAAACTAGCCGTGTGACCTTGGGCAAGTCACTTAACCCCAAATGCCCTCCCAAAAAAAGGCAAAACAAAAAGAAAACTAAAAACAAATAATTTTTTTTAAATGGAGAGAAAAAGAGAAGGTAGAGAAGTTGCCTAAAGTCACAAAGGTAAAAAGGTTCAGAGACAGGATTTGAACCCAGGTCCTCTGATTCTGGAGCCAGTACTGCCTCCTTGATCATGAATCATCCACACAGACATAAATAACTTCATGGGAGCTGAGGAAGTCACCAAGAGAAAGAAAGGACAGAAAAAAGGGAAGCAACCCCGGAACAGAGCCTTTGGAAAAACCTAGAGTCAGAGGGCATGCTAATACCTGATGAGGTAGCAAAGGAGACTGAGACAGAGTGGTCAGAGGGACAGGAGTAGAAGCAGAAATTAGCTCCCCAAAAACCCAGAGAAGAGCGTTGAGGGAGAGAGGAAGGTGGCAGAGAGGTCAAGAATGAGCACTGAGAAAAGACCATCAGGTCTGACAATTAAAAATCATTGGTAACGTGAAGGAGAGCAGTTTCAGGTGAGTGATGAAGTCAGGAGGTGGATTGCAAAGGACTGACGAATATGTGAGAGAAAGAAAAATGGAGGCAATGAGCACAGAGAGCTTTTTTGCTTTTTCAAGGAGTTTGGCTGAGAAAAGGAAAGGAGACGCAGGGTGATATTTTGAGGGGATGGTACAGTCTAGTCAAAGTTTTTTAAGCATCAGGGAGATCTGGTCTTGTCTGAAGGCAGAAGGGAAGGAATCAGCAATTAGGAACAAATAGAGAAGAAAGAGGGAGGAAGGAGGGAGTGAGAGAGGGAAGGGGAGAGGGGGAGAGAGAGATAGAGGGAGAGAGAGAAAGAGACAGAGACAGAAAGACAGACATATGTTTGAGGGGGATATCTTATGGAGAAGATAGGAGAGGATGTGATTAAGAGTAAATGTAGAGGGCTTGCCCCTAACAAGAAGAGTTCTCTCGTAATCAGAGGCTTAATGAAAGGAGGACAACATGAGAGATATTAAGGAGTTTTGCAAGAAAGAGGTGGGAAGAGCTCTCAGTAAATTATAAGAAAGCTGAGAAAGAAGGAGGAGGTATGGGAGAAGAGAGGGTTTGGAATAGTTTCTATAGGGAGTAAGACAGGGAATTAATCAGGAGAGAATAAAAAGATTGCCTTGCTGCAGTAAGGGCCCCTCCCTCCCACCCCCCTTCCCAATGCACCACTGAAGTTACATAACATTAATTCATAATCTATCTAGTCAGCAAGGCTGTGTAACTTCCTCCAGCTCCATTCAGGAGCATGTGAGAAGTGGAAGGGGTGGACGGGGGGAGTAATCTGGAGTTAGGGTGATAAAAACCAAAAAATAATATCTGAGTGTTTAGGGGCAGTTGGAGAATCCAATTAGAAGCAAAGTGGAACTAAGAAGAGCAGATTAAAGATATAAGTAAGGAACAGGCAGCCCAGGGGGCTCTCAGGTCTCTCTTATTAGGCACAAATTTGATCACGGTAGAACTGGTATACCTCTGAAACCCACTTTATTTTTCCCACTGGTTTTCCAGCAACAAATCATCATAAAACCTCTCGTGGGAATCATGTTTTACAGAACCTCATTGCTAAAAGGGACCTCAACAGCAACTAATTCAGTCTATACCTTTATAAGAATCTCATCTACACTATCCCCAATAACCTTGATCTGAAGACTTCTGCTGATGGGGAATTCACTGCCTTATAAATTCACTCCACTTTGGGATAGCTCTACAATTGCTAGGAAGTATTTCCTTATATTGACCTGAAATTTGCTTTTTTGCAGCTTTTAGAAGAAAGGCAGCAGATAAGTTGCTAGGGAACTGCTTCCTAAGGCCTTAGAGCAGCGGTTCTCAACCTGTGGGTTATGTTCAATTTAAATACATCCTGCATATCAGATATTTGCATTACAATTCATAACAATAGCAAAATTACAGTTATGAAGTAGCAATGAAAATAATTTTATGGTTGGGGGTCACGACAACATGAGGAAGTGCATTAAAGGGTCGTGGCATTAGGAAGGTTGAGAACCACTGCCTTAGAGAGACCAGGAAGAGCAGACCCCTCGTGGAAGTTCCCTGTGATGGCACTGAAAGAGTTCCTCTATTTCACTCAAGAAAAGGGGTGTTAGGTAGCGCTGTAAATAGAGCACCAGCCCTGCAGTCAGGAGGACCTGAGTTCAAATCTGACCTCAGATACTTAGTACAAAACTCGCCGTGTGACCTTGGGCAATTGCCCTGCCTTCCCCCTCTCCAAAACAAACAAACAAACAAACATACAATAGAAGAGAAGGGTAAATCATAACTTGAAGAAAAAAAAAGAAAAGGGCTGTTATTGTATCTCTTGAGAAGGCAGGGGGTCCTTTTGGAGGGAAGAGTAGCCAAATTCCTCTATATATCAAGGCCTTGCATGACCACAACAGCAGCAAGTTCTGGGGAGAAGTGAGATTTTAGGAATAAGAGCAATTAAGAACAAGAGCCACCGAGAAGAGAACTTTAAAAGCCAATTTCACTACAGTTTATAATACAATGGAATTTAAGTGATCACAGGGTCCTGAAATGGAAATAACATGATTAAAAAGATATTGGAGAAAGTGTGAGGACATAGCCTTTAATTGTGTGTTTTAAACAAACCCAGAGGCTGCAGCATGCTACAGCAGAAAGAGCATATGACCAGAAGACAGGAGAAGGGAGCCGGTATCAGTAGCTCTGCCATTCACTCTCTCTAGAACTTTGTACCAGTTTTCTGCTCTGTCAAATGAAGGAGGTGACCTGGAAGCTCTGTAAGGTCCCTTCCAGCTCTGACATTTTATGAGTCTACAAACATTTGCTGAATTCACAAATGAATTGATATTGGAGGAAACTCTACTGAGGAACACTCATCCATTACCACAAAGGTGACACATGGCGCCACATCTCAGAGGGTGAGCAGGACTAGATGTGTAGGCTCTAGTACAATAGAGCTGTGAGAGAGGTCAGAGATTCAGAGAACTGAGGCCTAGAAGGGACACTGGGGATCACATAGTCCAGAAGTTCCTAACCTGGGGTTTGTGTATATGTATGTGTGTGTGTGTGTGTGTGTGTGTGTGTGTGTGTGTGTGTGTGTGTGTGTGTGTGTGTGTGTGTGTGTGTGTGTGTGTGGAAGAGAGAGGAAGGGATGGAAGGCGAGAGAGAGGGACAGAAAGCAAGAGACAGAGAGAGAACTGTATTTTAAAATAACTGATCTCCTTTGTAATTATACATTTAAAACCATTCTTTTGAGAAGGAGATCATCATAGGCTCCATTAGCCTGCCTGAGGGGTACATAAAACAAAAAGTTAAGAAGTCCTGCTCTGAGTTGGAACCAAGATGGAGGAGAAAAGGCAGGAAGTTGCCTGAGCTCTCCATAGTTTCCCTCACAAACAACGTTAAATCAAGCCTCCAAATGAATCCAGGCATGAGAAACCCTACAAAAAGATGGAATGAAATAATTTTCCAGCTTAAGATAACTTAGACCTCAGGAAAGGCCTGTCTCACCTGGGTAAAAGGGCAGCCCAGCCCAGTGTAGATAGTTTCTGGGCAAGCCAGTGTGAGGTTTTTAGCCACAGCACAGATCAACAACTGAAGCCCCTTGATCCTAGCTCAGCAGGCAAGTGGCACAGCAAGCCAGCTTGGAGGCTTCCAATTCCAGTTCAGAAGGCAAATTGTCAGCCCTAGAACCCAGAGCACAATAGGCATGACTATGCCAGGCCATCCCAGCACAATGGGCAAGCTGCCAGCACCTGAGGCCCCAGCATAGAAATCCAGTGACCAGGCCTCTGGCCCCCAGCACAAGAAGCTTGAGACAGTACCTCCTGTGCCCCATGAGCAGAGTTCAACTTTAAAAGTCACAAAATAGTCTAAAAATAAGCGAAAACAAGAAAAGAGCCCTGACCATAGAAAGCTACTGCGGTGACAGAGAAGATCAAAACACAAACTCAGAAGAGGACGAAAATGTCAAAATGCCTACATGTGAAACCTCAAAGGGGATCATAAATTGGTCTCAAGCCCCAAAAGTCTTCTTGCAAAAGCTCATCAAAAAGGATTTTAAAAATCAAATAAGAGAGGTAGAAGAAAAATTGGGAAAAGAAATGAGAAGTATGCAAGAGAGAGTCAACAGTTTGGAAAAGGAAGGACAAAAACTGACTGAAGAAAACAATTCCTTAAAAAATACAATTGGTCAAATGCAAAAGGAAGTACAAAAGCTAAGTGAAGAACATAATTCCATAACAATTAGAATTGGGTAAGTGGAAGCTAACAACTCTATGAAACATCAAAAATCAGTCAAACAAAATCTAGGGAATGAAAAAAACAGAGGAAAATGTAAAATACCTCATTAGAAAAACAAATGACCTGGAAAAGACTTCCAGGAGAGATGATTCAAGAATTATTGGACTACTTGAAAGCCATGATCAAAAAAAGAGCCTGGACAGCATCTTTCAAGAAATTATCAAGGAAACTGTACTGATATCCTAGAACCAGAGGATAAAATAGTAAATGAAAGAATTCACCAATCACCTCCTGAAAGAGATCCCAAATTGTAGACAAATTTCAGAATTATCAGGTCCAGGAGACAATACTGTAAGCAGCCAGAAAGAAATAATTCAAATATCAAGGAGCCACAGTCAGGATTACACAGGACTTAGCAGCTTCTACACTAAAGGATGAGAGTCTAGCCTGGAATATATTTTGGAAGGTAAAAGACCTTGCATTATAACCAAGAATCAACTACCCAGCAAAATCTTTCAGCATTAAAGAGAGACATTCAATGAAATAGAGGGCTTTCAAACCTTCCTGATGAAAAGACCAGAACTGAACAGAAAATTCAGTCTTCAAATACAAGACTCAACAGAAGCATAAAAAGGTAAACAGGAAAGAAAAAAAAAACACACTATGCTATTCAGTAAGGTTAAACTGTTTACATTCCTACATGAGGAGAGATACTTGTAACTCTTGAGAACTGTATCTTTATTATGACAGTTAAAAGGAGCATACATATACAGAGGTATAAGCTGACTTTGATGTGATGATATAAAAAAAAACTGAGGGATGAAAAAAAGGATTGTATTGGAAGAAGAGGAAAGGGGGAGGCAGAATACGGTAAGT
The DNA here is from genome assembly GCA_028627135.1 of Pseudochirops cupreus. NCBI lineage: Eukaryota > Metazoa > Chordata > Mammalia > Diprotodontia > Pseudocheiridae > Pseudochirops > Pseudochirops cupreus. Next base: position 352,457,595 of record CM053583.1, on the reverse strand, counting down.
TACATCACAAGAAGAGGCACAAAAGACCTATTTCGGTAGAGGGAAATAAGGGAGGGAGTAAGCATTGTTTCAACCTTACTTTCATTGGATTTGACTAGAATAGGGAATAACATACACACTCAGTTCAGTATAGAAATTTATCTCACCCTATAGAGAAGTAGGAGGGGAAAGGGGGAAGGGAAAAGGAAAAAAGAAAAGGGAGGGGGAACTGATAGAAGGGAGGGCAGTGGTGGTCAGAAGCAAAACACGGTGAGGAAGGACAGGGTAAAAGGAGAGAGTAAAGTATAAACAGGAGGAAAAATAGCATGGAGGGAAATACACAGTTAGTAATCATAACCATGAATGTGAATAAGATGAACTCTCCCATAAAAGGGAAGCAAATAGCAGAGTGGATTAAAAACCAGAACCCTACAATATGTTGTTTGCAAAAAACCCATTTGAAGCAGAAAGATACAAACAGAGTTAAGGTAAAAGGCTGGAGCAGAATATATTATGCTTCAGCTGAAGTAAAAAGAGCAGGGGTAGCAATCCTGATTTCAGACAAAGCAAAAGCAAAAATAGATCTAATTAAAAGAGATAAGGAAGTAGCATTTTACTAAGAGGAACCATAGAGAATGAAGAAATATCAACACTAAACATATATGTGCCAAGTGGTACAGCATCCAAATTCTGAGAGAAGTTAAGTGAGTTACAGGAAGAAATATAAAGCAAAACTATACTAGTGGGAGACCACAACCTTCCCCTCTCAAAACTAGATAAATCTAACCACAAAATAAACAAGAAAGAAGTTAAGCAGGAGAACAGAATTTAGAAAAGTTAGATATAATAGACATCTGGAGAAAACTAAATGGGGATAGAAAGGAATACACCTTTTCCTCAGTGGTACATGGCACTACACAAAAACTGACCACATATTAAGGCATAAGACCTCACAATCAAATACAGAAAGGTAGAAATATTAAATTCATCCTTTTCAGATCATGATGCAATAAAAATTACATGTAATAAAAGGCCATGGAAAGAAAGATTAAAAATTAATTAGAAACTAAATAATCTAATCCTAAAGAATGAGTGGGTCAAACAACAAATCATAGAAACAATCAATAATTTCATCAAAGAGAATGATAATAATGAGACAACATACCAAAATTTATGGGATACAGCCAAAGCAGTACTTAGGAGAAACTGTATATCTTTAAATGCGTCCACAAATAAGATACACAAAGAACAGATCAATGAATTGGGCATGCAACTAAAAAAGCTAGAAAAAGAACAAATTTTAAATCCCCAATTAAATATCAAATTAGAAATCCTGAAAATCAAAAGAGAGATTAATAATCTATTAATCTAAATCTAAATTAATAAAATAATAATTAATAATCAATAATAATTGAAAGTCAAAAACAATTGAACTAATAAATAAAACTAAGAGCTGGTTTTATGAACAAAAACAATAAAATAGACAAACCTTTGGTTAATTTGATTTTTAAAAAAGAAGAAAAACAAATTAGCAATATCAAAAATGAAAAGGGTAAATTCACCACCAATGAAGAAGAAATTAAAACAACAATTAGGGGCTATTTTGCCCAACTGTAAGCCAATAAGTCTGACAATTTAAGTGAAATGGATGAATATTTACAAAAATATAAAATTGCCCAGATAAACAAAAGAGGAAATAAAATATTTAAATAACTCCATTTTAGAAAAAGAAATTGAGGGGTGGCTAGGTGGTGCAGTGAATAGAGCACTGGCCCTGGAGTCAGGAGGACCATGAGTTCAAATCTGGCTTCAGACACTTAACACTTACTAGCCATGTGACCTTGGGCAAGTCACTTAACCCCAATTGCTCTGCCTTCCCCCCTCCAAAAAAAAAAGTAAAAAAAAGAAAAAGAAATTGAACAAGCCATCAATGAACTCCCTAAGAAAAAATCTCCAGGCCCAGATGGATTTACAAGTGAATTCTACAAACACTGAAAAAACAATTAATTCCAACACTATATAAACTATTTGGAAAAATGGGAGAAGAATGGGTCCTACCAAAGTTTTTATGACACAAATACGGTACTGATAGCTAAACCAATAAGAACCAAAACAGAAAAAGAAAATTATAGACTAATTTCCCTAATGAATATTGTTGCAAAAGATTTAAGTAAAATATTAGCCAAGAGAGGACAGCAATTTATCATAAGGATAATACACTATGACCAGGTGGGATTTATACCAGGAATACAGGGCTGATTCAAGAACTATCAGCATAACTGACCATATCAATAACAAAACTAACAGAAATCATATGCTTATCTCAACAGATGCAGAAAACGCTTTTGACAAAATACAGCACCCCTTCCTATTAAAAACACCACAGAACATAAGAAATAAGTGGAGTTTTTCCTTAAAATAATAAGCAGTATCTATCTAAAACCATTAGTAAGCATTATATGTAATGGGCATAAGCTAGAAGCTTTCCCAGTAAGATCAGCAATGAAAGAAAGATACTCGTTATCACCACTATTCTTCAATACTTACTAGAAATGTTAGTTTCAGCAATAAGAGAAGAAAAAGAAATGGAAGGAATTCGAATATGTAATGCGGAAACAAAACTATCATTTTTTGCAGGTGATATGATGGTATACTTAGAGAATCCTAGAGAATCAACTAAAAAACTACTTGAAATAATTAACAACTTTAGCAAAGTTACAGGATATAAAATAAACTCACATAAATCATCAGCATTTCTATATATTACCCACAAAGGCCACAGCAAGAGACTGAAAGAGAAATTCCATTTAAAATAACTCCAGACAACATAAAATATTTGGGAGTCTACCTGCCAAGACAAACACAGGAACTATACGAACACAATTACAAAACACTTCACACAAATTAAACAATTGGAAAAATATCCATTGCTCATGGGCAGGCCAAGCTAATATAATAAAAACAATCATTCTACCTAAATTAATTTACTTATTCAGTGCAATACCAAACTACCAAAAATTATTTTATAGAGCTAGAAAAAACAACAAAATTCATCTAGAAGAACAAAAGGTCAAGAATATCAAGGGAATTAATGCAAAAAATGCAATGGAAGGCGGCCTGGCCACAGCAGACCTAAAACCACATTATGAAGCGGCAGTCATCAGAGCCGCGTTACTGGCTAAGGAGCACCGCGGCGGATCAGTGGAACAGGCTGGGCACACAAGGCACAGCAGTAAATTACTACAGCAGTCTAGAGTTTGATAAGCCAAATGACCCCAGCTTCTGGGATAAGAAGGCGCTATCTGACAAAAACTTCTGGGAAAACTGGAAAACAGTATGGCAGAAACTAGGCACAGACCACCATCTCATACCGTACACCAAGCTAAAGTTGAAATGGGTATATGATTTAGACAAAAAGGGTGATATTATAAATAAATTAGGAGAGCAAGGAAGTTTACCTGTCAGATCTATGGAGGAGGGAAGAATTTAAGACCAAACAAGAAATACAGAATATTATGAAATGCAAAATGGATAATTTTTATTACATTAAATTAAAAAATTTTTGTACAAAGACAGTGTAATCAAGATTAGAAGGAAAGCAGGGAGCTGGAAAATAATTTTTATAGCCAGTGCTTCTGACGAAGGCCTCATTTCTAAAATATACAGAGAACTGAGTCAATTTTATAAGAATACAAGTTATTCCCCAATTGTTAAATGGTCAAAGGATATGAGTAGGCAGTTTTCAGATGAAGAAATCAAAGCTATCTATAGTCATATGAAAAAAATGCTCTAAATCACTACTGATTAGAGAAATGCAAATTAAAACAACTCTGAGGTACCACCTCACACCTATCAGATTGGCTAATATGACAGAAAAGGAAAATTACAAATGTTGGAGGGGATGTGGAAAAATTGGAACACTAAAGCACTATTGGTGTAATTGTGAACTGATCCAACCACTCTGGAGAACAATTTGGAACTATGCCCAAAGGGCAATCAAACTGTGCGTACCCTTTGATCGAATAATACCACTACTGTATCTGTATCCCAAAGAAATCATTAAAAAAGGGAAAGAACCCTCATGTACAAAAACATTTATAGCGGCTCTTTTTGTGATAGCCAAGAATTGAAAATTGAGGGGATGCCCATCAACTGCAGAATGGCTAAACAAGCTGTGGTATATGAATGTAATGGAAAACTACTGTACTATAAGATAAGATAAGCAGGCAGATTTCTGAAAGACTTGGAAAGACTTACATGAACTGATGCTTAGTTAAGTGAGCAGAACCAGGAAAACACTGTACACAGTAACAGTAACACTGTGCAATGATCAACTATGACAGACTTAATTCTTCTCAGCAATACAATGATCCAAGACAATTCCAAAAGACTCATCTTGGAAAATGCTATCCACATCCATAGAAAGAACTATGGAGTCTGAATGCAGATTGAAGAATACTGTTTTCACTTTTTTTTTTTGCTTTTTTATTCTTGTGGTTTTTCCCTTCTGTTTTGATTCTTCTTTCACAACACAAATAATGTGAAAATATGTTGTTTAATGTAACTATATGTGTATAACCTATATCAGATTGCTTGCTGTCTTGGGGAGGGGGGAGGAAAAGGAGGGAGGGAAAAATATGTGGAACTTAAAATCTTATAAAAGTGAATGTTGAAAACTATCTTTACATGTAATTAAAAAAATTGAATACTATTAAGTGGAAAAAAATAAAATAATAAAAACATGTATTAGGGGAAAGAAAAAAAAAGAAGTTCTACTCTGGTCTGATCCTCTCAGTGGATAGAGAAGGGAACTGAGGACGGAGAAATAGCATAGCTTGCCTGACGTCATGCACAGTAAACAGCGGTTCTAGGACTCAAGCACATCCTCTTCTCAAAATCCAGAGTTCTTTCTACTACACAGAAAAGTGAACCAGAAAATCTGACCACTGAGCAAAAGGGCCTTAGTCTCCTGTCTCTATCCACTGTGGGCCTATGTAGAGTTAAATGTACACAAGATGAAATTACACCCAGTAGCTCAATGACCAATGGAAAAATTAAAACCCAGATAATAAAAAAAAGCAGACAACTGAATACTCATCTCAATAAATGTTTGCTGACTGAATTCAGAGGGCACAAGGCCTGTTTCTTCTGCCTCCAATCCTGCCCCCCACCACCCTTAGTGTATCCTTTCTGAGCATGGGCCAACTGAGGGGCCAGGAAAGGGGCACAGCACAGTACCAGGAAAAAGGGAGAAGCCTGGCAGAGATGGAGAGTTACTGACGATCTGTGAGATTAAGGTAATCAATACTACTGTTTGGCCCTCAGCCTGACCTTTTCCTTTGAAAACTGTCACTTGATGACCTCCATCTGAAGGATCTAGTACTTCAGAAGGGAAGAGGAAAAGGCTCTGAAAGTCTCAACTGAGTCTGAGATAAGGCACTAAGCCCAATGACCCAGTTTACAACTTCTCAGGTACAGAATCTAGATTATCTGACTATTTCCCTGGGTCAGGAAGATTAATGCATGGCCAGAAATACCACCATTGGTGGTTCTACAATGAGACTTGGACCAGGAAACTCGAGCTCTGCATCAGCTTACCTTCACTGAATGATGCTGTTGGATTTGAAGCCTTGTATCCGTCCCAGTAGTGCCGCAAAGCTGTGATCAGCCGATGCAGAAAGCACACCATGTACTCCGGCGGGCAGAGAACAGTCAGGTTCTAAAGAGAAGCAGAGAACATCTTGCTACCAATTCTGCTCCTAGTCCTTCACAAGAGCAGCTCCACTTAATATGGTTCCCTCTATTATCAACCCTGATTTCTCCAGTGCAACATTTCTCACAAGCTGACTGTCCCTCCCAAGACATGTCAAAGCCACGTGGACAGTAATAGTCAATTAGCTGGTCATGTCCACATAATGAGAGTCCCTCTTCTTGGCACAGCCAGGGGGCAGGAAGAAGAGGACACCAGGAACAAAGGCAGCTCTGCCCTGTGGTTGAGATAAGGATCTGCCCTTAAGGAACCCCTGGCACGAGGGAGGCACAGGCCCCAAAGAGAAGCAACATGTCAAGGTGTGCAGGAGGCTAGAATCTGACCCACAGTTAGTTTCCCAAGACAATCCCTCTGCTATTTAGAATTTGTCCAGGGGACCTTGCCTGTGACCTCACAGCTCTTTACCCTTAAATTCTCTAACAGCATTTCCCTGATCCCTGAAATCTCAACCAAGTTGCAAACCTTCGAGGGCTTCTTGCCCAGAACCTGTCCCACTAGCACTACTTTGGGATTCTTTTTCATAGCATTTACTTCCCTCTTTTCCTTTCTAATCCATATGCGTGCACGCTGTTTCCCCCGATAGAATGTAAGCTCCTTGAGGGTGTGATCCATTCTGTTTTTGTCTCGGATCCCCAGCACCTAGCACAGTGTCTGGTATATTATAGACAATTAATGCTTGTTGATCTCTATGAACATTAGATCACAAAGATATTCTATAGTATTTATTTACAAAGGAGAGATAAAATGCAAACTTAGAAATAAGCCATCAAATAACACAATAGGTATATTATTCCTACGGCTGCTAGGTGACAAAGTTGAAGTCAGGAAGACTCATCACAAGCCTGAAGTCAGGAAGACTCATCTTCTTGAATATAAATCTCACCTCAGACACTTACTATCTATGTGATGCTGGGCAAGTCACTTCACCCTGTTTGACTCAGTTTCCTCATCTGTAAAATGAGCTGGAGAAGGAAATGGCCAACTACTCCAGTATCTCTGCCAAGAAAACCCCAAATGGGGTCACAAAGAGTTGGATGTGACTGAAATGACTGAGCAACAACAAAATTATTATTCCCATTGTGCAAATGAAGAAACAGGTCATGGTAATGAGAAATTCCTATAAAGTGAGTCTATCCTTTACAAGATAGAGGGGCCCTAAACTTCCAAATTTGCCCCACCTGGTCACTAAGAACACAAACAAGTGGCATGTAGGGTTTGTCCGTCTGGGCATTCTGGACCAACTATCCTACTCCCAGACTCTCAGCAAATAAGGTAGTCTACTGAAGGCCTGGTGTGTTTGTGGGGCTCCACCCACTGAATGACCAAATTCTAGAGTTCTTTAACTGTATTTCTTTTAACTGGTAATCAACCGTCCCTCCCCCTCTTGCTTTTCCAGCTTTGATTTCTATCATTGCCCTTAAAGCTGCGTGAAACTAGACTACTCTGTTCCTGCACGCATGCATGCGTGCGCACGCACACACACACACACACACACACACACACACACACACACACACACACACACACACACTCTCTCTCTCTCTCTCTCTCTCTCTGTACTCTTATGCTTCCTTTCCTTTGTTCACAATGTTTCCTGAGCCAAGAATGTCTGCCTTTCCTCCTCCTCTTCACCCATTTAATTCCTACCTGATCTTTGAAGATCTATTCCAATGCCGCCTGTTCCAGATAGACTTCGGTAATGTGTCTTCACCCTGGCTGCTTGTGACCTTTCCCTCACAGGCCTCACACAGAATTTTGCTTACCCTTTTCTAAAGCATTTAATATGTATCATTGCATATTATAGTTATTTGTGTTTCTTTCTTATCCCCCTACTATGTTACAGGACCATGCAGAATCTATACTTCGTATCTCTCTTAGCGCAGCAGTCACCTAATAAATGTTTCTGATACAGTACTGTAAATGTGCATGGAACAGTTCTATTACCATAATGATATACCAAAATGATTCAGCCCAGCTCACCCCAAAATTCAAAGACCCTAACTCTGTACCCAGAACTTCAGTGAAACCCATCTAGGTTCCAAAGGAAGAATGAAGCCTTTCTGGGATAAGATTGGATGGCAAACAAAAAGCCGGTTCCCCTCGGCCTTTTCCATTGGTGCCACACACACTAGGGCCCGAATGGGAGTTCCTGATGAAGTCATCAAGAGGGCCTACTTCTTCCCCACAAAGGCCAGACCCATGGGAACTCATGCTAGAACAGGGGCCATGACTTCACCCTCATTTGTAACGATAATAGCTGACTTTAACAGCGCTTTGATGTTTACAAAGCACTTTACCTCTGTTATTCCCTTTGATCCTCACAATCACCCTGCAAGGGCTCTTATAGGTAGTGTTAGTCCCATTGTACAGATGAAGAAACAAGTTAATAGAGGCTCAGTAATTTGACCATGATTACACAGCTAAGTTTTATGGGCAGGATTCAAACTCAGGTCCCTCTGGACTCAACCCTAATTTACATGATAGGCTACCCAAACCATGCTACAAGCCAGCAGTACCCAGCAGCTTGGAATCTTGGAAAGAGCAGCCTCTAAAGTGGATGTCAACATGGGCCTGAATGTCACTGCCACTTATAAATGTGCCACATATTGGGGATAGGGAGAGGGACTAGACCTCTGATTGCTCTGGTATGGGAACCTCCCTGGTGAGGGAAGACTCTCTACCTTCCCTGCAACTTATAGTCTTTAAGAGCTGCCTAGAGCACTGACGGGTTAAATGACTCAGTGTGTGGCCAAAGCAGAACTTGAATCCTGGCCATCCTGGTTCCAATGCTGGTTCTCTCTCCACTAAACCATGCTGCTGTTATCTCTATGAGATGAGCAAGTCACTAACATCTCTGGACCTCAATTTCCCCATCTGTAAGGAGGTTGAACTAGATTGTGTCTTGCAGTTTTAAATCTAAAATCTAATCATCCCCCTACAACCGAGCTCTTGCCCAGGGGTGTGTGCCTGACCCCTCATTTGGCAGCCTGGCCCATGAGACTCTTGGGAAGAGGAAGGCCTGCTGCTCACTGCAGGCCTTTCCCCTGGGAACTAGGCTCTACTCTGCAATGAGAGATGGCATGTTGCAGTGGGGAGCATGCAGGTTCTCTAGTCAGATGGCCTCTGCCCCTAGCTGCCTGTGGGACCCAGGGAGTCCACGGTCTCATTTGTAAACGTGGGGGTTGGGCTAGATGGCCTCTGAGGTCCCTTCCAGGCCAGAAGGAAACACAGACAAGCAGAACAGCTTTGAAAATTACATGTTGAATTTATTATATACTTAAAAGGAAAAGCAGATTCTACATCATAGAGATTCACAGTGTTACGTACAATTCTCTTTTACTTTTCCACTACATACAGGGAAATGCTCATTTTACTTAGTGTTCAGTTCCAAATTTTAAAAATTCAAATCCAAATAAAGCTCCTTCCTGCTCTAGGTCTAGGGTAATCCATGAGCCCCTTTCTTTCTGATAACAGACTCCTAAGGAGGGTGGTGACTGCACAGAGAACCACCATGAAAAGGACAGAGGAAGGAAGGAGAAAGGGGAAGGAGAAGGGAGAGAATGGAAAACGAGGGCAAGGCAGTTATCGAGCTCTCAAGCCTATAGCATGGTACAGTGGAAACAGAACTGGTCCTGGAGTCAGGGGAAGGACCTGGATTTGAATCCCAACTTTACTGTGTTTACATATCTCTGAGCAACTCATTTCAGACTCCCTGACCCTCAGTCAGACCATCCTCAGTTATAAAGGAGATATACTTGCACTGTCCACCTCCCAGAGTTGTGAGGAAAGTACTTTGTAAATCTCAGTGTACAAGAAATGTGATTTATCAAGAAGTCTCTGCCAGTTACATGTAACAGCAGTCAGATTCTATAAATTCCCACCCTCCGGCCTCTTCATTGTCTCCAAAGAATCAGCTCTGTGCCAGGCATATCTCTTTGGGGCCCAATCAATAGCCTTGTCAGAGCTGCCCAAAACGTCCTTTGGCTGGTCCTCGGGCTGGGCCTAAGAGTGGGAGGGCCCCCTATCAGCTCCCCTCCCCCAGATCCTTGGGCAGGTATTCCCCTAGCCTGAACAAATCACTCACCCCTCGGCTGCTGGCATTTTCTTGCAGGAACTTTCGAAATTTGTTGAGGAAAATGTACCTGGAAGCTTCGCCCTGGGAGAGAAGTAAAGCTAGACTGGCAGGAAGAAGCAGCCAGGGATGGGGAATCGATGGTCTCCAGCCTTCCACCCACTTACCCACCAACCACAGAAGCATATGAGGTGTTCCCTCCTATAAAATGGGTCCAACTGCACACCCCACACAAGGCTCAATTAGGTTGCTCCCAGGTTCTGTCTCTACCAAGATGTATGAACCTGTCTTCTTCCCTCTCTTGGACTTTGGTCTCCCCATCCTGGGTACTAAAGCCCCGATATTTTACTTTCTATGCCCCAAGAATCCTTCCAGCACTACTATTCTCCCTCATGCAAGCCCACTTACCCCATTATGGTCTTGATTATTCAACAACAACTTCAGGATCTGAACCTGGAGATCTTCTACCACTGAAAGGGGAAGCAGACCATCAGTCCCGATGGCCTGAGTTCAGCCCTAGGTAGGACAGAGAGCACTAGCAGCAAAGGCTACCACCCCTGCTAGAGTGAAACAGGAGCCACCAGTCCTCCTGGGAGGCATAGTCTTCCCCAACCATGAGGCAAGCTAGCCCTTCTGGGCACACGTAGGAAATACTCCCCAACTCCCAGATTCCCTAATGGGAAGGATGCTTGGGTGGGGACAGGACTATGTAGATGGGGGAAAAGAAGATAAGAGAAGAGGTAGAAAGTCCTCCTCAACAGAGGTAGTGGCCCCTGGAGCTCCTCTGGCACCTGCCATAAGGAAAGGAAGATGAGGTAGTAGTCAGACCTTCAATTCGTTTCTTGAGTCTTTGGCAACCTCTCTCATATGCCCGCCGTCTCAGCCGCTCCTCAGCACTCTCTTCCTTCACCTCCTTAGCCTCCTTGCCCTGAAGTAAGGAATGAGAGGGCCCCTAAAAATATGACTAAGACCTGAGTAAGGACAGGTAAGGATGTAGCCTCAGAACAAGATTCCTCCAGCCCAAGGCAGGGAACCCAGAGGATTTCATATTCCCATTACAATGGTGCCCTAAAGGTGCTGTGATTGGACTGTCTCTTCTTTCCCAAAATATAACCAAAGTAGGGACATCAGCCTTGCTGGGAACCTCCAGCAGGCTCCTGGTACCTGTGTTGAGCACAGAATCCACAGAACTAGCTGAGGAACGCACATGTGGAAACTCACTCAGGTCAAAGCTCTAAAGCTCTATATTCAATTGGTCAGAGAGCTCAGCTCAGACCCAGCAAGATTTCCCATGGGCATCATGATATCTCACTAGAGTGTCTGTCTTGGAAATACCCCAGCCTGAGACACCCTACTTCTGTGTATATACGGAGAGTATGTGGCACTTTAGAGTTGATCAGCAAAAATTCTCCTCCTAAAATGGCAGCCTGGACTTAGTCAAAAATACTGTTTAATGTCCTACACACAACAGCAGAAAAATGACAGTGTTAGAACCCTGGCTGACAAAACAGCACTACTCTCTTGGTTAAGGGAATCTCTGAAGTTAGGACAGGAGACAGAGGGCTGAAAGTGACCCTCCACATTGATCACCCCTGCCCATTCCCCAATTACTGAAGGTATTGCAACCTAAAGCCTTTACAGTCCTCTTGACAGAGGTATGGGGGCAGGACAGGGATTCTTTTCTCATCTCCTAAAGCAATGGACTCTTCCCTGCACACCCATCCCCCAGTGGTCTGGGTATTTGGCACTGGGGTGGGGGGAAAAGGGGGTAGGGAAGGAATCATCACTTTTTAAACTTTCCCACTGGCTGAGTAGGAAGAGATGGAAGAGGTTCAGACCCTAGACTCTCTGACTGGCTCAGAGGGTGGTGGGGGCCAGGATTATCTCTGAAGCTATTTATGTGACATCATCTCAGAAGATCCCCATTTGGCTCTCTTTATCAGAAGCCCAGAAGGCCTTTTTGTCTAGCCAGGAGCACCCCTAACTCTGGCCAGGCAGGGGTGGGAAGGTAGCGGTCTACCTCTTTATTGAAGCGATTGGGCCACCACGTGGTGGGGATGAGTTCCTGAAGGCCGGCCTCCTCCACTCGCAATGGACTCTTGATGTAGAAGAAAACCACAGAGCGAAGCACATCAAAGCTGTAGAGGGGATAGCTAAGGGGTTAGGCCAGAGTCTGATGCAGCCTGAGTGGGTAGTACACAGCAACTCCCAGAGCTCAGCCTCCGAGCAGCACTGGCTCCTCCCATCCCATCCATCACACCCACAACTGATCTGAGTAGGCAGAATATCATGTAAGCTTAGAGACATAGAAGACTACCCTTAATTAAAAAACAAATTTTCTCTGTTTGGCTTGTCACTCTCTCCATCACAGCTTTATTGTTTTGGGTTTTAAGAGGTTATCCAGATTTCAAGAGTTCTTATTAATATTCAAATACTTGAGAAGAGTCTCACTTTAAACAGGCAATAATAGTTCAGTAAGATAATCAGAAACTCTGCAGCCAGGATACCTGGCTGAAAGCAAGGCCTTGGTGTGCAGGAGGGTACCAAAGATAAACTTTCAATCTGGTTATACAAGGGTCCTGGTTCCCATTTCCAAAGAGGACCCTTAACTCTCCTCACTCCCCCAGAGAAGCCATCTTTCACGTTTTCACAAGTTTTCACAGCCATTATATCTCCTTGTTCACCTTCATGGTAATCCTAAGAAACTGGGAAAGCACGTATTAATCAGCCCCATTCTATAAATGAAGTTCAGCTTCTGAAGTAGCCTTAAGGTTATCCTCTGAGGCCTTTGTATGGCACAAGGGGCCCCATTGGGTGCCTAGGAGCTATGTCCACAGAGGTTTCCAAGATAAGGCAAATTCTACTAAACTGGAAGAAAATGAGTGCCAGGACAGATTGTATCCGGTCATCACCAGTAGGCCAGCCATCAGCATGGGAACCAGCAACTCAGAAAACAAAGAAAAATACAAAATGGCCCTCAGGACTATACTATACCATTCTGCAGCAATACTGGAAGAGCAGGAGAAAAAGAAGCCAAGGGTGCTCAATCATTTTTCAGACTGTCTAGAAACATTAATTTCACTGTTAGTACTCTACATGTTAAGAGACTTGCCCAAATAATAAGAAACTCACACTCAAATAATGCTTTTCTAAAGCAGTTTTAAGGATGTGAACAGATCTGACTTAACCTTCATCTCCTGATTCTTTCCCTTTATAACCTGCCATCCTCTCCTGCTCTGCCAGTCTACCAAAGCTCATCTCCTAAACTCTTCCCGAGGTACCAATGAAACCAGCCATTACAGTTCTCTCCCTACTGAGCAGAGCTTGGGAGAATGGAGAGGAGCAAACATTCAGAAGACTACAGTACTACAGTGATGCTCACATTCTCTGCCATTGCAGTAGTCCTCTGAGCTAACCTACTGCTTAAAAGCAAAACAATAAAAAAAAAAAGTCACCCTAAGATTGTTCTGCTTCCTCAGGTTTTTTTGGGGGGGCTTATGTTTTCCTGTACTTTGCTGGAGGATGGTAGAGGCCAGAGAAGAGGCTAAACAGAATGAAGAGACCAAAGAGGGACAAAAGATACAGACCAAGTGAAGGCCCATCCTTGAGAATTCCACTGGCCTGGCAGAGATGCAGAGCTTGCCAGGCAGCCACCTTGGAAGGGGAGCAGGCCTGACTTCTGGTAATGCTGTATTCTGCACTTTTCTAATGAAGTTATCATGAAGCATTGCACATTGTATTTGCGTCTTATCTCTGTATGTGACTATAAACTCTCTGAGGGCAGGAGCCATGTCTCATCTAAACTTCTCATTTCTTCCAGAGCCCATCCCAGGCCTCTACACACAATGAAGGCTTCATAAATGTTTGCGGAATGAACAAATGAATGAAGTCACATATGGATACTGACATCAGGAAACTCCAGCTGAGGCCCTGCTGTCAGAGCCACAGCAGATGGGGTCCAGGCTACGACTGACAGGGGTAGGCAGGAGAAAGGGCCTCAATTTCCCAGGCATTTCCTTCTCCTGCCCACACTAAACACAAGAAAATACAAATACTGAGAAGCAAAACAGGAAAACAAAGGATAAATAACATACTTTCCTCCTCTATCTTTTCACAATGAGTTCTGGTAAAACAATCCACGCTTGATTAAAAACTATTAAGACTGATTCTGAGAGTCAGGACCCCATTTCTGAACAGGAATAAAGGGCACAGGTTTGGGGAACTACCTGACTGTAGCTGCCTCCCCACCACATTTCCCAGGCACCTTTGGAGAAATGCCTATTTCATATAACACTTAGAGCACAGTTTACCACTCTGCATTCCTCTGTATTTCTTTTCTCTAGAAATAACTGAGACATTTCATGGAACAAAGCAGTAGAGTAGCATGTTATTTTAACTTTGCCTATTTTGCAAGAAAATTCTCTCTCATGCACATCTCTAAACAATGCTAAATGAGACAGTATGTAACCTAAATACACAATAGAAAAACATTCAGAAAGGAAATAAAGTATAATTCTCCAAATTCCAAAATGAAACTGGTCAGTCTTTGAAGTCCCACCCACCCTCCAAAAAATCCACAGCAAAATGAGAATTGAATTAGATGACATCTGGGTTCTTTTTAGCTTTAGCACTCTACTACTTATGTCCTTAAGTCTTGTCTATTCTTAAATCTGTTATTTTGCTGCTCCTCATTCTCTCCTTGTTTGAGGGTAGTGTCAGACACTTGGAAAGCAATTAGAAGCAAAGCCTAAACTTGTGCTTCCTCCTTTCCAACCAAATACAAGTCTCCAAGCCTGCACCTAGTGAAGCAGGTTGCTCCCTGATGGTATGACCTTAGCTTGTGGCCCAGTGGCTCTAACACAGCTGGTTCCTACTGCTCATGCACAGGGAATAGAGTGAGAGCCAGTAAAAAACCAAGGATACAGGACATTGTTAAGCAGAAACTTCCTGGACTTCTCATGCTTCAAGATAGCAATGGTAAGATGAAGGTAGTGCATCTAAAAATGAAAAGAGAATTAAATAAAATTAGAGGCAGCTAAGGGAGACAATGGATAGACAACCAGCTCTGGAGTCAGGAAGACTTAAATTGAAATCTGGCCTCAGACATTTATTGGCTATAAGACAGTGGGCAAGTCACTTAACCTCTGTTTGTCTCATCTGTAAAATCAGGATAATAACAGGCTCCTATCCCCCACGGTTATTTCGAGGATCAAACGATATAATAACTGTACAGCTCTTAGCACAGATCCTGGCACATCATCATCATCATCATCATCATCATCAAACTGAAAGAGGTTTGGCTAGCAAGGCAAAGAAAAAGGCAGCAGAGGACAAGGAAAGACATTCAGGAGGGTATGATAGCCCAGAATACAGCCCAGGCTACAGACATTAATATTCAATGTCATTAATTTCTGCATCCCCACCAACCTAGCACTAGCCTAGCCACAAACCTCATCTACCCCAAGGAAACATCAGAAAATCCTTCTCACTGGGGCTCAGGGCCTACTTCTGTGCCTACTCACCTGTAAGCTCAGGTCTGGGATGATGGGGGAGAACCTGTAGGCGCGGAGTAGGGACATCATCAGCTGCTTGAGGCACTCCTGTACCTCATAATCCTGAGGGGAGAAAAAAAACCCAGGTGGAGCCCAGGGAGGCAAGGAAGAACTCAAGGGATGATCCATAGCCTGCCAATCCCTGTCCAGCTCAAACGTCCTATAATTTTGTAACTCACCTCCATGAGGAGCCACATAAGATCCAGGAGCTGCTTGATGAGGGGGTAAGACTCCACTGACCCATCTCTGTCCAGGATGCTCAGGAAAAATTTCATGAGAACCTCTTCCACTAGGTATACTTTACACTATGTATAACAGAGGAGGAGGAGAGATTAATACAAACTGAACACCTAGATACCAGCAACACTTATGCCTCAGGAGACTGGTTTTTTGTATTTCTGAGTAATGGGCTCTTATTTGCCTCAGAGTCGGAAGTTTACTGAAGTGCCTACTATGTGCTCAACCTTGTCTCAGGCACTCAAGGGGAATACAAAGAAATATAAGAAATGGTCTCTGACCTTTAGAAATTTAAAAATCTAATTGGAAAAACAACAGAAATATTAAGTTACTTAAAAAGATTTTTAAAAAAGATTTAGTCTTTCTGTGGCCATTTCCTCTCTTTTCTCTTTTTAAATTTTTTTATTTATTTATCCTTTTTTTCAATTCCAAATTCTCTCCCTATGGTCCCTCCCCCACCCACTGAGAAGACAAATAATATGGTATCAACCATACACGTGAAATCATGCAAAATATTTCCATGTTAGCCATGTTATACATACAAAAAAAATAACAAGAAAAAATAAAGAAAGTGAAAAAAATTATACTTCAGTTTATACTCAAGAATTCATCAGTTCTTTTTCTTGAGGTAGACAACATTTTTTATCATGAGTCCTTTGGAATTTTATCAGATCATTGTCTTAATAAGAGTACCTAAGTCTTCCACAATTGATCATCCCTACAAAATTGCTATTATATGTACAACCTTCTCCTATTTCTGTTCACTCACTTTGCATCAGTTCACATAGGTCTTACAAAGTTTTTCAGAAACCATCCCTCTAGTCATTTCTTGTAGCACAATAGTATTCCATCGCAATCACACAGCACAACTTGTTCACCCATTCCCCAATGAAGGGGCATATACCCTCAATTTCCAATTCTTTGTCATCACAAAAAAAGCTTCTGCAGATATTTTTGTGCATGTGGTCCTTTTCCTTTGATTTCTTTAGGATACAGACCTAGTAATGGTATTGCTTATTCAAAGGTTATGCACAGTTTTATAACCCTTGAAGCATAGCTCTAAATTGCTCTCCAGAATGGCTGGATCAGTTTACAACTACACCCACAGTGCAGTAGTGCCCCAACTTTTTCACATCCCGTCCAACATTTGTCATTTTCTTTTTCTGTCATATTAGCCAATCTGAAAGGTATGAGGTGGTACCTCAGAGTTGTTTTAATTTGCATTTCTCTAATCAGTAGTGATTTAGATAATTTTTTCTTATGACTATAGAGAGATTTGTTTTCTTCCCCTGAAAACTACCTGTTCATATCCTTTGACCATTTACCAATTGGGAAAAATGGCTTTTATTTTTTTTAAATTGACTCAGTTCTCTATACAATTCAGAAATAAAGCCATTATCAGAGAAATTTGCTGTAAAAATTTTTTATATTACTTTATTGTCTATGTTACCTTTTAGCATAATATGGTTTCCCTGATTACCTCTTTTAATTAGCTCTATTTTTGCTTTTGCTTTGTCTGAGGCTGTGACCGCTATCCCTGCCTTTTTTACTTTAGCTGGAGCATAATAGATTCCAGTCCCTTATTTTAATTCTGTGTACGTCTCTTTGTTTCAAGTCTGTCTCTCTTATAAACAACACATTGCTGGATTTTGGTTTTTAATCCATTCTGCTATCTGTTTCATGGGTACGTTCATCCTATTCATATTTCAAAAGATTTGTGATTTCATTGATGTGAATACTATCCCACTGACACAAAGCACACACATCCCCCCACTTTAATGGATGGTTGTACAAGTTACTGTAGCCTCCTCTCCCCCCACCCAAAATCTATCACCTGGTGGTCAAACCTTCGGTGATGAATCTACAAATTTTGCTAGGCTGTTCCTCTGACAACAAGCAGTACATCCCCTACTCCATATATATATATGAAGTCCTTATAGTTTGGTAGGATTCATAAGTTTGGCATAACCTTTGAGAACCTGGAGTCACTTCCATGCCATGATGAGGTAGGTATCAGGGTAGGACTTTCGTAGACAAAGCAGATGAGACTAAAGGAAAGGACTGTCATTTCCCTATCTCTGAGGCAAAGTGTCTTAAATATTTGTTAATATGAACTGAAAGATGGTAAAGTAAGCAGAATCGGGAAAATAATATATACAATAATTATAACAATGTAAATGGAAAGAAAAAAATGAAACTTGATGCTGCGCAATTATAATGCCCAAGATTGTTTCTGAGATGGCCTGAATGAATGCACTTCCCCTCCCTCTTTGCAGAGGTGGAGGACTATGCTTGTGGAATATTGCACATACTGTTGGACAGTTGATATACATTGATAAGTTCTGCTGAAAATAAATCAGTCAATCAACAAGCATTTAGCAAACACTATGTGCCTGACATTGTCAAGGGAGATAACGTGTATCTCCATGGACACAAAATGAAAGGTAAAATGTGGAAATCAGTAGAGGCTTCATGTAGACAGAGATTGACAAGCTGAGCTTTGAAGGGCAAGTAGGGATACTCAGAGGCAGAAAGAGGGAAAGTACACACTCCCAGCATGAGGGACAGTTTGTGAAAAGGCAGGGAGATGGGATCTAGAATAGTGTATATGAGGAAAAGCAAGAAGGTGGTTTGGCTGGACTTTGTGCTAAGAAGGGAAAGGTACAATAAACCTGGAAAAAAAGGCTGGGGCCAGGCTGTGACAGGCTGGCAAAGCCAGAGGAGTTTACATCTTACCCTGGGGCAATAAGGCATCACTAGAGGTTACCGAGCAAGGGAGTAACACAGTCATGCTTATACTTTAGGAAATCATTCTAGCAGCTATGCAGAGCACCAGGCACAAACAAACCTGATCACAGCCTCATTACCAGCAGCCTACGACGTGGTGACACAGACAACTCTGAGCCCCAGGGAATGAAACCTAGTAAGGTGGGAAGAGCACTGACAATGGAGTCAGAGGAGAGGGGTTTGAATGCTGCCTCTGCTGCTTCTTACCTGTGTGACCCTGGCTTACCCTCCCTGGGCTGCAGTCTCGTCAGCTGTAAAACAAAAGGGTTGGCCTACACAGCCTCTGAAGTCCCTTCCATTCTAGATCTATGGTCCTACCATCTATGACCCTACAATCCAACAAAAAAACTGAAGGCCCAACCACACCACTTCTTCTGGGAAAAGGAAGGAAGATAACTTGTCTCATAATTCAAGTCAATGTTTCTTAAACAAAACCTATGACATTCAAGGAATGATGCTAGGCCCCAAGGAAGCCAAGACAAAACAGAACATTCCTAGCCCTCTGGGAGCTTATAGAAGGAGCTCTTGATACTTCCTGAGAGGAAGTGGGGGAGCTTCTCACCTCTTCCCACCCCCTCAGATCCCCAGTCTATCTCAAACTGAGTCTGCATCCTAGGGTCAGCAAAGCCAAGCTCAGGAGGATGGGACCACCAGCAAAGGAGGGAAAGGACTGAAAGCCTGTGGCACTCACCATGAGTGGCGCAAAGTGGTTGAAGATGTGTGCCATGGTGATCAGCACTGTGGGTTCTCCCCGAAGCTGCCATGTCGAACTTTCCCTCTCCACCAGCTTCCCTTCCTGCAAGGAGGGCAGCTCACAAGGTGAGCACCAAGAGGGTGGACCCTTAGCCCTCATCCTTTTACCTCTTTTTGGTCTAATTCCTTATTCTGAGATAATTCTGGCTCTCTCAAGCTACATACTTCAGAGAGACCATCCCAATCCCAGTCCAAAGCCTCACCGCTGGGTCCAATCCCAAATGCAGGACATTTTTCAGGTAACCAAGAAGCTTATGAGCCTTGACCAGGTCAGTCGTAGGGGCATCTTGTAGGGGTTGATAACCTTCTATCGGATATGTAGCAGCGAGTTAAGTGGGAAACACCACTCTATACACAAGGTTCAAAGAGGAGGACCCTTCTGTTGGCCAAGCCAGGAAATGAACTGGGGCTCAGGAGTTTTGGGTCCAGATGTTCAGCAGATAATCTAAGAGCTCTAAACATTTTGCAAGAACAAGCTCCTCAAGGTTGTGGCTGTGAGGCCCCTGGCTTGCTGCTATGGGGTTTTTTGGTTTTCTTTTGTGTTTTTTTTAAAAAGGATATCGCAGTGGCCGGCTGCCAAAGTTGAATGCAACAGACTCTTTGAAAGAGAGGCTGATAGCTGGAAAATAGGCCATTCCAGAGCCCCTGGTGATGTTGTCAAAAGCCGTTCCCAGAGAGACACCATTCCTGGGGCAGAACAATAAAAACAAGCATTTATTAAGTACCTACTGTATTTGGAGCACTAGATTAGTTATCAGGGCAGACACAAAGTTTAATTAAGACATAGTTCCTACCCCCAATAATCTTGGAGAACAGAAGCAAGGGCAGGGAAGAACCAGAGACTAAAATGGACAGTGCTGCTGGGAAGATTGTACCCATTTAGAAGAGAAGAGAAAGAAAAAGGTGGAAGGCTGAGCAAATGGAGATAATTTTACTAGTACAAGGCTCACTGAAAAGCCTATAATTACACCTGAGAATCTCAGACTAAATCACTCATGGGAGAAAAATTAATGTTACATGGATAGCTGTTTGGATATCAACAGAACATGATGTAATCTCTCTCTTGTTGAGCAAACATTTCTTTGAAGCTTTTGATCTACAGAAAGGGAGTGTGGTGTGGGGGGAAAGAACACTCGATTTAAGAGTCTTTAAGACCTGAGCTCTGGTGCTGAATCTGACATTTAAACTTTCTGAGACTCAGTTTCCTCATTTTACAAATTTACAGTACCTAACTCATGGGACTGCTGTGAAGAGGTCTGTGAACCTTAACATGCCACAGACTTATGAGCTATTGTTATCAAGAGCTAGCACAGAGTCTTGTCCATGTTAAGTACCCCAGAAATGTTTGTCTGATGAATGAATAAATGAATGAACAGATGCATACATGGATGAATGAACAACACAAAAAAACATGTGTAATGGGCTTGGGGGATATTAGAGGACAGATATCTCTCAGCACATCAAGGGTGCAAGATGTTGGGTACTCATGAGACAAAAGGTCAGGGCAGCAACAACACTGCCCCAGACAACTGTGTTATCAAGAATAGAGGCCAAATTTCCATACATTCAATCTGGGCTAATTCTCCTCTGTCCTTTAGGGTCTAGGGTCCACCCTGCTCTGCTCCTTTCAAGTTTCCCCAGGCTTTTCCTAAGAGTAAGGGTAGGGGTACATGAAACCAACTGGCCAACCATTCTTAATTTCAGGTCAAAGAATGATCAGTAAGACAACCAATTTATGGCTCAACAGCGACTCCCAATTCCTTGGAATACCTAAGAAGGAGTTAAGAGAGACTCCTATATACTCCATTATAGCTCTATATATCCCACTGTCCTTGACCAGGCTGTGATCAATCAGTGGTCTTACAAGCAAAATCCAGTGGTCCTACTTCCCCAAAGGAAAATGAAAGTCTACAGATTTTCAAGCCTGGGGGCCTTGTGCCATCTCTATGGGAAGGCCCAACCATATGATCATAAACATCACTAAGACTATTAAAATAATAAAAATCATTAAAGCTTCACAGTCTGAAGGAACCTACAAACTGCTAGAAGCAAAGATCAATAATCTGTCAATAGCAGGGAAGCCCTGTTATCTCTCTTCCCTCTATCCAGGCAAGAAGGCAAGCAGGAATCTCAGCTTCTGGTAGAGAAAAGCAAGGTCTACGAGCCAGAAGTTTAAGATGCAGAAAGACTTACAGACAAAAGGCAATGGTTCCTTCATCCAGGTCAATCAGACAACTCACAATGTCTCCAGCTGCCCATGACTGTCGAGAGAAAGAAAAGATCATTGGTTGGAAAGACACATTTCAGAGGTTCACAAAGATATATCGTACCTGAAACAACAGGGCAAGGCAGGCTGGACTGTCAAAGAAAAATGCTGTTTTTCCCAATCCTATATTAAAGCACTGGGTTCCATAACAGGGAAGGGTTCTGATACTTCCTAGGTCTATGTGCAGGATAAGCCTTATCAATAAACAATTCCTGGGTCCAAAGAAAACCTGATACAGAGCCAAGGAACTTGGCTCCCACTATTTGTAAATAAGACCTACTTCCTTCCCTCTAATCAATTCTCTACTGTCTAGAGCCCATGAGCAGCAGTGCACCAGCTGCTCCAACTCCTCCCCTATGGGATATGTTGAAAGCACAAGCTTTAGGACAGGAGAGATGGGAAGTCATGGGGAGGGGAGGCAAGGAAGAGGAAGGATACAGTAGCATGAGTGAGTGGCTGGTGCATAAACATTAGATAGAGGTCAGAGGAAGCACGTGGCTCCAGCTGGGGAGACAGGGTCAAGAATGGGAACTAAAGCCATTCGTTTGGGACCAGAAGCCAAGGTGAAATACTTCTTCTCCAGACAGGACTTATAGACCCATAATCAGACCACAGTAACCACATCTCCAAGCTTCCAGGAGGATACTCACTTTGCCATAATTAGTTGTGGTCACATTCCACTTACGCACTCTGTTACCATCATAAGCATAAGAGTCAGGTGTGTCTCCAACTCCCTCCTGCACAGAATAAAAACAAGGAAGACATAAGAGTTCCTTCCCCCACTCCGAACACAACAAACAGGTCTTAAGTGCTTTCTGTGTGCAGTGTACTATACTAGATACTGGAGAAGCTATGGTTTAAATAAGACACAAGAGATCTGCTTTCCAGGAGCACATTAGATTAGAAATGGGGATAAACCACCATTCTGGAGAGCAATCTGGAACTATGCCCAAAGGACTATAAACATATGCATACCCTTTGACCCAGCAATATCACTTCTAGGGCTGGATCCCAAAGAGATCATACAAGTGGGAAAGGAGCCATATGTACAAAAATATTTATAGTAGCTCTTTTTGTGGTGGCAAAGAATTGGAAATCAAAGGAATGCAAATCAACTGGGGAATGGCTAAACAAGTTGTGGTATATGAATGGAAAAGAATACTATTGTGCGATAAGAAATGATGAACAGGCAGACTTCAGAAAAACCTGGAAAGACTTATATGAACTGATGCTGAGTGAGGGGAGCAGAACCATGAGAACATTATACACAATTATGAACACATCGTATCTGTGATGACTGACTTTGATGGACTGGGCTCATCTCAGCAATGCAAGGTTATAAAGACAACTCCAAAGAACTCATGATGGAAAAGGCTATCCACGTCCAGAGAAAGATTTACAGAGTTCAAATGCAGATTGAAGCAAACTACTGGCTCTCTCTTTTTTTTTGTTTTGTTCCTTCTTTCTCGTTGTTCATCCCATTGGTTATAATCCTTTTTTACAACTTAACTAATGTTTAGTGTGAAGGTATTTGTAGAACCTATATCAGATTGCATGCTGATATAGGGGGGAGTGAGGAAGAGAGGAAGGGGGAGAAAATTTGGAACTCAAAAGCTTGTGGAACTGAATGTTGTAAACTAAAAGTTCACAAACAAATTAATTTTTTTTAAATGAGGATAAGACATCAATATGACTATAATACACAATATTACAAGATGAGTGTATTAAAGAGTTTCAAAATAAAGTCATGAGCAAGGGAAATGTGGAGCAGCAAGATGCAGCAGTCCCAGGATCTGCAGCCACCAGCTCTGCTGCTCAAGGACTTGGAAGCCGATACACTGGGGATTCAGCAGCTCCAAGAAAACAGGCCTATGACACAGCTGGGCAGGACCCAACTGCTCTCCTGCTGCTCCAGTCGTATGTGTTCACAATGAAGTAATTATTGACTCTTCCCTCTCCCTCAACCCAAAAATCCAGTCAACTGCCAACTCATGTGGATTCTCAACATCATCTCTCCCATCCCTTCTTTACACTCACATGGCTGCCAGTGCCTCTTTCAGGCCCTCGTTACCTCTTGCCCAGATTGCCCAGCACCTTATCTATATTGTTTCCAAGTTTCTTCCTTCTCCTGTCCATCCTCTAGACAGTTTCTAAACTCATGCACCCAAAGCGCAAATCTTGTCGTCTTACTGTTCTTCTCAAGAGGTTCTGGGGATTTCCTATTGCCTTTAGGATAAACACAAACTCCTCCCCTTCAAAATCTTACTCCTACCTGTCTTTCCATAATTATTTCACACAACTCCCCTGAGGAAGCTAGGTGTAGGTAGGTAGAGTGCTGGGCTTGGAGTCAGGAAGACCTGAGTTCAAATCTAACCTCAGATATTTCCTGGCTACATGACTCTGGTCAAGTCACTTTGCCTTCATTTCCTCAACTGTAAAATGGAGATAATTACAGCACCCACTTTGCAAGGCTGTTGCAAAGATCAAACGAGACAATATTTGTAAAGTGGTCAGCGCCTGGGGCGTAGTAGGTGCTATCTCAATATATATTTCCTCCCCTCATCCCCACCACACTATGTGCCCTTCACATACTCTCTGAGCTAGCCAAGCCCACATACAACAGTCCATCTCCTGCCTCTGTGGGTTTGCCCTGAGTTCTCTATCCTTGTCTCTCTTTTTTAGAAAACGTACCTCCCAGAGTTGTTAGAAGCACATACTTCTGTAAAGGGACAGGGACAAAGTAGAGAATAGAACAGGGCGGGGACAGGATAGGAAGGAGGGAAATATAGTCAGTCTTTCACAGTATGTCCATTGTGGAGATGTTCTGCATAACTACACATGTAAGGCCTGTACTGAATTGTGTGTTTCCAGTGGGGGTGGGGGGCAAGGGAGGAAGGGGAAGAATCTAGAATTTAAAGTTCTATAATCAAATGTTAAAAATATATATATATGTACGTGTGTGTGTATATATATATATATATATATATATAT
>CM053583.1:352399719-352432688 GCA_028627135.1 Pseudochirops cupreus | reverse complement strand
GTAAACTAAAATAAATAAAAGTTAATTTTAAAAATAAATAAATAAATAATGGAAAATGTGCCTCCCTTGGAGTGCCACCTCCTCACTAAGTCCTTTCCAATTCCCTCCGCTGTTAACACTTACTACCAACACTCCCCCCCAAATTACTTTGTGTTTCCCTTTTATAGCCTTTATTATCACTTATGAATTACAACTCCCAAGTACAATGTAAGTGTAAGACCACCTGTATGTATTTGCCTTGCTCATAACTTTATTTTGTAACTCTAATACACTTATCCTCTAATATTGTGTATGATAGCCATCTGCAAGACCAGTCACACAACCATGCCAGACCCCTGTGTCCTCAGTAAAAGGATAGATGGGACTGGATGAACTCTAAGGTCTCCCCCAGATCTAGATGTCTAAGGGGAGGCAGTAGGGAGCAATGAAAAGTGAACTCAGAGTGATGAATATAAAGATATGGGACCTACTATTTCCTGCCTAGATGACCTTGGGGAAGTCACTTAACCTCTTAACTTTCCCTCATACATAAAATGAGGGACTGAACTAGATAACCTTTTAAATTCCTTCCTACTTTAAATTGAGGTTCCTATGAATGCCTTAATTAGTCTGACATACATCCTAGATTATGGAAGAGGACATTTCAAAGGCTTCAGAAAAAGGATGGGTAAAAACTGGCGAATTAAAATCTTACAGAGAAGCCTACCCACGCAGGATGGGAAGCTCTCAAAACTGAAAATCTGAAGACACAAAGAAAAACAATTCCTACAGATATTGATGTGGATACACGAAGAACTCGTCAATCACCTTATGTTTGCTAAAGACAGAAGCAGAAGGTTTGGAAGAATATATAACAGAGAAAGAATACAAAGATGTAGCATGATCTTGTAAAAACAGTCAGGAGCCCTAAAGCTGATCATGAGCTAAGTCTAATCAGGAAAGCTCACAGACAAAAAAGGGGGCATTTCTTAGTCACAATGAGGAAAAAAAGAGAGTAGTAAAGAAGCAAGAGAACTCTTTCTTGTTCAAGGTTGGGGACAAGATGATACTGGACAACATTAAGAGAGCAGCACTAACTTTTATTCTTCAATTCTTCACTCTACCATAGAGAATAATCTGCAGTGAAAATGGCCAAACAAAAATGGCTAAGAGAGATAAAGCTCAAGATAAGTAGGGAGATGGTAAGAGAACATCTATAGTTGACCTGGATTAGTTCAAGTCACTAGGCCCAGAAGAACAATATCCCAAGGTACCAGAAAAAGAAAAAGAAAAGAAACCCAGTAAAATGTGAATGTTAAACCACTATCAGTGATCTCGGAAAGATCAAGGAGAATGGGAGAAGTGCTACAGAATTTTAAAAGGGTAAAAGTTGTCATAATTTTTTTTAAAGGGAAGGAAGCTAAAGACTACAAATAAAAGGTTACAGAGCTTTTATTTGATTCCTGGCAAAGTTCTAAAAGAGATGGTTGGTGAATACCATAAAAGCAATAATCATTTAAAATCATTTGGTACTGGTTAAAAAATGGGAAAGTTGATCAATGGACTAGCTTAGGTAAAAAAAGACCCCAAAGCAACTGAATATAATAGCCCAGCAGAGTTTAATAAATCCAAGGAAATGAATTATTGGGGATAAGGACTCACTGCTTCAATAATAATTGCAAGAAAAACTAGAAAGGCACCTGGCAAGAATTAGGTTTATGCAAACATCTTACATCACATATCACAGTAAGCTCCAAAAGGATTCATGAACTAAATATAAATGGTCATTTTTTTTAATTAGAGAAGGAAAGTAAAGGCCTTTCATGACTATGGCTAAGTGAAGAATTCTTAATTAAACAAAAGCAAGAGCTGATCACAAAAGATAAAAGGCACAATTTCAATGACATTAAATTAAGCTTTTCACAAGCAAAATTAGAATTACCCAGAGAAGTGAAAGATAAGGAGAAAAAAACGCATATGTCAAAAAATATTTGAGTTTATAGTAACACATTTTAGTGCAGCAAAGAACTGGAAACAAAGCAGGCGTCCATCACTCAGGGATTGGCTGAGTAAATTGTGGTATACTGACATAAAAGAATACTACTAGAGTATAAGAAATGAGGAAATGGACAGATTCACAGAAGTTTGGTAAGACTTGAATGAAGTGGTCAGAATGAAGTGAGGAGAAACAGGAGAACAATTTATACAACTATCACTCTATAAAGGAAATAACTCTGAAAGACTTCAGAACTCTGATCAATAAAGTAACCCTTCATGATATGAAAAGACTGATGATGAAACATGCTTCCTGGCTGACGGACTAAAACTGCAGAATAAGATATATTTTCAGACATGGTCTGAATACACATATGATGTGTATTGTTTATCTATACTTACTTTTTTATAAGGGAGAGTTGTGGGGATGAGGGTGAGTTAGTGGGTAGCGACAGAGATGTAGGGAAGAAAAGAGAATAAATAAAGCATTAAAAATACCCAGTAGAAGACAAAAAGGTCACACAAACAGGGCAATATTGTTACCATTTTGCTAAATTTAATACACTTAAAAAAAACTGCACATAGCAAAAGTTTACAATTTTATATACAATCCTCTTTTATGTTCTTTGTGTATTAAAATGTTTATCATTGATTATAAAGTTCATAATAATATAAGCAAATTTTTAAAAAAACTTAAAGCATAAAGGAAGCAGGGATCATAAAGTACAGGCACAGCTTCATTTGGGCAACTGAACAGTTACCCAATGTCCAATAAATCCCAGAACATAAATTCCTGGAGAATGTACTTGTTTGATAGGAATCGCTGAGAAAACTAGGAAGCAGTTTGGCAGAAAAAAAGTTTAGAACAGAATCTTGTATCATAAACATAACAAATGCCAATCAGATATACAACCTAAATATAAGAGGCTATATCTTTTACAAAGTAGAAGAATATGGAAGGAGATGGTTTTTTAATCCATGTTTAGGGGGAGAGTTAATCTTTTAAAAATTTGTTATTGATGTTTTTTGCTTTTAATACCATAGTCATTTCCCAATATATCCCCACCATTAAACGCTCCCTGAAAACAAAGAAAAAAAGTTAGGCAAAACCAATTAACATGGCAATGATGGCTGACAACTTCAGGAGCAATTCATTCTGTAGTTCCTGCCTCTCTACCAAAAGAAATGATATGTTTCCACATGTAATCTCCAGGGATGAGACCGGTTATTACAATTAATCAATTCGGCTGCCTTTCAGTCTTTTTTTTTCCCTCCTCGGAAGATTTCTTTTTTCTAAAAGGGGCCTCAAAAGAATAGTGGCAGTTATTAAAAAAGGAAAATTTTGAGTATGTAAAATTTTACAGCTTTTGTACTAACAAAATCAGTGTAGCTAAAATAAGAAATTTTATTTGTATTAAATATTTCTGATAAAAATCCAGTATCTAAACTAGATAGAGAATTAACTTAAAAAAAATAAGACCAAGAGTCAATCCTCAATAAATAAGGGTTCAAAGGATACAAATAGTTTTCAAAACAAAAACTGCCAACTATTAAGAAACACATGAAAAAATGCTCCAAATCACTAATAAGAAGAAAAAGGCAAATTAGAAGAAGTCTGCGGTTTCACTTCATATCCATCAAAGTGGCAATAATTAAAAGCAAAAATAATAGTTGTTGGGTTGTGGGAAGACAAGCACACTAATACACTGCTAGTGGAACTGTAAACTGATCCAATCATTCTGGAAAACAATTTGGAATTATGCAAAAAAATCAAGAAACTTTCGTTTCATTTCACAGATATTCTTTGTCCCAGAAATCCCACCACAAGACATATACCCCAAAGAAGTCTAAGACAAAAAGAAAGACCCCGTAAGTACAAAGAAATTCTTAACAGCACTTTCTATGGCAGAAAAAAACTAGAAACAAAGTGGGTGCCCATTGATAGGAAGCTAAATAAATAGTAACAAGTGTATTATAATGGATTATTATATCCTAAGAAACAATAAACATGAGGAATTCAGAGAAACATAGAAAAATACACATGAAATAAACAGAACCAAGAGTACCACAGATACAATGACTAAAATAATGTAAAGAAGGCAACATTAAAAGACAGATGCGTTTAGATTAAAGGCAATAACCATTCTTGGTCCCAGAGAGCAGATGATACAACACACTTCCCTTGGAAGAGTGATTGTTCAGGAACAGAGTACTGCATATATCAGAAGTTTTTCTTAATTATTTTCCACTGTGAAAAGGGATTGTACTATAAGAAACAGAAGTCATCAAAAGAAAGGGTTTTTTGGAAGTCCTATCTGACTAAACTCATTTCCTTTGATGACAGGATTTACTAGACTGGCAGGTGAAAGGAATACTATAAATGCCTAGACTTAAGCAAAGCATTTGACGAAACCTCTCATACCTTTCTTCTTGGATACCACAGACGGGTACTAGACAACAGAATAGTCAGAGTGGTTTAAAAAGCCAAACCAAAGTATAATCATGACTGAGTCAACAGCAATATGGAAAGAGGCTTATCGTAGAATTCACCAGGAATCTGTGCTCGGCCTCATGCTATTGAAACCTTTTTTATTGATGACTTACATAAAGACATGCTTTTCAAATTTGGAGATGACATAAAACTGGAAGGTATAACTAATAGGTTAGTTGAAAGAATCAGTATCACAAAAGACTCAACACACTAGAGGCACGAAATATAAAAGGAACAAATGTGAAAACAGACTTCACAAGTATAGGACAGGGAGGAATGGCTGAATTGTAGTTTGTGGGCAAAAAAATCTAGGAGGGTCCAGGGGACTACAAGCTTGATATGAGGTAGAATTATAATATACATGGCAGTCAAAAAAACTAAACCTTGCACTTCATTAAGAGAAATAAAGAAATGCCAGCCCCATCGTACCCTATCGTGGCCAGACTCCATCTGGAGTACCAAGTTCTATCCAGGATGCCAGTTCAGAAAAAAACATTGATAAACTGGAAAGCGTTCAGAAGATGACAACCAGGATGGTAAAGGGCATTGAGTCCAAGCCACAGGAGGATGGAATGAAAGAATTGGGGCTTCTTAGCCTGGAGCAGAGAAGATTCAAGGGGAACATGGTAGCTGCATTCAAGTATCAGAAGGTCTTTCATGTAAAAGAAGGATTGAACTCACTTAGTTTGGCCCCAGAAATCAGAAACAACTGATAACAGTTACAAAGAGGCAAATGAAGGTTTGATAGTAGAGAAAACTTCCTCTTAGAGCAATGACTAAGTGGAAGATAAAGTGGGAGATGGAGGTAGGCCTTTGGTTCTCCCTTACTGGAAGACTCCAAGCAAAGGCTGAATAGCCATTGATTGAGTATGTTGTGGCAAGGACTGTTTGTTTCAAGTACAGGTTGGACCAGATGGATGTTGAGGTCTCTCTTTCTTCCAACTCTAAAACTGTGATTTCAGGACCTTCTGAGGAGGCCACTCCCCTTTGGAACGGCTCTAATTGTTAGAAAGTTCTTCCTTATGTCAATTTTGCCCATAAAGGACAAGGTCAGTCTTTTAGGCATTATCCTGTATAGCCAAACCTAATAGTCCTTCAGATACCTTAAGACAGAAATCCCAATGCCTGGGATACCCTCACTTCCCTTCTTTGTTGAATTTCTATCCATGCTTACAGCCTAAATCAAATGCTGCCTTCCCTGTGGTAATGAAATTTCCCTTTGGTCCATGGAGCACTTTGTTTTGCACCTCCAGTATTAAAGAACTTAACTTAAATTTAAGTGGACATGTGATCTTTTCAGTGTACTTATTCCCTCCAATGGGAGAGCTGCCAACACAGCAATGCTGTCTCCTCCTCTGGGATTCTGGCCCACATCCTGTACGTCCTCTATAGAGAATCTAGCCAAGTACTGGGAGCCTTTCTCTGGGTCTTTTTACATTCTGCGAGTACCAGTATAGCACTCGGGTCGTCCTTCTATCATCCCTAGCCTTTAGTATAATGCTCAAAAACCCTAGTAATTGCTTAATAAATGCTCTTGATGGTGTGATCCCTTGCTCTCACTATATGCCTAGTTCCCTTTTTCCGCAATATTTTTATGCCACTTCTGACATGACTCTTCACTTGCGATACGCCAGACCCTAATTAAACCTACCATTTATCTCTCCTCTGCCCTTCGCATCATTTGAAATTCTGATTATCCTCAAAGTTTGGAGCCTCATAATTCACAGGCATATAGCATCACTAGAAAAATAATGTTAAAATGAGGGGGTTTTGGGTCAAACAGCAGTCTGAGGTCACTGAATACACTACACAATTTCCCAAATGTAATTCAATTCACTGAGTTTCTTCTATTCAACTCTTAGCCCAGTTCAATGTCGATCTGTAATGACCGTCAAAAACATGGGTACTAATATACTAATTCATGGGACTGTTCATCCTGCTGAATGCACAACCTGTGCAATAGACAAAACTTATCTATTGGGTTCTTTCTGTGTGAACTGTTACACAGATCTATTTTGAGTCCTCACAGATTTCAATGAGGAGGTCCTGTAGCATTTGAGGGCTTGATGCAATCCACACAATATCAACGAGAGCAGAAGTATCCTCATCAACTTTAAGAAATCCTCCTTTCATCTGGACTCTGTGCAGATATCTTCCATGATAGAATCCAACACCTTTGGCGAGCGTATGTGTTCCCATTCGTTTCATTTGATATTAGTGGTCAAAATACAGTTTGACCACGTTCTCTCTGTGATTGCATGTACCAACAAACCTTCTATGATGGCAACACGTGCATGAAAAAGATCACATTGGAGGAGATAACCTTTAAAGCAACATTCTGCTCCATTAAATCGATTGCTTCTTTTTATAACGAGCAAAGGAACACCTCTTAGTCAAATGTGTAACTGTGAAAATACGGTGCTACTCTTGCCAATGATGTCATAAAGATTTTACAGCTATGAGAACACAGGCATATGGCTGATATCTATATCCTCTTGATGACTTTTTTTTTTTTTAGTAATAATACTGTCTGTGATTTCCCCTCCAATTGTTTGGCATCTTTCCTCTCTTTCAAGTGTCTTGAAAAGCCAGTCCTTTAATGATTTCAAAACTATCACCTTCAAAAGTTTTCTTCTGTATTCTGGATTTGGTTTGCTCCAGGAGCTATTCTCAACTTTATTTTCTTTGTTCTTAGTTTGAAGATATCCTTCTACAAACCTCCCCTTGAAGTACATCCCCAAAAACAGCGAAGCAAAAATGCCTAAATGTGATTGTGACTGATAATGGACATCAATTTTGTAGTTGACTGATTGTCACAGAAAGATATAAACTTTAACTTTAATAATTTGGAATCAGCATTATCCATTATATTTGACCTGTGTTCACTGTTTTCATCCGCATTGTTGTAGTCACTGAACAAACTTCTTTTCTCTCTGCCTTCTTCATTCTCACCTTCATTTTGAAGTGATATTTCCACTTCCTCTTACAGCATATGAAACTGAGGTGTTGAGTCCAAAGGTGATGGACTCACTGTCTTAGATGACAAAAATAAGTCACTACAGAAACACTGGCAGATTTGGTGTATTTTCTGGACTATTTATTGTTCTCTCAGTTTCATCTATAAATGCTTTGGGGATGATCTGGCTTTTCACAGACTCATTTTTTCCTTCTACTGAATGTCCCTATTTTATTAGGTGGTATTCACAAGCGTTCTCCTCTATAACATTTTGTGCATGTTTACATTCTAAACTAGGTTGTCCACAGCTGCCCTGTCCTTCCTCTTAATCAGAAAATCAAGTGTCTTCGGGCTGAAGGGGTGTAAGGCCTCCTCACTGTAGCGCTTACTCACACTGAATAAGCTTCTATAGGTAAAAGCAATGGTCATCAGTAATATCTTTTCCTTTATCTAGTTTTAATTTTTGAGTGTTTATAGTTTGCTGAGGAGAAGCACCATGGGATGGCAGAAAGAGAACCGGACTTGGGAGTTGGAAAGAAAACTCCTGTTTCTGACACTTTCCAACTGGGTGACCATGAACAAGCAGAGAACTCTCTGAGCCTGTTTCCTTGTCTGTAAAACAGGGATAATAATACCTAAAGCATCTTCCTCATGGGGTGAAACACAAATAAAATAATATACAGAATGTGCTGGGCAAATTCTAAAGCACTAAATCAATGTTGTTGTTTTCTTAAATAAGCAGGAATAGAACTGTTATAACTGCCAGCTGTTTCTTCTGGTTTGGCATAAATTCCAATCTTTGCTCTACCTAAATAACAAACTAAGGGGTGGCTAGATGGCGCAGTGAATAGAGCACCAGCCCTGGAGTCAGGAAGATCTGAGTTCAAATCCAGCCGCAGACACTTAACACTTACTAGCCATGTGACCTTGGGCAAGTCACTTAACCCCAACTGCCCCTACGAAAAGCAAAAAATAAATGAATAAATAAATAATTGCATACAGTTAGCTAATTCAGAAATGCCTTTTACACTAATAACTAGCCATTTCCTATCAAGATTACTCATTTTCTGTACTGTGGTTTAGTATCTGCCATGTTCAATACCCTCCAACTCTTATCTGGAAGAAAATAATAACAATAATAATGATGACAATAATAGCTAATATTAACATATCGATTCCTATATACACTCTGCTAAGCACTTTACGATTACTACCTTATTTAATCTTCGCAATAACCCTGGGAGGCAGGCACTATCATTACCTCCTTTCTACAGATAAATATGCCCAATACACAGACAGAAGGCTTCTGAGTATTCTATAAGCCTTTGGCTTTTTCGTTTCTTAATCATATATTCATTTTGGAACCATATATTCCAATGAATTTTTCACTATTCTCCCCTATGTCCGCCTTCATGATGAAGTCTCTAACTATCCATGCATACATTGACTTCTTTTTGGAAAATGTTTTTGAGTTTTTCACAGATTATCTTCACAGTGCTCTCTTTGCTAATGTTCATCAAGGGCAGCACTGAGAGGTAAGATGCAAATGTCCCACTGATATGCCTCTGGGTACACAATAAACTCAATGCTGCCAACTCCTTTGCCACTCCTAGGAGAACCTGCAAGCCATCCTTCCGTTGAGCTGCATCTTCTTGCATCTTCTGGTTCGTTTAGTAAGAAAGTCAATACTTACGTGTTCCACTTCCTCCAGTAATATAGCCACTGGCCACCGGACAAGGATCTCATACTCAGAGTACCAAGAATTAAGATTTAATGTTTGTAGACTGTCTGAAAACTGACTTTGAGAATTCTGTGCCTCTTTTTGGCCACTCTGTTACTATCACTGCAGAAGCAAAAGAGAGCTTCATAAAACTATGGAACATGTTGCATTTTTGTGTTTGTTCTGTGGGCTGCCATGGCCAAAGAATTCATCACCCAATAGTCAACCTACTGATGAGAGGCCTCTCTGTATTAGCTAGGCTGGTTCTCCTATAGCAGGCAGAGTCTGCTACTGTGACTACACTCACTTTTTCCAGCTTGGTAGAACCTGCCAGAGCTCCCCTGACAAAGCCCTTGAGAATCCTTTGGAGTTAACTCCAAAATAAGATGAGGCATCAGGACAGGACTCTTTTCTTATTTATCATATATTATGGCTGTTTATGAGGCAGCTAGGTGGTACAGTGGATAGAGCTCTTGGCCTGGAGTCAGGAAGACTATCTTTCCTGAGTTCAAATCTCCCCTCAGACACATACTAGCTGTGTGACCCTGAGCAAGTTACTTAACCCTATTTGCCTCAGTTTCTTCATCTATAAAATGAGCTGAAGAAGTAAATGGCAAACCACTTCACTATCTTTGCCAGGAAAACTCCAAATGGGGTCACCAAGAGTTGAATGTGACTGAAATGACTGAGCAATAGCTATTTATGTACGTACCATGGAAATTCCATGAGGAGAGGGACTAGGTCTTATCTCCACTAAGCTTTCTATGTCCCCGAGAAACCAACACAGGATTTGCCCCCATTAAAACAGTTAATAAATCCTTATTATATCATATTATATTGTCTGGGACTATAGTCTCACAGGCTGCTCCAACCCTGGCAAGAGAGAGAGCAGAATGAGGAAGTTTAAGGTAAAGATAGACTTTGTTCTATGAGAGAAATGTAGAGGGCTTATTGCTGTAACTTCAACTTGGCTCTTCTCAGGCAAAAGGGCCTTACTCCTGGAAGCACCCCCAAAGCAAGAGGAGTTTCAACTATGGAATCTATACACAGGTCTCTGTTCTGAGCAAGTCCAATAAGTTCTAGCGAGGCACTACAGGACAGGGTGAAAGACTGAATACACACAATCCCGGCTAACATACCTCCTGATTGAATCGGCAATTGAGGGTGCACCAACCGATTTGCATGAGCCCCTGGGAGGAGATGAGCACCTCATAGATCCATTTCCCTAGAAAGAAGTCAGACACAAGTTGATTCATTAATGAGGCACTACTATACTTATGGTAAATACCACTCTTCATTTTTTCTCGGCGGGCCTCACCCCACAAAGGCTGAAGGATGCTCTCAGGTCCTGCCTCCTTCCCACTGAGATCTCCTTAGTCTAGCACTCAATAACCCAGACTAGCACATAGCACCTAAATGCTTAAAAGTCCTAGAAAAACCAGCATGCAGGGCAAGACAACCTTTACCTTTCTCTATGAAAGAAGACTCCATGAAAGTCCCCTGCTCCTATCACATTCCCCACAACCAGCTGAAGGTACTTACCTTTATACACACAGGTGGTGGCCCGGATAGAGCCGAAGTTACTGTGTCCAATAACCTAAACCAAGGAAGGAAAGAGATTTGGGTGCTCAGGGATAAATCCCTAACTATATACTCCTTTTTGCAACAGACAATAATGGCTCCCCTTCAAAACTTTTACATAAGAGAAACAAAAAGTCTCTCTTGGACAAAGGAAAGGACACTAAAGCATCGTTTCGATGAGATCTGGTCAAAGCCTTCATGTTATTCCTTCCCCTAATCACTATGCTCAAGAACAGCAGAGAGACACAGGCAGGCCACTCAAGGTTAAGGAGGATTAGCACCACTGTGCAACTTGTCTGTTTGATTCACCACCTTCTTCAGAGAGGCCCAAATCCAGAAAGGTTAACTCAGTTCCCCATGCACAAACCATCAGGTTACATGCACTCTGACCAGAAGAATCTGAGACTCAAGCTTAGACTGTCAAAATCTAAGCAGCAAGTTGCAGCATGGCACAAATTAGAACAGCCATTACCTGAGGATTTCCACAACTGTGAGGTCCCACTACCCTCCCTAATGTTGACAGAGGTCACCTGCTTTCCACTTCTTAGTCCCTGCCAAACTCACACCAAGGAGGTCATCATCCACCAGTAGCAGCCCCTCAAAGCCACTCGTGTGATCCAGGACCACAGTAGATGGCCCAAGCCGCCCTTCTACAGTCTGTTCTGAAATGTTGAAGAGATGGGACAGTCAGTTGAAATCAATCTGGACCAAAACCAAAGACCCAAACCACTTCACCTGATGGGTTAAAATCAGACTGACATTCTTAGGACAGGTTTCAAAGCCTTAGCTTTTCACAAGGAAGTCAATATATGATGGGGTCACCTATTTAGATTACATCAATATTCCCAGTCTGGGCTTGCTCCCTAAACTTAAGGATATTTGAAGCTTCTGTAAGAACTTCCTCTATTTAGTCCCCTCTGAGAAGCCCAAAGGAGGTGCTTTGGTCTGCTAAATAAGAAAGAAGCTAGAAAAGGAACATCCTTGATGAGGAAAATCCAGATCTGTTTTGAAGGGCCTTTGTGGGGAAGGGGAAAGTTTCAAGAGGCAAGCACTAGCCATTCCATAAATGCACAATTCTCCTGGGGTCCCATTCTAGAGGAATAGGGTGGCCACACAAGCATTTTGTTCACAAGAGGTCCCAGGTCCTGCAGTGCCCTGGCTTTGCTCCATTCTAAAATTTC
Organism: Pseudochirops cupreus; assembly: GCA_028627135.1. Taxonomy (NCBI): domain Eukaryota; kingdom Metazoa; phylum Chordata; class Mammalia; order Diprotodontia; family Pseudocheiridae; genus Pseudochirops; species Pseudochirops cupreus. Next base: position 352,420,785 of record CM053583.1, on the reverse strand, counting down.
TCATCTACCCTTCTGCCTATGAACCTAGTGGAAAAAAACTGGTTCTCAGTCATCACCAACAAGAGAGTGTAGGTTTCTGCTGCCTTAGGAATCTCTACCTTCACTCTCTTCAGCCTCATCCTCCTCCTTCAGCAGCTGGTCCAGATGTTCCTGAAGGTTTTGAAAAGTCAGAGATTTTCTGGAAAAAGAGGGTAAGAGAGAGACGTAATTACTTTATCTATTCCAGGCAATAGGGGTTTACTGAGATGCAAGGGTTCAGGCATCAGGGCCATATTTCCCTAACCCTGAAGAAGTCACAAAATACCAGTGACAGTCAAGTAAACCACTGTTATTCCCCTCTAATGAAGCCACATGTCCTGGTGCTGCAGGATGTGGCCCTGGGGAGCTGGCACTATAAATGGATGGATTAAGAGAGATGGCAGTAAGTCCCAGAGAGATACAAACAGATTCTCAAAATATCAAAGTTAGAAGAGATCTCAAAGGTCATACAATCCAACTCATACATTTAGGCTTGATGGAAGAAAAAATTTCTAACAATTAGAGGTGTTCAACAGTGGAGTAAGATTCCCTGGAAGGTTGTGAATTCCCCCTTTCAGGAGATGTCTAAAAAAAATAAACAAAAAAGCGAGACAGTCACTGTCTACTTGTCAAGGATGTTGTAGAAGAGATTCTTGCTTAGATACAGGCTGGACTAGATGTAGCCTCTGTGGGCTCTACCCACTCTGAGATATGGGGATCTCTGAAGAGGAATCCCCAACAAGTGGTCAACTAGCCATGATGGACAGTGAACCCACCATCTCCTAAGGCTCACCATTCTTACACTGAACCACAGGAATAATCTAAACCAATCTCCCTAGTACTTTCCCCCTTAGTCTTATCCTCGGTGGCCAAGAAAGTACCATGTGCTAAGAACATGGGTTCACTGCTAGCTTGAGGAGCTCCAAGGCCAATGTCAACATAAAAATTGAGCTGAATTAGAGTAGTGGGTAGATTTAATCTATCCCACACAAACAAATGTCTAGACTACTTGCAAAAGACTGATTAAGAAGAACAGGAGGGGGCGGCTAGATGGCGCAGTGAATAGACCATCAGCCCTGGAGTCAGGAGAACCTGAGTTCAAAGCCGGCCTCAGACACTTAACACTTACTAGACGTGCGACCTTGGGCAAGTCACTTAACCCCAATTGCCCTCCAAAAAAAACAAGAAGAAGAAGAGGAGGCTACTAGGTTACTCAGTCTCATATCTAAAGTCAAAAAATTCTGTTTACATATATAAGCTACATTTCTCCTGATGTAAATTAAGCCCCATTCCTTTGTTTTTGAGAAACACTGATCTGATCTATAATACAAGTGTAAATGTCATGCCAATCCTTAATTTTGGATAGATATAAAGAAGATGGTAGAGGAACTACAAACATCTCTCCCAAACACTTGCCCCACTCTTCTTTGACTCAGTCCCAGAAGAAATAAAAAGACAGAAATATAACTGGGGTGATTTTTTAAAATGTCCCCCTAACCCTCAATTTCTAGGTACCATCCTAACAGCATGTGTGAATCCTAAAATACTAAAGGCAGGCATGCATGATGTCACCAACAGTCCCTTATCCCAGGACAAAGGTAACCTCTGCTTTCCTTCCTGTCCACTGAAACCTTAACTTATTTCCCAATAGTAAAAAGGTCTTGGTGTTATTCTTAGTTTCCCTGGCTGCTCTGACATGAGCTCAGCATCTAAGAATAGAGGAAGGAATGTAACCTTAGCAGAGCTTAGGCAACATAGTCCTGGGCATCCTTCCTCTAAACAATTCTCCACAGGGCCCAGGGTCCCACCACCAGTGGCAAAAATGCCAGTCACTCAGACTTGCTGCCAGCCCAGCAATGGCAGATGTTTGTCTGTAGTTTTTCTTTTACTCCAACTATCTATCCTAGCCTCATCACACAAGAAAATCTGCCTGTAGCACACTCTCAGGTGGCCCTTTCCACACTGCTTTCATCCAATTACCCTTTTATTGCTAATGCAAAAGGAGGACTATGAGATGATGACCAATTTTCTCCATTTCTATATCATTCCCACAACAAGGCAGCAGAGAGGCCTCAGCCCCAGCAGTTCAGAACTTCCTCCTGTATCCTACTTCCATTACACAGGAAGGAAGGAAGCTGCAGGAGGAATCTGAGTGAGATGTCTCCATAATAACTTCCCCAGTGCCATGGCTCTCAGGCTCCAGAGCTATCACATCCCACCTTAATGTTGGCAGGGAGGCATGGCAATGATTACTAGCTGGGAATGCCACTCACCTACCCACTTGTGAGGTGTAAGAGGTAGCTCACTTTAAATAAACACAATTCTGGAAAGTATGCATAAGAAATCCACTTCATACATAAGAAATTTACTTTTCAAAATAATTCCCCCAGCTAAAAATAATCTCTCCTTCCTCAAACTTAACTGGAGTACTCTGGCTGTGCCCTTTGTCCCTCTCTTGCACCATATTTACCTGTGAACATGTACCTTACCCAACCTAAAACCCAAGAGATTTTAAGTTTCTCGAGAGCAGGAATAATGTAATTATCTTGGATCACCAACACTAAATGCATAGCAGGCACCTGACAATGGCTGCTAAACTGAAAAAGATTCTTCACTTTCCCAAAAAAAATTCACCAGAGGACTCCTTTAAATAGCAGTGTGCCATAGGAGAAATAGTACTGGACTTCAAGTAAGCTGGCTCTGGCAACAGCTCCATCCCTTTGAGCTCTTGAGCAAATTACTATTTCCTTTCTCTGAGCCTCAGCTTCCTCATCTGTAAAATGGGAATATTTACACCTGCAAAGTAGCTACCTCAACGAAGAAAATGAAACTCACGTACACTAAGTACTTTATAAACCACAAGTCATTTTACAAATGTAAGGTAATGATAATGATGATAATAGCTTATCGGTGAGAGGCTCTCCCCTGCTACAGAACAAGAGGCCCTCTGTGATCAGGGCTGGCATTCTGAGGACACTGTAAGCCTCAGATGCCATGCTACCTCTAGGACTCCACTTACTGGGAAAACCTGCCCTGACCCTCCCAGTCCACAAGGACCTTTCTTTCAGCTGTGCTCCTAAGGCCCTTGCAGCCTGTCCCATTCACTGAACATTTATTTAGACTGCACCGTCCTGGCATTATTTGTCTTTTCACAGTGGGAATGCTTGATTGTCCTATACAGACTGGAAACTTAGAAGAAGAAGAAGGTAGGGAATGTGTTGTATATAATATCAGCCTAAACAAAATAAAAGGTGACCTTTTTTTTCCCCCCTCTCCATCTGACTCTTAGAGAACATAAGTGCCAGCCTAAAATGGTGTTCTTTTTCTGTATCTCCCTATATATTGCTTTTCATTTCAGAAAGATCTCATTTTAGAGGTACAACCTATACTTATCAATGACCTATATTCATACCAATAAGGAACCTTTTCTGTATTCCTGAGAGTTCCTGCTATAAAGCTTTACACTTAGAAGGTGATGAATATTTATCCATCATTAATTAATGACAGAATACCTGCTAACCCAACCTCCAAAAGGATGGGTGCCCAGAGTAGCAGCAACTCCCACCCCGCCCCCAAAACAGCCCTATACTTGACAGAGAGAAGACATCCACTATACCTGGTAGCAGTGGTGGAGGGGACCTGGTCTGGGCCGGGAAAGATACGCTGTAGGTAGTCATTTAGTAACTTTTCATTGACAATACCTGTAAGCACACGAAGCCAAATGGGGAAAAAAACAAGGGAATGGAAGTCATTATGGTTAACAAGGTGCTAAGTCAACCATATAGTATTTGGGCTAGTCACTCTCCAGCTCAGCTAAGGGAATACTGAGGAAAGGGAGTCACATCTTGCAGGAAGGAGTAAGAATTTTGTTATGTTACACAATCCACTGCTATCGGAGACAAAGGGAAACACTGTCAATGGTTTATTATTCAGGGGTTGGTGGGCTAATTTATGCTTTTCTGGGCCTTTTGCTTCTCTTTCTCAAAACACTTTTGGGGCCTTAACTAGCTGAATTAATAACTGCTGGTAATGTGGTTAACAACTAGTCCATGGCCTCCCCCACCCTTTTCTTGCCCAAAACTCCCACCTGTGACTTTGGGCTTCTCAGACTCAGAGGTCAGTCTATAACTCTTTTGGGAGAAAGATGCGCCTGCCCCTTTTGACGTCATTCTTCATTTCTCAGTAAACAGTCAGTGATCCTGGAAGTGGGAAAACAAAACACAGATTTTCACACACAATCGATATAACTTAAATTTGTTTTGCTTGACTATACTTACCTGTTACAAAAGAGAATTTTGGGATTGGGGTGGGGGAATTGGGGAGGGAGAGGAAAGAAAGGGTGGAAGTGTCCTACGAGGGTTGGGTACAGGGATAGTGATGTTAAAAAAAGAAAGAAAAGAGTATCAAAGTAACATTTTAAAACCACACATTAGAGCAGAAGGAAGTTCAGAAGGGGATGAAGAAAAGCAGGGTAGTGCCAGCACTACCATGTTACAACGAATGTATACTTTCAAACAATAAGCTGCTCATAATAGATTCACAGGTTTCCTATATGGTCCCTTTTTTCTGTCTTTTGTATATAGAAATGCTCATGTTAGTTGATGCCTGTCAGGTTCATAGTAAGTATATATATTTTTTAAAAATACCAGAGGCTGCTTGAAAATGGCAGCAAGAGTATGTGCCGACCACATAAACATGAGACTGACTCTCACTGCCCTAGCCACCATTATTTCTGAACACAATGGACTAAACAATGGTGGACAGAGACAGACTTTTCAAGCCTAGCAACTACCTTGGGCGTTCAGAAATTCCTGGGTTCCTCAGTCAGTGCCAACTGCCCTATTGGAGACCCTCCCTGAAACTACAATTTCTTGCAGGACATGTCCACCAACTAGCTGGCCCCTGCACCTGGAATGTAGTCCCTCATCTCACCTCTCCCTCTTCAAATTCTTAGTTTTCCTCAAAGCTCAACTTAAGAGCCACCTTCTACCTGAGGCCTTTCCTAATTTCCCAGCTGCTACTGACATTCACAAAATATTGCCCTATATCTAGTTTGTATGTATGGGCATATACATACATATATAAAGCAAATGTTTTCTGCAAGAATTTTAAAATTACACATGTGTGTATGTATATATAGTTTCCCTCAAATAGAATATAAAACTACTTGAGGGTAGAGACTTTCATTTTTATTTTTGCAATGCTTGATAACTAACTGCAACAACAGTATTGCTATGAACATTTTGGTCTTCCAGGGAGTCTTCTTTTCTGTCTCTAACTTCCTTGTGTATATATGCCCAGCAGCAGAATCTCTAGCCAAAGGGTATCAACAGTTTAGTGACTTGTATTGCCTAATTACAAATTAATTTCCAGAATGGCCAGACCAATTCACAGCTCTACCAACAGGGTATTAATGTGTCTGTCATCCCACAGCCTCTCCAACACGGATTATTTTTGTCTTTTATCATCTCTAAAATTTATTGGGTAAGGTAAAACTAAGGATTGTTTTAACTTGCATTTCTCTTATTATTAGTGATTTGAAACAATTTTTATATGGTAGCTGATAGTTTGAGCTCTTCTTTTGAAAACTTAAGTCTTTTAACTACCTGAATGTGTTCTTGGTTTTTAAATATTTATATAAATTCTCTATATGTACTGAATATCAAAAAATATCTGATGCAAAGATTTTTTTCCACTTAGCAATTTTCTTCTCATTCTAGCTGCAATGATTCTGTCTTATGCAAGAGTTTTACAATTTTATTTGGATTTCTATTTTCTTTTTTTATGATCCCCTTGTTGGATTAAGAGTTCTCCAAATCATAAGGTACCTTCTTCCATTCTTCCATAATTTTTATGATGCTATGATCTTTTATTTTAGGTCATGTATTCATCTGAAAATTGCAATGTATTTAGTAAAATCTCAATCTAAATACTGATACTATTATCAGCCCTGGAATACTGTGTGCCATTGTTTCTGGTTCTTGTTTACCACGTCTGTCTCACTGATCTTCCATTTTTTAACTAGTAACAAACAGTTTTGATAGCTTATGTATCATGAAATGCCTGGAAGACTGAGAGGGCTCTCCTTCATTCCTAATTTAATTATATTCCTTAGGATTCTATACCTATATCTTTTAGATGAATTTTGTTATTATTTGTTCTTCTATAAAGTAACACAATTGTTCATTTGATTAGCATAACATTAAATCTATACGTTGAGCATCATTATTTACATTTTATTAGAGCAAAACAAAAAGGGACAATGAACATCCCTCTTATTCTCCTCTTTTATTTCGTAAAAAGTATTTTGTATTTTTCTATAAGATTTCAGAGTATCTTGTTAGGTTGACACATAGATATTTTTATGCCTTTTGTAATTATTCTAAATGGTGTTTCATTCCCTACTAGTTTTTGTTACTGATACATAACAATTATATTTGTAGATTTCTTTTGTATCCTACTAATAATAAGCTTCTCTGGTCTCTATTGCAACAGTTCTCAATCTGTGGGTCGCAACCCTTTTGGGGGTTGAACGACACTTTCACAGGGGTCACAGGGGTCGCCTAAGACCATCGGAAAACACGTATTTCTGATGGTCTTAGGAACTGAGACACTGCTCCTCTATCCGTCTCCAGGAGGGTCCGCCCACATGCACATACACACACATATGAGTATTAAAGGGTCGTAGCATAAGGAAGGTTGAGAACCACTGCTCTATAGTGTTCTAAGTAAAGTATCATGTCTAAAGACAGGAGTAACTTTTTCTCCACTTTGTTGATGTTTATGCTTTAAATTTCTAGTCTTATTTCACTAATAATTCTAAAACTGTCAGTTTTAGTCAGTGTGGAAAATGTTAAAACTACACATATTCTTCGATCCAATAATCCCACTTTTAGGTCTATACCCCAAACATGCCAAAGAAATAAATGTATAGAAATATATATAGTAAGAGTTTGGGTTTTTTTTTGTGGTGGAAAAGAATTAAATACTGAGTAGGTGCCCATTAACTGAGGAATGGCTGAACACATTATGGTATACGAATGTGATGTAATACTACTGTACTATAATCCATGATGAAGGGGAAGTTTCAGAGAAACCTGGGAAGACCTTTGTGAAGTGAGCAGAACCAAGAGAACAGTTTATACAATAATAACAGTATTGCAAAGATAAAAAACTTTGAAAGACTCAGCAACCCTGATCCATGCAATGATTGGCCCATGATTCCAGAGGACTCATGGTGAAACATGCTACCCACCTCCTGATAGAGAGGTAACAGACTTATAGTACAAACTGAGACTTTTTGAGGGGAACATGGCCAGTGTGAAAATCTGTTTTGCTTAACTATGCAGGCAGTTTGTAACAGGCATTTTGTTTTCTTTGTTTCTCAGTAGAGGAAAAGGGATGGAAAGAAGGCAAATTTTTGTTGATTGAAAATCATTAATTTAAAAATAATAATAACAATAATAGTAGTAGAGAGAAAGGTGTCCTTACTTTACCCTTGTACTTATTAGGAGAGCTTCTTATATTCCTCCATTGCAAATACTTACTTTTGGTTTCAGAAACAGACTTTTTAAAAAATAGGATTTTTTAAAAGGCCTTTCCACACCTTTGTTTTTTAGAGTTTAACGCAGAAATGAATACTGAATTTTGCCAAAGCCTTTATCTATTTCATGTGGGTTGTTTTGTTTTGTTTTTTGGTTAACATGATTAATGGTGCTAATTTTTTTCATTGTTAAACCATTCTATCTTGGCCAAGGTGAATAATTTTTGGATAAGTTGCTATAGTCTTTTTATTAGAATTATTTTAAAATTTTTTATCAATAGTCATTACTGACATTGACTTATATTCTCTTTCTCTGCTTTATCCCTCCTTGGTTTGAGTATCAAGGACATATTTGTCTCATAAGAGGTGTTTGTAGAGAATCTTGTTTTTCAATTACTCAGAATTATTTTTAGAGCATAAGTACTAATTGCTCTTTCTATATTTATAGTCTTCTCTTGTATACCTGTTTGGACCAAGGTTTTCTCTTTTCCCATTTAGTATTTCATTTATGACTTCTTTCTTAGACTGTGCAATTGAGAAGTTACTATGTATTTGTTCCATGTTTTCAACTGGTATCTAGATGGCCCATTATGCTATCTCCATTCTTATTTTCTGTTTGATTAGCATATCTAAGAAAAGACTGTTGACCATTCTGGTTTATCTCTTCTCCTTGCAGCCCATTTCTTGACCATCCATCTTATCATGCAATGTTCTCTAACAAGGCACTTTCTTCTTTTTTCTTCATTTCCCATCAGCTATACTCTCTGGATTCTATTCTATCATTATTATGCTGGAGTCAGGTACCTTCTTTCCCCTCCCAACTTTTTTGCATCCTTTTGTGTTGTCTTTCCACATAAAGACTATAAGCTCCTTGGGGGTACAGATTGTCCTTTTCTTATTTGTATCTCCAGTGCTTGTCCCAGGCCCTAGCACAGAGTAGACACTTAATAAATGTTTACTTTATTGTAGTGTATTCTGGAGGAGACAAGATGGTCCAAAAAACCCCAAACTTAAGAGATACGGAGTCAGATCCAGTGTCATTTCCACTAGACCATGCTGAATCTCTTTCCCAAAAACATTTCACCCTGACTTTTCTTCAGATTTTGAGATGAAAAAATGAGCAGTTAGATATATGGACAATATGAATTTTTTTTTAACAAATGATCCAGAGAATTAATGGGGGGGAAAAGATCATTGCTTTTATCCAAAATGTAATCATAGGATTTGGTGCTGAAAGAGACCTCAGAGATCACAGTATTCTAAATTCATTTTAAAGATGAGGAAACTGAGGGGCCAGAGACACTAACTTGTTCAAGTTTACACAAGTGACCTTGGGCAAGCAGAACAAATGTACCCAAGTCCTCACAGTTCAAATCCTTTCCATTTCCACACACTTTACAACATATGCAAAAATAGTAACTATGCACTGCAATTTCCTGCCTGGGTAAAAGAAAAGGGCAAGAGCTAAGAGAAGAGTTCTTCACCTAGGGACCATGAACTTGTTTATTTGGGTTTCTGAAAGTAATTTGATAACTTTGTTTCAACATAATTGATTTCCTCAGCAATACTCTGTAATTTGTTTTATGCATTTTAAAAACATGATTCTGAGAAGTCCAAAGGCTTCACCAAACTGCCAAAGGAGTCTCACTCACACACACACGCACATGCACGCACACACGCACACACATGCACTCCTGCAAACCCCTAGGTTAAGAAATGCCATTCTTGGGACTCAAGCAGGAAATATATATTTGTCAGCAAAAAAGTATATGAAACACAAGAAATCTGGAAGGTCCTGGAACTCCTGCTGGAAATTCATCCATTTAGCCAGCTTGAAGGAAAGAAACCAAAGGGCACAAATAAGCAGAAAAGTCTTGGCAGATACAAAAGAGCATTCCTAGAAGGAAAAGTCCAGATACTGATATATGCTACATTCCAACATAAGTGTCCTGAGCTCAGGAGAAATTATCAAGGAACTCATTTGCTGTTCCAAGTCACTTGAAAACCCTCTATTTTATCCCCAGATGTACTGAGTAAAGTAGCTGCTTGGAGAAGCAAAGGAAAGCATAAGTGCCAGAGGGCAGGGGTGTTAAGGGTCCTACTTTCTAGTAGAGGAAAAACCAAGTAAGAACAGGTCACCACCTAGACAAAGAGAGTATAGAGATCTGCTCATAGTCTGTTCTGGATAAGCTTGGCTGGAAACAGGAATTCCCCAGCAGATCATAACCTGTTTATGTCCCCAAGTTGTTTCTCCTACACTTATCTTGTCTCCTCAAATAGAATACAAGACTATCTTCAATTTCTATCTTCCCCTAAGTACACACTGTAGGTATTTGATAAATACTTGTTGACTCTAATCTGCTTGGAAAGTATGGGCAATAGCAGCAATACTCAGCCTGATATAAATTTCAAAATAACACATAAGTGCCTGCTACCAATGAATAACCACTGAAAATTCCCAAATGTTAGAAGCAGTGAGGAAAAGGAATGACTACCAAATTATTATAAGGTCCTTAGCCTGGCATTCAAGTTCCTTCCAAATCTGGTCCAAATTTACTTTTCCAGTTTTCACTACTACCCTACACATCAATCCAAAGCCACCATTTCCTAAGCCTTTCCTATCCCCCTTCTAGATATTTGTACATACTACCTTCCAAGTCTGGAGAGACTCCCAACACATCTCCTTCAAGGCCCAGTTCAGGGGCTAGCTCTTCTATGGCATGTACCCTGATTTCCTCAGCCAACAAATAATCTCTCCCCCTCTTGAATCTGTTTGATCTCTTCTATGTACTAAATCATCATCTAGGATAAGGACTAAATCCAAGATATCATTGCTAAAGGGAACTCCCAGATGAGGAAACTCTCTTCCAGTTAAGTCAGTACCTTCTCTGCAACTGAGTTTTAAAGAGTTGGTTGGGTTGCTGAAAGTTACGTGATTTGTCCAGTCTTGTAACCAGTACATGTCAGAGGCAAAACGCGAACCCAGGCCACTATGCTATGCTGCCTCTCATGAACTAACTTGTATCATAGGAGGAAGCTGGGTGGCATAATGGATAGAATACCAGACTTGGAGTCAAAAAAAGCCAAGTTCAAATACTGCCTCAAACGCTGTATGACCCTGGACAAATTACTTAATTTCTCAAACTTGGTTTCTTTATTCGTAAAATGGGCATGATAAGAGAACCAACCTCACAGGGCTGTAATGATCAGATCAAATGACATAATATATTATACTCTTTAAACCTTAAAGTACTATAGAAATGTTATCTACTACTAAACTTGTTGAGAAAGCTTTCATTGTTGAGAAAGCCATATATCCTCTGCTCTAGGTTTTCATAACAGTGCTTTCTAACCTGTTTGTTCTTTTGTCTCCTCTGCTGGATCTTCATTTAGCACATCAAGTGTCTGCTTGGGGCCTTTTTTTCTCCCTCTATACTATTTTACTGGGTGATCACATCAACTCTAATGGATTCAATTACCAGTTTCATACAAGTGATTCCCAAATCTTGGTATCTAGCCCTAAACTCTCTGCTCAGCTCTAGTCCCATATTACCAAATGCCTTTTGGACTTCTCAAACGAGTCCCACAGGCATCTCAAACTCAACGTGTCCAACACAGTACTCATTATTTTCCCCCCAAAGCCCTCCCCTTCTTCCCAATTTTCCTACTACACCATCCTCCCAGTCATGCAGGTTCATAACTTGTCATCCTCAACTCCTCATTCATCCCCATATCCAATCAACTCTGGCAGTTTCTACCTTCAAAATATCCCTAATCTGCATCCTCTTCTCTCAAGTCACACAGCCACCACCCTGATGCAGGCCTTTGTCATCTCTAACCTAGACTACTACAATAAGCATCTGGTTGGTCTTTATACTTCAAATCTCTCCCCACCCTAATCAACTGTCTACTAAGCAGCCAAAGCCCAAGCCTGACTAAGTCGTAAGTCACCCTTTTCTACTCAATCAACGCTGGTGACTCCTTTTTGCCTGGAGGATCAATTATAAAGTTCTCTGTTTTGCATTTAAAGCCACAATCTGGCTCCTTCCAGACTTTCTAGTTTGCTTATCCCTTACTCCCCTACACATACTGTATGATACAGCTATACTCATCTATTTGTAGATGGCAGTCTATCTCCCAGTTTGGTGCCTTTTCACTGGCTGTCCACCCTCCTTCCCCTCCCCTCCCCCATTCCCTTCCCTTCCTGGCTTTCCTGGCCTCCTTCAAAAATCAGCTCAAATCCCACCTTTACCTCTTCCAGCCCTTCCCAATGTTACTTACATTTACACTGTATATACTTTGTGCATACAAAGTTATTTATATGTCTTCTCCTCCATTAGAATATGAGCTTTTTGAGAGCACAGATTGTTTTTTTCCTTTCCTTGTATCCCCAACACTTAGCACAGTGCCTGGCATAGTAAGCATTTAATAACCTTTAAGCTGACCATTATCATAGTTATTTGTGTACACATCTCATCACTGCCCACTCCTCACCCCCTTTTAATATGGCATACCAAAAAGGACACTAAACTTGTAGTCAAAAGACTTGGGTTCAAATCCCACCTCCAATACTTCCTAGTTGTGTGACTTGTGGACATGACTTAACCTCTGAGCCTGTTTCCTGGTAGGTAAAATGGAGATAATAATACTATATGCAACTACCTGCTTCACAGGATGGTTATGAGAAGAGTGCTTTGTAAACCTTCCAATAGCAAAGAAATGGAAGTCACTCTTTTCACCTTTGTATCTCCCGCACCTAAGACACTGCAAACAGTAGGTACTCAACAAACGCTTGTGGTTGTTAAACTGAGAGAGGGAAGGAGACAGAGACATCAGATCCTTCACAACAGCAAGCTGCGGGTGGACACCACTAAAGAAGGTGGTCTCAAACCCCACCAGTGAGGCAGAACCTATGCACATACAAACACACCAAGTCACTACCTTTTGCAACCTTTCTACAGGATCCGAGAACTGAAGGAACCTCAAGAGCTCTTCTGGCCCCCTCACTGCTTCTGACTTCAGGTCAGTCAGGTATGCATGGCAAAATACTACATACTTACTTCCTCAGATGTCCACTTACCGCCACAGTCCCACAATGATAAGAACTAAGAATTCTTTCTTACGCACATCTCAAATTTCTCCTGTTTTAATTTAAGAGTATTTCCTCCTGTGTGGCCCCCTGTTTAAAGACAGTGGAGTTGATTCTGAAGCTTCTCTCCTAACAGCTCTAATCTCTTTAACCAGTCCTCTCAAAGGCCAGCTTTTCTCTGGACCTTCTCCAAAGATCAGCTACAGCACTAACATCACTGACTCCCTTTTCAGATGTAATACTGAGAAACCTCTCAGTCCCTGGCAAGTGGAGAGTCCTTTGGACAGGAGGTTTCAGAACCCAGTGGATTCCACACAATTTTTCAAGTAATTTATTATTATAAACTTAATAACCACCAAAAAATATTCAATAATCAATGAAAAAAACTAAAACATATGAAACCTTAACTTAAAAGACTATCTAGCAACTATCTGGTTTTTTTTAAGTATTTATATTAATTTTAGCCAAATAAAAACAATAAAACATTATCTTTTCACAGTCTCTTCTTCTGTGTATACATATATGTTCTGGCCCTGCCCATTTTATATCAGGATGATTTCCTAAGAGTTTCACTGTGTCAATTTTACAACCTCCCCATCTACCAATCCAACCACCACCACCCCGGGAGTTCCAGACACAACAGAGAGGAAAAAAATACTTGTGTTGGCAGAGTTTAGCTTAATGAAGTCTGAGCAGTGTTAAGTAAGTTCAGGCTCTAGCCCTTCCCACCTACTTCTTTCTCTCCAGGTGTGTCTTAAACATTATATCTGACAGCTAGGGGCAGAAGATGAACTCCATCCAAAGCCAGAGAATGAATGGTAACAAGCACTGGAGGTGTATGTATTTAAGCTGCCTCAACACAGCAGGAATTAGAAAGTCAGTACAGAGTATCACCACTAACCCCTCTGGAAACAGCCTTTGGCCCAGGGACCTTCTGAAAGCTCATGGAATCCCTATTACCAATCCTCATTCCCCAGAAGGCACTGTTTGGGTCAGAGGAGATGGAAGATGAGTCACACAGGAGGGAAACACCTACCCCTGGTAGAAAGGAGCCAGCAGCTCAACTAAGGCCCCCACCTGGTACTTTAGTTTTTATTTGGATCTATCATTGTCTATGCTTATTAAGCAAACAAGTAAGGAAGCCCAGGGCACACCAGAAACCCACTGTCCCAAAAGTAGGGCTAACACTGCCTTCCAAAGACTGAACCTGTTGGAACAAAGTTCAGGATTGGGCACTGAGCAATGGGGGAACAGAGATGGAATATGAGCATCAGGATACTTTGGGAGGTGGCTTCCAAGGAAAGAATAGAGAAAGAATCAAGAAGGAATAGAGAAGAAAGGACCCAAGGTCTGAAGAAAACAGAGGCAGGGTCCGAGGAAAGATTGTAGAAAAGTTTAGGGAATATAGTTACAGTGTAAACCAGAGGTATCAAGCCCTTGGGCAACACTGCTGACAGTCAGCAGAACCAGATAAAAATGTAATTGCATAATATTTAACAAAATAAATAAAAATACAATAAAACACAAATAACATTACATTTAAAACTAAATAAATATGCAGCCTACAGGAATCCTTATGTATGGATTACTGACCCTGGTTTCTATTTGAGTTTGACACCACTGGTATAGGCAATGAGAGATCACTTTGGGAAAGGGAGACCACACTGAAGGAGGGAATTGCAAGGGATTAAGAGTAATTTGGGAAGCTTGGTGGTGAAGAGGATAGAAGACAGGGCTGGAGTCAGGAAGACCTGAGTTCAAATCTAACCTCAGAAAATTACTAGCTGGGTGACCCTGGGCAAACCACTTAACCCTGTTTGCCTCAGTTTCCTCATCTGTAAAATGAGATGGAGAAGAAAACTGCAAACCACTCCAGTGGTTTGCTAAGAAAACTACAAAAGGGGTCACAGAGTAGGACACAACTGAACAAAAATATTTGGGAAAGGTCAAAATAGTGCCACTAGGGGTGAGTCAGAGTAAGGGAGTATAAAGAAAGTGAAGAGGCAAAAAACCGTCACAGTGAGGCGTTAGGGCAGACAGAAATGGCTCTGGGGGCATGACGGTGAGAAGTGCAGAGCTTCGGGGAGAGGTCATTTGTAAGGGACGGAGTGGTCGCAGTGAGAGGAGTGTAAGAGGGATGATGGAGAGAGCAGTGAAGACTGGGGGGATCACGAGAGCTGTGGGGAGGCGGTGAGAGCTACAGGGGCCTGGTGGTGGTGCGCAGCAGGACTGCATCACAACAAAGCCACAGTAAGGACTGTGGGGGGCAGATGAGGAAAGTTGTGAAGGTTCTTGTGAAAGATGATAGCGGCCAGTTCAGACCAGGAGGGGGGAGGGTCCTACGGTCCTACAGGGAGATTAGTCACGGGGTCCTAGTGGGTATAGAGGGAGAGGACAAGAAGAGAGAGGAGGGATTGTGGTTAGGAGGCACAGCGTGGGGGGCAGTGTGAGAAGACGAGGGCTGTGCAGCTCAATGGGGAGAGAAACAAGGGGGCGCCCCCGGTGGTGAGGGGGCACGCCAATAGCGGCGGAGAGGCAGGGGAGGACTGGGAGGCTCACAGCGGGGGGTACCTGAAGGCCCTGGCATCACAGCGAGAGAGGACTCAAAGCTGGAGGTACCCAGGAAGAAGGGCACGGGGGATGGTTAAGTTACCGGGTTCCGGGATGGGGATGGACAGCGAGGAGGAGGTTCCCAGAGAGGAGGGCGGGGTAATAAGGGAGGGATTGAAGTTGGGGGGAGCTGGGGTGAGAGGTCACCGCGACGGGGGAGGAGGTCATGGTGAAGGAGACCTAAGGCAGGGAGGTCCCGCCGAGGGGACAGTGGGAGCGAGGAGGGGAGGGCCTCTTCCCCCCCCCGGGACACGAGCGAGGAGGGGAGAGGGACACGGCGAGGGGGACATCCCGAGGGAGGGCTCGACACCGCCCCCTCTCCCCCAGCCGACGGACTACGGCAGCCTGGCCGGCCTCGGGAGTCCGCAGACCCCGCCTCCCCGACTCCGGGGCCTCCCCGGGTCCCCGCGCCCGTCCCGGCCGCCACACTCACCCTTCGCCTCGGCGCCTCACATAACATCCGTCCGGCCGCTTCGGCTACGGCTCCCGGCTCAGGCCAAACCGCAGCCACAAGCGAAGCAAGCGTTGAGCCTCGCGCTCCCGGAGCCACGCCTTCCATCTCTCTCCTACCTCCTGCCACGCCCTCCTCGTCCCGACCCCCCCTTCTTCCCCCGCTCTCCTCTTAGTAAACCACGCCCCCATCCAGTCCCCACTTCCTGTCTCGGAGTCTCGTCAGAAGCCACGCCCCCCTCCCTCTCTTGGTCTGGAGCCCAAGTCTCTATTCCGCCCGTTCTCCTTCCCCCACCCTCCTCTCCCTAAGTCAGGCCTTCGTCCCGCCCATCCTGTCCATCTCCTCCCGCCCCGCTTTTTAGACCGGAGCTAGCTCTGTGCCCCTCCCCTTTCGCTTCCAGAGAAGAAGGCTGTGCCCCACACCCTAGTGCTGGAGAGCTGAGATAGAGACGCGTTCCCTTCAGGCTTAGCAGTCAAGAAATTTTTATTAAGAGCCTGCTATGTGCCAGGTGCACCGTGCTAAGTGCTGGGGATACAAAGAAAGACAAAAGACATTACCTGCTCAGTCTGCGTGTAAACAACTATGCACAAGAAGATATATACAGAAAAAATAAATTGTTGATAATTAATAGAGCAGTGGCGGTGATTCTCCTCTACCATATGACTGCTCTGCTGGATCCTCCCCCAGATCTCAACCCCTAACCACAGATGGACCTCAGGGCTCTCTCCTGGGCCCCTGTTCTCCCCTCCCTCTATATTACTTCACTTGGTGATCTCATTAACTCCCCTGAATTTAATCTTTATACTGACGATTCTCAAATCTACCTTTCCTACCCTAATCTTCCGGCTGACCTCCAATTTCACATCCCCACCCGCCTTTCAGACATCTCAAA
Source organism: Pseudochirops cupreus (assembly GCA_028627135.1). Classification (NCBI taxonomy): domain Eukaryota; kingdom Metazoa; phylum Chordata; class Mammalia; order Diprotodontia; family Pseudocheiridae; genus Pseudochirops; species Pseudochirops cupreus. Next base: position 352,404,182 of record CM053583.1, on the reverse strand, counting down.
ACTGGATGTTCAGGAGACGTCTGAAACTCAGCAAGTCCAAAACAACTCATCTTTCCCCTAAACCTTCCCCCTCTTACCTTCCAGCTATTGAAGAGGGCAAAGCCAACTCTCTCAGTCCCTCAGGTTCATAGCCAACTTTCTGTCCCTGAAACTGCCACCATGCTCTCATCATCTCACTCCTAGAGTATTACAATATCCTACTGGTGGGGTCCACCTGCCTCAGGTCTCTTCCCGTTCTAATCCATCCTCCCTTCAGCCCCTAAAATGACTTTCTAACCCCAAATCAGATAGTTTTCTGGGATTTAGGCTCTTTAGTTAGCACCAGGAGAATAGGACAAAAGAATGTATTAGCCTGGTGTATTCTACTAACTTTTGCTGGTTGCCTGGATGGATATGGTGGTTCATAGCTCTGTTTGTCCCACAGCTCTTGTCAAGAAGTGTTCTATCTGAGCAGATGGTAGCAGAAACAATTGATCCTGAAGAGGTTGGATAGACAAGATTAGATACGCAGACAATAGGATGGACTGCTTTCCAATGCCTTGCCCCCAATGTCCTATTGCTGCTCATTTCTTTCCACATTTCAGCCCTGGATTACTCAAACCATTCCCTTCCTCTTCTCCTACTCACAAAGTAATGCAGCCAAAGGATGTCCCACAATCATGTTGGCTGGATATATTATAATTCATGTTATCCAACTTCAACTGGGCCCTCATTGAAGCTAGGCAGACCTTTTGTTCCACCTTTATTTATTCCCTATCTCACTCCCCACCTAAGCTATCACAAATCTTTCCTCCTCAAGCCTCCCACACTTTATCATCCATGCTGTCACACCATGTAAGGATATTGGCTGTTTTTTGAGAAAACTAAGACCATTAGATGTGAACTCCTTCCATTCTCTTCATCTCAATAATAATAATAGCTAATATGTTTATAGTACTTTATGGTTTGGCAAAGTACTCTACATAAATTACATAAATGATCACAACAAGGTGAGGTAGGTGCTATTTTTAATCTTCATTTTTTTTTACACATGAGGAAAGTGAGGTACAGAGAAATAGTAACTTGCCCAAGGTCTCACAACTTGCAAGTGGATGAATTAGGACTCCAACTCAGGTCTTCAAATTTCTGCGTCCAGAACTCTCTCCAGTAGATCACCCCTCTACTATTCTTTCCCATTCTCTTTCCTTTCCCTAAGTCTCAAACAAAGAGCTGGCCCTTCTCCTTGCCAAGGCTAACTCTTTTAGGTATCCCCTTAATCCCATCCCCTTCCATCATCTGCAGCAGATTTCATTCTCAGTCATTACCTCTTCTCTTGCATCTTCAATTTCTACCTACTGGTTTCTTCCCGCCTTCCTTTGAATATGTGTAGTTTCCCCAGTGCTTCAAAAACACCGCTCCCTGTCATCACCTCAAGCTAATACATCTCTCCTCCATTTTCAACCCAACTCTTGAAAAAGAAATGTCTACATTCACTATGTCCATTCTTTGTCACTCTTCAGCACTTTGCAATCTGGTTTCCAACTTCATCACTCAATTGAAACTGCTCTCTGAATGTATCAATGATCTCTTCATTGCCAAAGCTGATGAATTTTTCTCAGTTCCCATCCTTTTCAATTTGTTTGCTACGCTAGACACAGTTGACCACCCCTCTCCCTGTGGATGATCTCTAATATCTAGGGTTTTGTACCATTCTCTCCTGGTTCTCCACCCTCTCATTCTTTCCTGGTTTTCTTCCTTCCTGTCTGACCTCAATCTCCTTCACCAGTTCATCTTACCTCTTGGGTGATCTCCAGGATTCCATCTTAGGTCTTTCTGTCTATGCTCTCTCTTAATAACCTCATCAGTTCCCATGCATTTGACTATCAGATAACTTACAGATATGCACATATATGTATATATTAATATGTACATATATTATACACACACAAGGTGTCCCAAAAGTCTTAGTGTACTCCACCCCTTTTTTTGTGCCTTTGTACTAGCTGTCCCATATTCCTGGAATTCCCTTTCTCCTTATCTCAGCTGGCTAGTCCCTCTCTTTGAGATATATCTCAAGCACAATCTTCTGTCTTACACTTTTCCTGATCTTCCTAATTGCTAGAATCCCTCTCCCAGACTCCCTTATACACAACTACTTTGTATCTGTTCATTTTATGTTTGTGCAGTATACATTTATGTATTTGTTATTTTCTCCATTAGATTGTAAACTCTTTGAAGGCAGGTGTGTGGGGTACGGGGACCCCAAAAACCCCTACCCAAGAGAAATAAAAAGTCAGAGGTATCTTGAAGAAGGAACAAGAAGTTTTATTCTCGCCTGCCGCTATCTCCTATTGGCTGGGAGGTGGGGCCAGGAGCCAAGGTATCATCCATGTCTTTATTGGGTAAATGCCAAAGCAAGGGAGGGAAAAAGGTCACAAGCAAGGGTGGAAGTCAAAAACTCCTGAAAGGGGCCTCTAATGCTGATGACAGCAAGGGAAGGGGGGAAGGGTCCTAGGTTGTGTAAACCCAGGACTCAGGTCTGTCTAGTCTTACAAAAGTCTGTCTCTGGTTTCCAAATAGTTTCTCTCCCTTCTCATTCTGAGGAGTCTTCACAGAGGGTGCAAAGAGTGTACCCCACTCTCACAGGGATTGTCTTTCTTCTTCTTAATTGTATCCCCAACGCTTATCATGGTACCTGACACATAGCAAGGCACTTAATATTTATTGCATTAATTGAATTTTATTCTTTATCCTTTTATCCTCAGTGCCTACTACAGGAACTGATAATAATAGTAAGAACTTTTTAATATTTGTTGGTTGATTGGCTAGTCAATATTAAAAGCACTGTAGCTTTAGAGAGGTAAGTTGCCACATCTGAGGTGTGACCATATATGCTGCAAAGTAGGAGCCTTCTAGTATGCTCATTAGTCACAAGTGTTCTCTGTGTGTTCTTTCCCCTCTTGCTACATTCTCTGTGAGCCTGGCTTCCTTTACCTGTGGTGGAGTGTATGCTATATGGACAGAAAGATATTTTCCCATCATTTTATTTATATAAATGTCTTTTGCTTTAAACTGATGCACTAGATTCTGATTAGCTAGTAAAGGCAAACACATCAATGGGAGCTTGTGGAGTGTGGTTTTGGATGGTTGCTCATCCTCAGTGTGTCTTTAAACTGAGGCAACTTTCCAAGGACAAATTTGTAAATGGGTTGCCACATGCCACACTAATATCTTCTTGCTAGGCTTTCTTGAACACTGAGGCCAGAGATCAGGTCCAGATCAGCAGCTCCATTTACAGAAGCATAGAATGTCAGAATCAGGAGTCATTTTGTAACACAGAATAGACAATCATAGACTCTTAGACTTAAAAGGGACCTCCAAGGTCATCTAGGTCAACATTCTCATTTTACAGATGAGGAGATAAGCCCAGAGGAGGGTGGGAAGGGGGTGATTGGCTCAAGGACACAGATTGAAAGTAATAAATCTGGGTCTTCTGACCCCTAATTCAGGGAACTATCAATTGCATCTATCTACTTCTTCCATTTCCTGCTTCCCTCACCCTCTTCCCCCACCCCCAAAGATATCTTTCTTGACTCATTTCTCATACCATTTTACCTGAAAATCTCTTCTGTTGAGCTCACTCTCCCTCATGCTAAAGATATCTACATTCTAATATTTATTGCTCCCACTAGACTGTAAACTCCTTCACCTACTCAGCAAAATTGAGTATAATGTTCCAGGGGAAAATATGGTCATTCAATGAGGTGGACTTCCAAGCATTCTTGATGAAAAAACCAGAACTGAATAGAAAATTTGACATTCAAATACAAGAAGCATGAGAAGGTAAACGTGGAAAAGAATTCATAAGGAACTTATCAAAGTTGAGCTATTTACATGCCATCATGGAAAAATGATAATTATAACTTATGAAACTTTTCTCAGTATGAGGATAGGTGAAGGGAATATAAATGTATATATATGTATACATGCACATATGTCTATATAGGAAGGTATATATGCATATGATTACATATGTGAGTGTGTATATATGTGTACATAGAGGGCACAGGATCAATTGAACAGGATGGGATAATATTTTAAAAGATGAAATTGAGAGGTGGGAGAGGAATAGTGTGAGAGAGACAGAATGGAATTAATCATCTCATATAGAAGAGGCAAGAGATCATTGTTACAGTGGAGGGGAAGAACAGGAAGGCAAAAGGGAATGTGTCAACCTTACTCTCATTGAAGTTGGCTTAGGGAAGGAATGACATACTCTAAATTGGATATCTTGGCCTACAGGTGAGTAGAGGGGAAGGGGATGAGAAGGGGGAGGATGTTGGGGAGGGCAGGGAGGGTTGTTAGAAGCACACACTTTTGTAAAGGGATAGGGACAAAGTAGAGAATAGAACAAGTGGGGGGGTAGAATAGGAAGGAGGGAAATATACAGGTACTGGGGTAGGGAGATTCATCTTGCCCTACTG
>CM053583.1:352303547-352399619 GCA_028627135.1 Pseudochirops cupreus | reverse complement strand
ATGTTTGTTGAATTGAATCACATTGAAAAGAATTAGAGTGAGGGCAGGGAGCTGGTTGAGCTCAGATCTATTGAGAGTCTGAGCATGTAGGGTGGGTATGAAGGAAGAGAGCCCTTTGTTCCTCTGTGAGACCAGTCCTACCCACCATCTGGCTGCTGTTAAATCTGCAGAAATAGGGTGATGATAAGGCTCTTGAGCCCCATGGTTGGCTGACACAGCTGAGGCACGAGGGATAGATACCCAGGAGGCAAGACGAGGCAAATCAACAAGCATTTATACAATGCCTACTATGTACCAGGCACTTTGCTAAATGCTGGGGGTATAAAGAATGAAAAAAATAGGATCCCTATTCTCAAGGATAGCTCAAGGAGCTCACAGTCTAATGGGGAAGACTAGGTAGATACAATATAGAGCAGCTGGAAGAACAGCCTTCGAGGTTCTTCAGGCTCTTAGTTCTGTTTCATTTTATGCTCCCATTTTTCCTATAAGGTAAGGTTGGCTCAAACTGCAATTTTCTGAAGAAGAGGGAGGAAACATCAATTGGGGAATGACTGACCAAGTTGTGGCATATAAATAAAATGGAATACTATTGTCCCATAAGAAATGATGAGCAGACGGGTTTCAGAAAAATCTGGAAAGACGTGAACTGATGCTGAGTGAAGTGAACAGAACCAGAACATTGTACACAGTAATAGCAACAATGTACAATGACCAACCTTGATAGACTTAGCTCTTCTCAGCAATGCAATGATCTAAGACAAGTCCAAAAGACTCATGATGGAAAATACTCTCCACATTCAGAGAAAGAACTATGAGTGCGAATGCAGATCAAAGCATACTCTTTCTTGTTTTTTCTTTCTCGTGGTTTTTCCCTTTTGTTCCAATTCTTCTTTCACAGCATGACTAATGTGGAAATATGTTTAATATGATTGTACATGGATAGCCTATATCAGATTACATACTGTCTTGGGGAGCAGGAAGGGGGTTGGGAGAGGAAAAATTTTAGAACTCAAAATCTTACAAAAGTAAATGTCGAAAAGCAAAAATAAACAAATTTTTTAAAAATAGAAGGATGGGGGGGGGGGGAGGAGAGAGAAATAAATAAATAAATGGGGGGAAAAGAAGAGGGAGGAAATTAAATCCAGAGATTTTTTAGCAACTTGCTTAAGGTCACTGAGACTCAGAACTCCAGACTCCTAATTCTATGGGGCTCCCTCAGGTTGCATTTATCTACTAGGGGGAAGCAGGGGGGAAGAGTTGAAGAAACTGGGGATGTTTACCTTGGAGAAGAGAAGATTTGGGGGAGTTGGGGGTGGGGAGACATGATAGTTGTTTTCAAGTATTTGTAGAGCTTTTAAGTAAAAGATGAATCAGCATCATTGATTTAGATCTGCAAGGGTCTTTAGAGAATCTAGCCCAGCTTCCTTATTTTATAGATAAGGGAACTGGCTCTGAGAGGTTTGGTGACTCACCCAAAGCCACACAGCAAGTAAGTGGCAGAGCAAAGATTTGTAGCCAGAAGCTCTGACTCCAAAAACAAAATACTTTTCACCCTCCATGCTACCTTTCATTTGTTGTGCTAGAGGGGAGGAATAGGGTAGAAGCTGCAGGGAGACAGACTGGGTCAATGTAAGGAAAATAGCCCCAACAAAATTGTCCTGGAATGGACTGCCTCAATAGACAGTGAATTCTAAGGCAGCTAGGTGGTGCAAAGGATAGAATGCTGAATCTGGAGTCAGGAAGACCTGAGTTCAACTCCAACCTCAGACATTTGCTACCTGTGTGATCCTGGACAAGTCACTTAACCCATGTTGCCTCACTTTCGTCATATGTGAACTGAGCTGGAGAAGGAAGTATCAAACCACTGCAGTATCTTTGCCAAGAAAACCCCGAATAAGGTCACAAAGAGTTGGATTCACCTGAAAGGGCTGAACAACAAGCCATGTAAATAATAAGGGGAAAAATCAATTAGGAATCATTCTATATTATTCCCACATTAGTGGGAACTGATAGGCAAGCCATACTCCTAGTGTGACCTCACAGAAAAACTTTGTTATGATCCCATGATCCCATTTCTCAGCCAAGCTGATACTGTCATCTCCTGCAGGATCATCTTCTGAGAAGGAAGCTTTCTCCTTTCTTTGTGGGACTGCCCCAAACAGCATGCCTGAAGGTCAGTTAATACATCCTTTCAGTCCCCACTAGCCCAAAGTTGCCCCACACACATCCTACAGGCCTTCAGAAAACTGTCAAAGCTTTCTCAGCTTCTCCCCTCAACTCCAAGACTCCTGGCTCCCTCTGACTAGAATAAGTGAATTCCTCTGAATTTCCATCATGCCCCTGGAGGCTAATTTTCCAGGGCCATACAGATTACTTGGAAATTTTGACAAGCCTCAGAGAAATTTAACAACCTTAGCCTCTCTTCCCCCTCCAGATGTGGACCTTTCCCCTACATTCCTGCCCCACAAACAATAATTTCAATAACTGTTTTTTAGAGCTGACATTCTTTGAACTCACACTCCATTTGGAGGAGAAAAGGAGAGAGAGAGGAGCTTTGTAGGGCAGTTCCTGGGTCTTGGACCTTCCCTAAATCTTGTGGTTGTTATTATGCTGGTAAAAGATTCCCACAAAGACAGATTTCACAATTTTGCTTCCCGGAGTAAGGGGTGAGTTAAGCACGTTTGGGGAATTGTTTATGGAGTGAGGGCAGAGGCCAAGTTATCAGGAGCAGCTCCTATAGGTGGATGGATTGGGAAGGGATCCCAGGATCTCTTCCCACAAGCCCAACCCTATTGGATCTTTTCCCCAGAGTCCCTCCCCTTCCCTTGGCCCAGGCTCGTGATCAGAAGCAAATGTGTTTTGAGATTGAACAGTGTGGGCTAAGGAGGAGAGACTTTGTGGACTTGAATGCAACCTCTCCAGGACTGAGGAGGGGTGGGAGAGAGGCAGAAAGGTGTCCAGGGTCAGCTTAATCTGAAAATCCTAAAACAGGGAAGATGTGGCCCTTCATGGTCTTCCTGCCTTCGATCCTATGTGCCAGCACCCCAGGTGAGCCCCTTTCCCTTAATTCCTCACACCTGGGGCAAAGGGAGGAAGGGAGGTCCATGATTCAAATACTAGTGCCCTCTTCTCCCTCTGGTACATCATTTTCTGCCCCTACCTCTCTCCTTTTCACTTTTCTGTTCCTACCTGCAGCAAATCATGTGCAAAGACATGCATATACAATGCGGTGCCTCTCCTCAACATTACCTATCAGCTATGGAATTGGTTCCTCTCTTATCCAGCCCCATGGGACCCAGCCCAATACCACCACCTTTGGCCCCAGGATGGGGTGACTCTCAAAAAGTCCATCTAAGCTAACGAAACACACACACACACACACACACACACACACACACACGGTTATAGATACTACTGAATTAGGAAAACCTTAGGAAATTTTGGGACCTTTTATAAGCACCACAAACTTTGCTAGGGTTCTGGCCACAAAAGGTACCCTCCATTGGGGGGGGTGGGCAGGAAAGAGGGAGCCTAAGACACCACTAGGCCTCAGTTGGTGAGACTGACCATCCCACTCTATTTAACCTAATTCCTGATAAGTAGGGGCTAAGGTCCATGGTTTGTCATCCTGGGTGTCTTGGGAGCCTAGGGTGGTGGCAAAACTTTATAGCAAACAGTTGCATGTTTTTCTAATACCCCTTATTACACCCCTCAAAAAAACCTAAATCAACAAAAACTCTAAAAGTCATGTTAGCTCTGGCCAGGACCTTATAGAGTCTAACTTAATTTCTTCTGTTTGTAAGAGGTCTTGTTTTCCTTCTTTGTAACATAACAGGACTGGTCTAGAGGACATCTAAGTTTCCTTCCAGCCTGAAATCTATGATCCTGTGAGGCTTAGCTTGGCATCAGAGGAAACTGAGGTTCTAGAGAAGGGAAATGACTCATTACTCTTATTGAAAGTGAGTCTGAGCTGAGCTGGAGCCCATCTCTCAGAGATTCAGAGACTGTCAAAAGATGCAAGGGACCTTAGAAACCACCCTGGTCAACCCTCCCATTTTATAGAGGTAGAAAAGAGGAGACTAGAATTCATGTCAGGACGGGGATGAGCAGCCAGTTCTCCAACCATTCAATTTATTTTGCTGTTGTTTTGGCCTCTCATGGGAACAGAGGGGCCCAGGAACTCTTGATCTTGCAGATCAGGAGGCTCTGTTCTCATGGCTCAGGACAAGCAACTAAATAGGAAGTGAAACTTTGGTCCTCCCACGCAAATGTTGGCCCCAAGTTAATCCTCTACCAACCCCTGTAACCCCAGTTCTGCTCCAAGGGAAAATTTCAGTAGGGAGGCAGAGGTATTTCCAGGAAAGCTTGGACTTCCAGCTCTGGGCTCAGCTAGTTCTCTCCCTGGCCTTGCTGAGTTAGAAGCAGAGGCCCCCCCTCGGTGTCCCCCTTCCCCCGCCTCCCGCCCCGCCATGGTCTGCTTGTGATACAGACTATGCTGAGAACACCTAGGCTTCAGGAAGCATTTCCTCACCTTGGGCAGCTCTACAGGGGCTCCCACTCTATCATCACAGGAGAACCTGCCATACTTTCAGCCTGGTTCTCCTGTCCCCTTGGCTCCAGGACTTGGGATCATTTGATAAGCCTGAGAAGGTAAACACAGATGGGACAAGAAAGTTGCCCAGGATCAGAGGAGGGCATCCCTTAGCAAGAAGGGATGCACTGTTTCTTTTCCCCTGCTTTGGCCCTCAGATTAAAGGGTCTCTCCCCTAAAGTCCAATCATGGAAGGGACGACAGGAGGAAGGGAGGTAGGGCCCTTCCCAGCCTGATGCTGGTCTCAGAGGCTGCACCCTTTTCCTGGGCATCATGACAATCTGCCAAGAGGCCTCTGAAGAGCTGATACATCTGTCGGTTAGTCAAATAGTATTTCTTAAACACCTACCACATAACTAGGCACTGTGTTAAGCCCTGGTAGTTCAAAGAAAGTCAGAAGACAGTCCCTTCTCTCAAGAAGCTTATAGTCTAATGCAAGTCAGCTCTCATGACATGTTTGCTGATTTCCTGGACTGGGGTCTTGGTAGAGCCTGAGTTCTGACAGGTTCAGACTCTATTCCAGGAGCCCCACAAGACAACTAGACTGCTCCCTCCCTCCTTCCCTCGCACTGTCCAGCCCCTGGCTTTACCTGTCCACAGTCATACTCCTTACCCCAGTAGCAGGTCCTCTGCCTAGCCCCCATTCCTTTACAGGAGTTCCAAGTCAACCTCTTCCCCTTGGGGAAACTGTTCTGCTCTTAGGCAATTTTCCAATCCTGAGACAAAGTTTTAGTCACCCTGCCTTGCGTGGTTTTTCAAGCACATCGTCACACATTCAAACACACATACATACAGACATTCCCATGAACACAGGCATACGCTGTAGACTGAAAAAGGAAATGGAGGCCTTCCTGGCCTAGGCTGATTGTTCCTCTCCATGGCCTCCAGGGATAAGGTCCCCACTCAATGACTTCCAGTCCTTGATCGCCACAGAGCTGCAACACCCATCCTACCAACCGGAAAATCAGGAGAAATTGATGGATGTGGAAGACTGTGCCCAGCTCTGTAACCAGCTCCTGGACTGTCGGTGAGAAGGAATGGAAAAAGGAAGGGGGGAAGGGACTAGAAGGGTCCCTGCCCCCCTCCTCAGGTCCCCAGGCCCTTCCTGGCAAGATCTTCTGGTCCTTGCTCCCAGATGCCTCCTCCCTCCACTGTAGCTCTGAAATGAATCTGGCCCTGGACCTAAGGTCTTGCTGAGCATGTCTAACTTTCTGGGGTGCCCCTCTCTCTCCTGAACTGATGCAGGGAACCTGAGGCCTTTGGCCTCAGGGTTTTCTCCTTTGCTAATTTCTAAAGTCCTCAGCTCATTTTACCCCAAACTAGGTATTCAACCCCAAAGGTCATAAGATCATAAATTTAGAACTAGACAGGACTTTAGAGACTATTGACTCCCTTCATTTTACAGAGAAGGAAACTGAGGCCCATAGAGGTTAAGTGATTGCCCAGGGTCATACCACTGCATCTGTCCAACTTGAAGTCTAGAACTCTATTTACTACTCCAAGCTGCCTTTCTCCGTTGGTCTCTGAGTCTATGGGGTTCCTTGGACTCAGATAACAACTACCCTTGCTTTCGAATTCTTTTTCCTTTTCTCCTGCCCCTGCTGCCATTCTTGGATATCTAAGTCTGGCTTCTGCTCCCTCCTTCCTTTCTAGCCTATGTCCATCTATTCTACACTATCGGGGTGGGGCTTTCTAGGATTTACTTACAAGGCCAGAGAGAATGTAGACATTCAGAAACCACACACCAGAGGGAAGTCACCCGAAATGACTATGTAAGAAAATGACCCCATCACATTAATAATAGTCACAATAACTCCCATTTCTGTACCACTCTAAGATACACCCAGCACTTTACTCATAGCAACCCTGAGGTAGGTAGTACATGCTTTATTATTCCCATTTTACAGATAAGTAAACTCAAATGGAAGGGGTTAGTGACTTACTCAGGGTTACATAGCCAGTAAGTATCTGAGGCTGGATTTGGACTCAGGTCTTCATACCTCCAGGCCCAGCATGCTATCCCCTGGTCCATCTAACTACCTAGAGGTTATATGGTACTGGGTGATAGAGATACTAAATGTCTGTGTCAGGATTCAAATTCATGTCTTCTTGACTCCCAGGCCAGCACTCTATCCACTGGGCCACCTAGCTGCCTACTTATCCAAGTTTATTAGCTAATAAAGTTTTATCACGCAAATGTCATTTGATATAACAACCAATTAAACCCTAAAGTTCACAAGAGAGATCTCCTTTTGATACTAGCTCTCATCCTATGGCTAAGGGCATTTTGGACTTCTCTGAGTTCAAAATTGAGTATTCTAAAGGAATTCAGCCTCACATTTTAAAAGCCCTTTTCCCAGACCTCCTACCTCCTCCTTCCCACTCAATCTACAAACATAACCCATTGTCATACTAGCCATACTCCTCACTATAACCATATCTCTGGATTTTGAGTTAGAACCAGAAAAACCAGAAGAAAGAACTTCTGAAATAGGGAAAGAAAATGAAAGAAGGCCCTAGATTCAGAAACTAGTCCAATGAAGTATGAGAAAAGCTTAAAGAGACACCCTCCTTTCCCAGGACCGAGTATTGGGATCCAAGAACTCAGTATGGAGTTGTTGCTTTTTTCTCTTCCCTGGAGGGTCTTTTGCCCCCACTCCACTGACTGAACTGGAAGTAGAAGCCCCAGGAATCTTTCCCCAGGCTCCTAGATCCAAGTATCAGGGGAGGGAGGGTCCCAGGTTCCCCTTTGCTGACTCGTGGCCATATCCCCAGTGCTTTCCACTACATCCCAAGGAACCAGGGATGCCAGCTGTTGTCTTGGACCCAATACTCTGCCCAGGCCCAGCTCCAAAAGAATGTGCAGTATGACCTTTACCAGAAGAAAGGTAAGTCCATCTTGGGGACAGGGAAGGCATTGGCAGTTTGGAATAAGGGAGATGAAGTCAGAACCCTGGGCCCTCTCTCTCTGACCACCTAACTTCCTAGAAGTCAGGGAGAAATATTAAAGTCCATCAGAGGGCAGTGGTCTTGGGGCCAGTTGCTGGGAATAGGGTTCAGCTAGACAGAAGATCAGGTGCTGTTGGTGAACAATGATTCCTCCCATTTATTTCCCACTTCTGAGAGCTGTTGGATATCCTACCCCACACTTCTTTCCCCAGAGAGCTCTGTTACATATCTTTGTATCTCATTATAAACCACAGGGCTTTTAATTAAATTTAAGTGTTTTAAGATGTCGGCTATTCTTGCAGAGCTGTCCTTGGTGGGACACAAAAATGTTTTTAAATGGCATTGTCCTTATACATTAAGAGTTTACAGTCTAATGGGGTTGGTGCACAGAAGAAAACCTGACACAAGAGGTATTATACTACAATGAAAGCGCATTGGATTTGGAGTAAGAGGACATGAGTTCAAATCCCACCTTGGTCACTTACTATGCAGGTGACCTTGGACAAATCACTTAGATTCTCATGTCTTCCTTTGAAAAATGAGAGAGTTGAACTAAATGACTTTTGAGGCCCCTCCTCTGACCTATAGTCATGAACCTGTATATAAAAAATAGCCATAGTACAAAAGAGATTAAAATGAAGGCAAAAGAGAGAAGAGAGATCACTTGAGGGGGGAGATGGGAGGAGTGTTAACGCAGGCTTCACAGAGGAGCTAGCTGTTCACATAGGCTTTGAAGGAAGGATGGGACTTCAGCAGGAAGGTGCTGGGGGAAGGAAGGAGAGGAAGTTCATTCCAGGCAAGAGGGGCAGTGTGAGTACTACCTAGATGTGGGACGGGAGAGAGCAAGATGAGCATAATGGAGTAGCACTGTGAGTGGTCCATTTTGACTTGAGGAGTGAAGGAGAACAGTATGGCTGGGCTGAACAAGTAGTTTGGTGCCCGACTGCCAAAAGCCTTGTCCTTGTCAAAATCAAGAATTTAGGCAATTAGGAACAGCATCCTGAAGGTCTTTTAGCTGTGATGTAGCCAGAGGGAGGTAAACCAAAGGACTTGGAAAGCCTGTACAGGGTAAGTTGTGTCAGGGATAGAAGGAGGACAGGGAATGGGTTAGGCAGTTATTTCAATGGAAGATACTCAATTTTGTTGAATTGTAGGGTGGACTCAGCCTGTGGGGGCCAGACAGCTGAGAGCATTTGGTCCTGGGGTGATGGGGTATATTCCACAGATTATGTACGGGACTGCATCGTGAACAACGGGATCAGTTACCGGGGCACTGTTTCAATTACTGCTGGAGGCATCCCCTGTCAACACTGGAACCACAAATTCCCAGCAGATCACAAGTTCGACCTGTTCTGGGTTTTGGGCTGGGGGAAAGGGAGGAGGGTGTGAGGGCAAGAGACTGCTATTTCCTCAGTCTCCTAATAGGCCAGACCCCAGGGCACAGAATTCAGGGGCAAAGCTGTGTATGCCCAATCCCCTGAGAAAGGGCATCCATATATATTTGCTGATTAGGAAGAAGGGGTAAAGCCTGGACTTTGGAGAAGTTAGGAAATCTGATAGGTACAAAAGAGTACCCAAGAAGAGAATCCTTCCTGCCCCTACGTGTGATGCTTCCATGCCTGGACTGTATCCATACTGCCCTGGCCCCAGGGTCTCTACAAACCACTTCCCTTTTCGGAGGATCCCGGGAGACACATTCATATTTACAGTAAAAGCCACTTTCCCTAGAGCCCTGCTCCTCAGTCTCTTCTTTCCACCTTTTGCATGACTAGGCACAGAAGGAGGTGACTTGGTGCCCTGTAAGCTGTCCTTCCCATGGGGAATAAACCACAGAAAGTCAGAGCTAGAAAGTACCTCAAAGAACACTTAGTTCTGTACAGTAATTACCTTCCCAGCATCCCTAACAAGAGATCAACCAGCCTCTAGGGATGGGGAGCTTACTACCTCCCAAGGCAGCCAAGCCAATCCAGTTTTTTCCTTATATTGAGCCAAATCTGACTCCTCGAACCTTCTACATCCTGCTCCTAGGAGAGTCTTTAGGGCTGAGCAGAACATCTTAAACTTTCTTCTCCATAATAGCTCTTCAAACACTTGAAGGCAGTGATTCTGTTCCCCTTCTTCCCTCCTCAGGTATACTCCAAATCCCCAAAATGGCCTGGAGAAGAACTACTGCCGTAACCCTGACAGTGACCAGCAGGGCCCCTGGTGTTATACCACCAACCCCAAGATCCGCTTTCAGACATGCAGTATCAAGACTTGTCAGGAGGGTGAGTCCCAGGTACTTTCCTTCCTCCTGCTCCCCCATGCCAGGCCAGGGAGTCTGGGGGGAGGGGTTCCTACCAATGCTACTCCTTCCTCTCTTTCGTCTCCCCAAGATGTAAGGGATTCCCTCAGAGCATCTGTCCTATTGCTTCCAGGACAGGACGGAGGAGGGTGGCATCATTTTCCAATCCTGGAAAAACTTGGGTCACACCCTGAGAAAGCAGATGTTTCTAGAGACTTTAATCCCTCCTGAACATGTGATACAGTGCTAAGAGCACTGGACTCCGAGTCAGAACACCTGTGTTCAAATCCTGTCTTGCCATTTAGTATCTGTGTGACCTTGAGTAGGCCATTGAGCTCAATGCCCTCCAGCAAATCTTTAAGATTCTAAATTGCAGAGCAGGGGGAGGAGAGTTTCCTTACCTGGAGTTTGCTAACAAACATACAGGCCCTGATCCTGGACATACAGGTCCAGTCCTGGCACTATCTGCCACTCAGAGTGGCTGATATGAAAACCCTATAGAAACATAGGAGTCATTCTAATCATGGGATCCTGTCCCCACAGCTACCTGCTTCACCTGTAATGGGGAGGATTACCAAGGTTCTCTAGATTACACAGAGTCGGGCCTGGAGTGTCAGCGCTGGGACCTCCAGTATCCTCACAAGCATCCCTACAAACCCAACAAGTATGATTCCAGGCTGGGAGGGGGCACTTCTTGGGCAGTACAGGGGCAGGGAGCAGGAGGACCAGTACCCAGGGCTCCTCAGGTGTGTATGTCCTTGGGGGAGCTGCTTGAGGATAGGGGGAAGCTCAGGATCATTGCCACCATCAGCTGGCTCCCTGTTTCTCTCTCTCCTTCCTCCTAATCTCTACTGGAAGATGGGGGAGGATGACAAGTCTCAAGGGACCCATTCACACTCTACTCTCCTACCTTGGAGTTGGGGGTGGAGGTTCTGAGATGACCACTTCTCTCTCCCCAGGTATCCAGATAAAAACCTGGATGACAATTACTGTCGAAACCCAGACAACTCAGAGCGCCCCTGGTGTTATACCACTGACCCACTGAAGGAGCGAGAGTTCTGCAGCATCCCCAGATGCCGTGAGTGGGTGGTGGGTATAGGGGGGAATCCCACCACGGGGAAGACCAGGCTATTGGGAGTTGGCCCATCCCTCCCTCCACCTTCCCTACAGCAGCACATAGTGTGTCTAGACTCTTCCAGGTTCTTCAGAGCCTCGAGTTAAAATGGTGGATGGGGCTTAGAACTTTAACAGTGTAAAGTTATAGGATTTAGAGTTGGAGTGTGACTTAGAGTTCATCCAAGAGGAATCTGAAGCCTAGAGAGGGGAAAGAACTTGCCCAAGATCACCCAGATAGGAAGTGGCAGGGAACAGGTATTGAGGTTTCCTCATCTAAATTTCACAGTGCTTTCAACTACATTCTGAATTGTCCGCTCTGCAAGGCTTCCCACCAGGCAGAGTTGAGGGGAGAGGGAGGGCAAGTTGTCACTAAGGTAGAGCTGCGCTTTCTCCAGGGCCTATCCTCAGGAGGCCTGGCCCCAGGTTATGGAAAGAGAACATTTAGGATATTGTGATTATTCAAAGGAGAGTCGATGAAGGTCCACAGAGGCCTGTGACATTCTTGGGATGGGGATCAGATCTACTTCTCACTAAATCCTTGTGTCTGTCCAGCATCTACACGGCAGCAGCAGCCGCCACCCAAACACACCACCCACAACTGCTTCAAGGGGAAAGGGGAAAACTATCGCGGAACAGCCAACACTACAACCACGGGGATCCCATGCCAGCGCTGGGATGCCCAGACCCCTCACCAGCACCACTTCTTGCCTGAGAGCTATGAATGCAAGTGAGTCTTGGAAAAGAAGGAGAGAGAGAAACAGAAAGAGAAAGACAGAGAGAGACAGAGACAGAGAAAGAGACACAGAGACAGAGAACAGCAGAGAGACAGAAAGACAAAGAGATGGAGACAGAGAGAGAAAGATGGAGAAACATGAAGAGAGACAGAGACAAAGAGAAAGATGAGATAGAGGAGACACAGTGTGGGTCTGTGTGTGTGTGTCTGTGTGTGTCTGTGTGTCCGTCCGTTCACTCATGCCCACATACTTGGAACAGGAATTGGTGAGCAGCCCAGACACCAGGCTCTCACTAACTTCAACAGGATCCCTCAGTGCTGCATAGTAGCAGTTGTCCTAAACCCTTTCATTCATCTTTTGTTACTCCCCACTCACTATATTCCGTGCAGCAGTTGTCCCAAACCTTATCCTCAAGCCCCCAAATCTACGCCAACGTGGCACCTCTCTCTGTTGATGACCTTCCTCCATATTTACTGAGAAGGATAAGGCTCTCAGCCATGGCAATACAGGATTTAGAGTTAGCAAGGACCTTAGGGAGAACAAGTCCATCCTCATCATTTTATGGGTGAGGAAATTGAAGACCAGAGAGAGAGAGCATTGGACTTGCCCCAGTCATCTGGATAGTAAGTGACCATAAGCTTGGATGCAAACCCAACCCTCTTGCCACTCCTTCATGCTTATGGGAGTGCCCTCATCATTTCCCCTCTACTCCTCAGTGTCTCTCTAATCTCTCTATGTCAGTGGTTCTCAACCTTCTTAATGCCATGACCCTTTAATACTCGTATGTGGGCATATCTGCATGTGGGCAGACTGGCCTGGAGATGGATAGAGGAGCGGTGTCTCGGTTCCTAAGACCATTGGAAATATATGTTTTCTGATGGCCTTAGGCGACCCCTGTGAAAGGGTCGTTTGACCCCCAAAGGGGTTGTGACCCACAGGTTGAGAACTGCTGCCCTATGTACTGGATGACTTTTTCTATCCCTCAGTCTCAAAGGAAGATGTCGTCTTCCTCCTTGCCTCTAGAGGTGTCCCCTCTCCCATTCCTGCCCATTTCTTCTTGGGCCTTGCCTCATCCATCACCCCCTCTTTCTCTCCTCCTCTGTTGGTTCTTGCTCTACTGCTTACAAATGTGCTCCCATTTCCCCTCTCATCCTAAAAGCACCTTCTCCGCCTCTTTTTACTCTCAAACTATGTCCTCCCCTTCTCTGACTTCAGCCAAGCATTTATTAAGCCCCTGGGATGTGCAGAGAAAATTAAGAGGAAACGTCTTTCTGGATAAGATCATTCCCGGATATCTGGGATGAACTTTGAGATCCCCCTCACTCTGCGTCACCTGAGTTGTAACTGGGATGGTAACTGAGACTTTGACTCAGGGCTCAAAAATTTAAGGGATGCTCGTAGCACTTGTACTTTCTTCATCAGGTAGAAACAAATGAATTGCAGAAAGCAATAATCAGGTAGCAAGTGACCAAAGGAAGTGACTACTTCCTTTCCTGGCCCAGCTCTGCCCTGCCCCGTTCCCTGACAGTGGCCTCTCAGTAATGCCTTAGTATCTCCTGATCTCTTTCCTCTCCCCCTTCCCCTGTATAAGGGGTCCTGTATTCTGATCTCTGAACTCTCCTTCTCTTTATCCCCTCCACAAGAATTGTTTTAAAAAGGTGATGCCTTTCATACCTCTTGCCCTGGGTTCAAGAATTACTGATTATTTATGGTTCCATCCTCAGGGACTTACGGGAAAATTTCTGTCGGAACCCGGATGGTTCAGAGGCTCCCTGGTGCTTCACTTCTCGGCCTGGCATGCGTGTGGCCTTCTGTTTCCAGATCAAGCGATGTGCTGATGACATCAAAGCAGAAGGTGAGGGTGGGGAGTGGGGAGCAGGACTCAGTCAGGGCCTGGGTTTGGCCTGAGGGCCCAAAGTGCCCCTTGTTCCTACTCTTCCCCTTAAGCCCCTTCCACAGTGGGTCACTTGGAGGGCAGTGACCCTCTCTGCTTCACCTTGGTTCCACAGATTGTTACTATGAAAATGGAGAGCAGTACCAGGGCTCTGTTAGTAAGACCCGGAAGGGGATTGTCTGCCAGCACTGGTCCCAGAACACTCCTCACAAGCCTCAGTGAGTCTCGGGTTCCTGGGGCAGAGGAAAGGAAGGGGGTAATTCCCAAACTCCAGCCCCTAGCTCTTCAAATCTACCCTGCTTAACCTTGGTCCTTAGCTTTGGACACACTGTCTGTTCTTTCTTGAACCCTGCCCATATAGCCCTACTGAAGACTGAAGGGTCAGAGATGGTGATGATGGTCTTCCAAGTCAGAAGAGTTCTGGAGGCAAAATGGGTGGGGGTGGGATGTGGAGCTGGGAGGAAAATTTGGAACTTCTTGCATTTCAACATGTCTGCCACCCCCATCTCAAGGTTCACACCTACCACTGATCCATGGCTGGAAGAGAATTTCTGTCGGAACCCAGATGGAGATAGATATGGTCCTTGGTGCTACACCATGGACCCTGGAACTCCATTCGACTACTGTGCCCTCAAGCCCTGCCGTGAGTCTCCTGTACTCCATCCTGTCCTCAAATAGGCCATCCCACTTTGTTTAGTGGTTTGCAAGTACCAGGATTTTTACACATGAATCAACCAGCAGGCATTTTACCGAGCAGAGCTTTGTGCCCAAGAAACATGTTTAAAATCTGGTTCCTGTCCTCACAAAACTAATAATAAAAATAAGACTCCTTACTGGAGACAAGATAAAGTAGTAATAAGACCATATGGTTTAGATCTGGAAAAAGATCCTCATGGGTAACATTTTGTTTTATAGGTGAGAAAATTGAACTAGGATTCAAACCCAGATCTTCATAATCAGAGGATTAAGTCTGGCCCTCTCCACTGTTCCAAATTGTCTTTCAAGGGCTGAGTTCTCTTCCAAGGGTGGTAGATCACTTCAGAGGAGGGATCACTTCCAGAAGAAGAGATCACTGTAGCTGCTAGGGGATGGAGGGGGATGGGATGGGGGAAGGTTTTACTGCATTGACTATCTTCCCCCTCAAACCAAGGGAATTGAGTTTCTCACTGTCTTTAGAGTAGAATCTTTTTTTTTTCCCTTTTTTGGAGGGCGGAAGGCAGGGCAATTGGGGTTAAGTGACTTGCCCAAGGTCACAGAGCTAATAAGTGTGTCAAGAGTCTGAAGATGGATTTGAACTCAGGTCCTCCTGACTCCAGGGCCAGTGCTCTATTCACTGTGCCACCTAGCTGCCCCTAGAGTAGAATGTGACCTTGCTACAGTGACTTCTTATCTTATCTTTATTCTTTCAGGTGGTGACCCAAAGACATCTATCCTGGAGACCTCAGGTGACTCAGGGCCTGCCCACCTGCCTGCCTACTGGGAGTTGTGAGGGCAAGAGGGCTCTCAGTACCAAAGGCAGGCAGAGGGGACACCTTTGCTTTACCTCCTAAGAGGGGTCTTGGCTCCCCTACCCTGCAGATAGGCCCTATCCCTATCCCTTTCCAACTCCCTCCACTTTTTATGGCACCAGAGCCCATTCCTTGTGTTCCCATATCTGTCTCTAACCTAGCCTTTAATCCCTCTTTGCCTCCTTAACTCTGAGGGCACACAGGACTCCCCTCCTCCCCATTTCCCAGACCTTTTCTCTTTCCCTCCCTGCCCTCAGACCAAGTGCTCTTTGAGGAGTGTGGCAAGAGGGAGGAACGGAGGACAAAGCTGTTACGGGTTGTAGGGGGCCGGCCTGGCAACTCACCCTGGACAGTCAGCTTGAGGAACAGGTGAGTCCACCTGAACGTGCTGGAGTCTATCACCATGTAGCGCCAATAATGTATTTTGGCACCTTCTCTGTAACTTACAGGTTGAGAGCTGCTTAGGGCACTAAGAGGTTGCCCAGGGTCATAGGTGTCAGAGGTGGGACTTTTAACCCAGGCCTTTCTGCTTTTAAGCCAAATCAATAAGTATTTATTAAGTGCCTACTCTGTGTCAGGTCCCTGTGTTTTCAGGAGTGGTTCTTCATTATATCACGTTGCCTTTGTGAAAAAGGCAGAATGAGAAGGTTTGGCCTCAGTTATTCCTATGCATTTGACCCTTGTAGAAGGCTATGTACCCCAGTCCTTTGGAGAGCTCTTTGGGAAATGATCCAAGACATTGTGTATGGGAGGGGTGGGGGGAGGTTTTCTCTGTTACCGCTATCATGGACCCCACCCCCTTCCACTCCACTTTATTGTATCCTAGGCAAGGCCAGCACTTCTGTGGTGGGTCGTTGGTGAAGGACCAATGGGTGGTCTCAGCTCTCCAATGCTTCTCATCCTGGTAAGAGACCTTGTGAACTTTTCAAGGAATCACAAGGTACTTGGTTTAGGGCCCTGCCCCAACTACCTTAGCCCAACCCACCTGAATCATCTGTTCTTTTTTATGTGCCAAATGTGAAATTGATTCCAGTTCTGACCTTCCTGAGTCTACTTGACCCATTTTTTAGGCTAATTGCCCATTGTTTTCTCCTGAACACGTTTTTTACCCTTTTACAATGACTTATTTCCCTGGACTCCTTGTGTTTCTCACTCATCTCCCTCACCAGGCTTGGAAGCTCCCTAAGACAAGGGTGGGGGAAGAGGGATATATCTGCTTTGGCTCCAGAGAACTCAGTGAGGACCCCAATTCCTTTCCTCCAGTCATGGCCCCCTCACGGGCTACGAGGCCTGGCTGGGCACACTTTTTAAGGACCCTCAGGCCAGTGATCCTGGACTACAAAAGATTCCCCTGATACAGATGGTGTGTGGTCCTCCTGGCTCTCAGCTCGTCATGATCAAACTAGAAAGGTACTTGAGCGGTGTGGGGCTATGTTAGTGAAAAGACTGGCTTGCTTCAGGTGAACACAGAGGCTCTGCTAGCTGGGAGGACCTTAGATGGAAGGGAATGTGGTAGTCACTCCTAGTACCGAATACTCAGTGAGATTCTGGTAACAGTGGGAGCCCTGGACCTGTTTTGTTTTTCCTCAACAGGGTTAAGTCAGTTAGCTGAGGAAGATCGCCACACAGGCATGTGGATAGAATGTCCATAGCATGCTAGATCTACAGGAAGGATGCAGGGCTGGGCTTCAGGCTTTTGGTTTCAGAATTCATCTCCCTAAAGCTGGGCTATGGAAGATTGGCCTTGGGCCCTATCTTTTACTCCTTTTCCTCTTCTCTTACACATCAACTAGTCTTCCTTTCTTTTCTTCCTCCTGTTGCTAACTAAACACTTGAGACTACAAGAATGTTTCCTCAAGTTTATTCACAAAGTTAATAAAAATATGCCCATTCAGCAGGGCAAAAGAATTAGAGAAATTTAAAAAAGGGGGCTTGAGGATTTACCCAGTCCTAAGTGACTCAGTATTTTATCTGGCTTTTGTGCCCCAGGCCTAGTGTGGTTGGGCCTGATTCTCTCTAGCTTGGGGTGTCTAAAATCCTCTTGACCCTGGTATCTGCCATCTAGGACTCTCCAAAGTAGATTCTGTAATATGCTCAGCCAGATGGATTTTATTGGTCCACTTGATCACGCCAGGCTCACAAAAGGAATCCCAATGGGGAAGTCCTTTAATAACACTTGAGTTGTGGGTGCTTTGCCCACGTTTCTTTGAAATCACTATGTTTCCCCTCCAAAGAGATAATCAAGAAAATACAAAACAAATACAGTGTTTCCATCACCTTAAAAATCATTTAGAGTAATACCTAGATCACCCCAAGGTTAATCAAAACCTGTTTACCACCCACGGGGAATCGTTGGTGTTAAGTCAGGAAAATTGGAGCTGGAGTTATGACTGGAGTACAACAATGTACACATGAGGAATACTATGCTTATGAAGGTGCTGGCCATTGTCATCATTATTTGGGGGATTTTACTTGTTCCCAGTGTGGACAGTGTCCATCCACTGGACATGAATCTCTACCAATGAAGATCTGCCGACCTGTCTATAATTTATAATCTTAGAGAGCTGTCAGGAACACTTAAGAGATGAAGGGACTTGTTCAGTTAGTATGTGTTAGGGGAGAACTTGAACTCAGGTCTTTCAGCCTCCAAGGTTAGTCTGATACCCAATGTTTGGGGCTGCTTCTCGTTCAGTCAACAAGCAGTGATAAAGCACCTGCTATGGCCCAGGTACTGTGCCAGGCACAGAGACAAGTTTAAAATAGTCTGTTTTCATTCTATCCATCAAGAGACTATATGTATACATTTATATTTAAGTGTGTGTACATATATATATGTTTATATATAAATATATACAGAATATATGTGAAATAAATGAGGTATTTGGGGTGGATGGGAGAGGGAGGTCACTAGAAACTGAGGAAATCAGGAAAGGCTTCATGTAGATGGTACTTGTGCTGAGTCCTGAAAGTTTTTGAAACTCAGGCTTCTGAGATGGGGTAAGGAAGGAATGCATGCCAGGCATGGGGAACGGCCATTGCAAAGGGAGACTGGAGTATGTGCATGAAGAATAGTAAGGCCACTGGTTTGACTGAGCATGGTAAGAAGATGAATATATAATAGGTCTGGAAATATAGATGGGGCCAGGTCATAAAGGGCTTTAAATGCCAAAGAGAGGATGTTTATATTTGATCCTAGAGGCAATGGGGAGTCAACAGAGTTTACTGTATGGAAGGATGGACTGGTCAGACCAGCACTTTGGGAAAATCACTTAGCAGCTTGTGGAGAATGGCTTGGAGCAGAGACTTGAGGCAGGGAGAGACCAAGGAAGAGGCTATTGAAAAGTCCAGGTGAGAGATGATGAGGCCCTGAAGGAGGGAGGTGGCTATGTGAGTGGAGAGAAGGGGCCAGAGGTGAGAGATTCGGAGGTAGAAATAACAAGACTTGGTAACTGATTCTAAGGAGTGAAGGAGAGTGAGGATAAGGTGTTGAACCTTGGGAAGTGTAAAGGTAGTGGTGGCCCTGACAGAAATAGGGAAATTCAGAAGAGAGATTTCGGGGAAAAGATAAGTTCTATTTTGGGTACACTGATTTTGAGATACTTGTGGGATGTCAAGTTTGAAATAACCAATAGGCAGTTGGAGATGTGACCTCTGGAGATACTGGCTCTCTCCATCCTAAAAACTAGCATTTATAAAGTGTTACTTGAGTCTCACAACCACCTTGTGAGGTGGGCACTCATTATCATTCCTATTCGACAGATGAGGAAACATTTGCTCAGAGAAATGTGACTTGCCCAAAGCTACACAGCTAGCTAATGAGTGTCAGAGATGGTATGTAGATTCAGGTCTTCCTGACTCCCAAGTCCTGACACTATCCTCAGGTTCACATTGCTTTTCATCCATTCCCCCAACCAGTCATGACATGTATTGTGTGACGTTTTTCGTGTGACGTTTTGCCCCCATAAATTCTGTGTGGGAGCTAAGGTACTACTGAATTTTTCGAAGCCAGGTCCCTGGACCAGGGCTATTTGTTGGCACAGGAACACAGGCTTTTGGTTGGTCCTGAATTTTTTTCCTCTCTTTTGTGCTGTCCCTACAGACCTGCAGTGCTTAACAACCGTGTGGCCCTTATTTGCCTGCCCCCTGAGAACTATAAGGTGCCAGGTCAAACCCAGTGTGAGATCGCTGGATGGGGAGAGACCAATGGTAAGGAACATAATTGTTCTAGAGAGTAACATTAACCCTTATTTCCCTTTATAGATATTCCACTTCTGAGGCCCCTCCTTAATTGAATCACCTTCCTCTTGCTGCTGTCTAAATGTTGGCATTGCCCAAGACTCATTACTTGGTCTCCTGCTTTCCTCTACTTTCTGCATGCTGTCAAACTCATCCACCCTAACAGCTTCAATAACCATCTGTGTGTAGATGATTTCCAAATCTCTTCTGAGCTCCAGCTCGTTATCCAACTGCCTATAGATCCACCTAGATGTCCCACTGGCTCCTCAAACTCAAGTGAGGAGCCAAAAACTCACCTCTTCCCCAAACCAGCCTCTCCTGCCTTCCCTGATTCTGTCAATAATACCCAATTTCCTGGTCTCCCATTCTCAATGGCTTCAACTCTTCTCTTTACCAATTAAAGCTGGTCAGTCATGAAGGTTGATAATTTTCTTCTCCATCTCTCTCACATCCTTGGCACCCCTACCCGCCCCCCATTCCATTTCCAAAGTCACCACCTTAGTCCAGGGCCTCATCCCCTTGTATCTGGCCTACTACAATATCCTCTTAATTGATTTCTATCCCTATCAACAGGCCCTGATCAGGAGCCTACTATGAGAAAGGGACTGCTTCGGTTTTCTCCTCCATCTCATATTAAACCTTGAAATATTACTCTGGGTACAACCATCCTCTGTTCAAAAATCTTAGCTAACCTCTCTCCTTCCTCTTTTGTAATAGGTAAAATTTCCAGTTCGTTGGCCTAGCTTAGCATTCAGGTTCCTGCAGCATCTGGCCCCTTCATCTATCTCTCCAAACATGCCTTACATTATTCCCCTCCACATCTTTGCTTAACAGAGTTCTCTGGAGATGGAATCTCTCCTTTTCCTTGCTTATCTGAGTTTGACCCCATCCCTTGCTCCTCATCCTTCCCACATATGGAAGGCAGGATGGTACAGTGGAAAGATCACCTCTGGATTGCTCCTAAAAGGAAACAGAGTGGACAAATGAGTCATCTCAGGTCACCCAGTCAGATCAAGTCTATGGTCTTGAATCTCTGAGCTGGAGGTCATTTTCTTTTTTTCTTTTAAATTTTTTTTCATTGAACAAAAAACTATCTTCTTTCTTTTCTACTTTTCCTGCCTCAATGGGGAAATTTAACAAACATGCAAAGTCAAGCAAAACAAATCCCCACATTGGCCATGTCCAAACAATGTTTCTCACTTAGAAGGGAATTGCTTTACCTCCTCTGTCAAGAAGTAGGCAGAATGAATTCTCAGTCCTCTAACATTCTGGTTGATCAGAGTTCTTAATTCTTTCAAAGCTGTTTATCTTCACAAGACTGTCATTGGAGAAACTGTTCTGGTTCTGCTCACTTCCATCTGCAGTAGTTCATATAAGTCTTCCCAATTTTCTCTGAAACCATCCCTTTCATCATATACAATGGTATTCCATTATATCAATGTTCCATAATTTGTTCAGTCATTCCTCATTGATAGGTATGTCTTTAGTTTCCAGTGCTTTGCAACCACAAAGAGTTTCTGTGAATATTTTTGTATATATGGGTCCTTTTCTTCTTTCACTGACCTCCTTGGAGTATAGGCCTAACAGCAGCGGTTTGGCTGAGTGAAAGGGCATAGAAGCTGTCGGCCTTTTTTAGAATGCCTAACTGGACCTTTCCCCTTCAATTTCTGCTCATTCGGAAGCTGGGAGGAAAGGGGCATAAGGTCTTTCATTGGCTATATGGTACCAGACCATCCTTTTCTCCCCTAGGAACTGGCAATGACACAGTCTTGAATGTGGCCCAGCTTCGGGTCATCGCCAATGAAGAGTGCAACATCAAGCATCGGGGCAAAGTGAAAAAGAATGAGTTATGTACTATGAGCCCGATGGTTCCAGTGGGGGCCTGTGAGGTATGGTAAGATATGCAGCCTTGGGGGTTGGGGGAAGGGAGGAGGTGGAAAGGTAGAAGGGGCTGCCCTACAGAACTCCCTTATTTAGATATCATACTTCCTGGGCTTTAGACTGACAGCTAAATGTCAAGCCCCACTGGCAGTGGAGTTAATGCCTGCAAAGGATCCTTTTCTGAGGCATGAAAAGAGGGAAGGACAGTTAGCTTGAGGATGTCATTCTTGTCAGGCTAAGGATGAACCTGGATGGATTTTAGGTGGTTACTTCTACCCTCCTCAAGCTCTTCACATTGGGATCCAAGAACCATAGATCTGGAGCTGTGGGAATACCTTAAAAGGTCACCTAGTCTAACTCCCCCATTTTGTGGAGGAGGAAGATGAGGATCAGAGAGGTTGTCACTAGCCTACACAGTATCAAAGGTGGAATCTGAAGCGACTCCAAGTCTGGCACTATCCATGACACCATGATGTTTCAGAAAAGGAATTGTGGTCTTCTTGTCCCCTTAAAGGCTAGTCCATTCACTGTGTAGTGAAGGCCTCAACTTTCCCCTTTCTATGACTCCCCCAAACCTCAAGGCTTCACTTAAACCACTCCTTCTCCTTCCAGGGGGACCATGGAGGCCCACTGGCCTGCTACACCCATGACTGTTGGGTCTTACAGGGAATCATAATCCCAAATCGTGTCTGTGCCCGCCCTGGATGGCCAGCTGTCTTTTTGCGGGTCTCTATGTATGTGGACTGGATAAACAAAGTCATAAAACTGAGCTGATGGAGGTGAAGAGGAAAGGTCCTTTCTTCCCCCTGCCCCCACCTTGGCCTTTCTCCCGCCTCTACCCATCCTGGGCTCTTACTGATCCTT
Source organism: Pseudochirops cupreus (assembly GCA_028627135.1). NCBI lineage: Eukaryota > Metazoa > Chordata > Mammalia > Diprotodontia > Pseudocheiridae > Pseudochirops > Pseudochirops cupreus. The sequence goes on along the minus strand of CM053583.1, from coordinate 352,377,562 downwards.
ACCCAAGCAAGGTTTTCTGGCTTCCTGTAAGATGCAGCTGTGGCACCGCCTTCTCCAGGAGGCCTTTCCTGGGGATTCCAGCTGGCCAGGCCACCCCTCAAAGGTTACCTTCCACCAACTCTGTATTTATGTTATGATTTACATGTGTTGTCTGCTCCATTTGAACGTAAGCTCCATGAGGGGAAGGACAGGTTTTGCTCTTACTTTGTTATCTCCTGGCTTAGGACAGCCTTTGTCTCAGAGGAAACACTTAATAAATGCTTGCAGAGAGCCTGCTAAGGCCATCATTGTCAAGACCCAAGGGTATGGGGGCAGGATGGAGAGCAGAAAGAGTATCCTTGTCATACAAGCATACAACCTTCCTGCTGATGGCTCTGGAGTATTTAGTTACTGCATTTCAGGGGGCCCCAAGCCAATCCCTGTGGCATACAGTCAGCCCCTGCAGCCACCCTCTCCCTGCTCTGTGAGGAAGGCTGAGCCAGCTTGGTGCTGGCAGTGGGGTGGGTGCCTATTTCCAAGGGACAAGCTTCAGTTTTCACCAAGGCCTTTGAAGGAGGAGGGCTCCTGCTGCTCTCACAAGAAAAGAAGCCAAGAAACACATCTTTTCATCAGGGTCATGTTTATTAGCACATACCTCTGCTGAGCTCTGTCAGGATCTATGGTCCACATTGGGCCTAGTACCTAGTCTCAGGGGCCAGGTGGAGTCAATCATGGGTCACAGGAATTAGCTAGATGGCTTCCAGGAGATTCAGCTCCACTCCTCATTTGGCAGATGAGGAAATGGGCCAAATGCTCTTTTCTCTACAGCTTGCTTCTCTCTTCTTAAAAACCACCCCCTAAAGCACCAAGACAAGAGCTTATCACTGAGCGCAGCCCTGGGGACAGCTGGGTTCTGATAATACACAAGGGGCTTGCAGAAAATGCCCAAACTCAAACCCAAAGAGCAACTTTGCAGGGTAGCAACTGAATATCAAGATGCACCCCTTTGTACCTATACTGCTCTCCAAGGTGGAGTCAGACTGGACAGGCCCATCCTGTAGAATCCTGGGCTAGAGGCACAGATGGCTCCCTGCTGGTTCAGCTGAAAGACTTGGCCTACTCCTTGGCCAGACAGAAAATGTGAGAGGTTTTTCTCTCATCTCCCTCTACCCTGGAAGGGGTATAGGTCCTGAAGGGCAACACTGTATACAGCCTAGCGGATACATTCAGGATCCTCCTCTTTAGCTTATCATGAATCCCTTGTTAAGACAGTTTGGTGAACGGAAGTGTCAGTATTGTGTTATCACAGCATGGGGTAAGAGAGAAAGATCAGGGACAAATGGGCAGGTATCCTGACCCTGCTCCTGGCTCCTCAGCATTCCAGATGTGTGTGCAGCCAGAGGATGGTATTCATGAAGCTGTCAGACTCCACTTCCACCTCAGAGAGTGAGTGGTTGCTCCTGGGATATAGCAAGAACCTGGAGAACAGAATATCTCACACATCCATCCTTCCTCCCTTCTTGGCAGAGTGCTAACTTCAAGGTGTTGCCAACTGAGGCCCCTTATAACTTAACTCAGGACTTTCAGGCTCCTGGTACCCTCCAGGTTCCTGAACAGACTGTCAGCCTTCCCAAGCCCACCATATGCGAACCCTGCTGAGCCAATCACCTTTCTCTTCAGCAGTTAGTTCCCCAAGAGGAGGCAATCTAGATGCTACTACTCACCGAACAGGGACCTTCCTGGCTACCAGAGCCCGATAATACTCCATACCCTGTTTGTAAGGAACACGTTTGTCTTCTTGGCCAAGCATGAGGAGAAGGGGTGTCTTAACCTGGAGAGGATAGGGAGAGCTTTTGCTCGTGATCCAGTGCCTTCCTGGGTGAAGGGGCAGTGGGAGGGCAGGAAGAGGTACCGCACCTGAGAAGCATACTTGATTGGCGATTTGTTCAGCATCTCTGCCCAGGTGGTGGGGTCAGGGAGGCAATCAGTGGTATAGAGAAAGCCTGCTTCTACCATGCACCTGTGAAGAGGCCAGACTGAGTACTGCACTCACTCCACTCACAAAGCAGAGGGAGAGAAAGACGGGAGTGATGCCAACTGGTCTTTTCCTTCAACCTTACACTAATTTCATGGGGATAGTCCAGAGAAGTCACTCCCTGGCTAATTTTCCTGCTAGGGTAAGTAAGATAGGGCCAGGAGTATCTGGAAACCCTCTAGCAGATGCCAGTGGGAAGGGTCTGAGACCTATGGGAGATTTACCCTGGCTGGTCAGATGCACAATGAGAAGGGGGTAAACAGCTGGTATCCCCAGAAAATGTGGGGGCAGGACAGGGGGTCAGGGTTGACTTCTTGCTCCCCTTTAGCCACTTTTGCTGCAGGGCACACTTACCAGTCAGGAACATCAGTAGAGCAGAACATGGATGCCACATTGATGACAGGATTCCTAACTACACAGGCGCTGTAGGTATCTGGATACTGACCAATCAGGTGGCAAGACAGGAAGCCCCCGTGGGACCCGCCCATGAGTGCCACTCGCCCCCTGTCGAACTCCTCCTCCTGCAGCACCTGCTCCACTGCAAACTGCAAGGACGGAGGAGGAGGAGGAGCTGTGGCAGGTCTGCCCTGGGCTTCCTCCCCTGCCACGTGGAGGGCTGCAGATGGCAGATAAAGGTTTAGGCAAGGGCATTTCTGCTAGGCCCTGGCAAGCAAGTGACCAAAGGATATACCTGCCATTCCCTTTGGACGTGCTGTGGCAGGGATAGGCTGTTAGTCAACAGCTCAATGACTGCACTGGGGAACCTGCATGATGTAACAGATGGGCTCTGGGAGAGGCCTGGCAGACTGCAGGCTTTGGACACTGCTGATCAAGGGGGCAAGGAACAAATATGGGCAGTTTGTTGTGTGGGTCCCACAGAACAGGGGTCAAAGGCAATTGGGGAGGCCTCAAGGAGCAGGCTGCTGCTGAGTCTGGTCAGGATGGCTGGGACTATGTTTGGGAGTTGTTAGGCGACCCCAGGGCTCACAGGCACTGAAACATCAGGCATGTCCTTGCTTTTTGCCCATGCGTGGCATGTAGCTCTAGCCCTGGCCACAGCAAAAGGAAACAGTCTCCAGCCGAGGTCCTGGGGCAGACCACAAGGCCCAAGCCGTAGTTATCTCAGGGCTAAGGGCTCTTCATTCCCTACAGTGGTAACAAAGGGACCCCTTTGCTCATCTCATACCTGAACATCTTTCACATCTTGGTCTCCCACATTCCCAAGGACGGAATAGATGTTATCCTGCCCGAAGCCTGTGGAACCTCGATAATTCACTGCAAACAGATGGGGAGACTGGAGGGGTCATCAGGGCAACCCCCGTCTGCGTTGCACAGAAGGGGTCTGCATATCTGGAAGGGTATTATTTTTTCCCTCAAGTTCCTTATGCTGCTTATATGAAGAAATGTGACTGTTTTTGTAAGTTTTAGAGCCCATTTAGAGTGTTCAGCTTTGAATTTACAATCAGACAAACACCACCACTGTATGTAAAGAGTACTGGGGCTGGAGCCCGAGGACATGGGTGTGAATGCTAATTCTGCAGCTTCCAGGGCAGTTGGGAAAAGCTCCATTTCTGCTAGAAGCCAGTGATGTTCCAACAAGAGATGCTGCACTATCACCTTGCCAGGGTATCCCTCCCACCACATCCTGGCAGGTGTCCTCAGACAATGCTTCCCCCAAGCCCTCGCTCACCTAGCAGCACAGCAAAGCCCATCTTACAGAGAACAGCAGGGAAAAGCATCCAGCTTGCTACAAAGGATGAATGTGGTCCCCCTACAAGACAGGGCAAAATGAGGCTGGGAGGAGCTCTAGAGGGGAGGAGGGATTGGAAGGTGTCAGATTGGGAAAGTGGGGACCCTACCATGAGGCATGACCACAAGGGGAATCTTGCACTTCTCAGCTGTGCTGTGGGGCTGAAGGAGGATCACTTCAAAGTCAAGGCCAGCTACAAGGGAAAAAACCAGGACAGTCAGCTGAAGAAATCTCCGTGTTTCAAAGGATTTTCTTAGAAATCATGAGTTTGCCTGGCCAAGAAAAAGGCTTACACTAAAGGGAACATGGCATGAGTTCTTGGAGAAGGACCCAGAGAAGAGGTCAAACAACTTGTCAAAGGACCTGCACAAGCCTGCCCCCTCCCCACTCCCATGGGAAGAACCCCAGGGAGCAGGAGCCTGACAAAGGCTGCCAACACGCACAATGGACAGGCTAGAAGCTGAGCCTGCTCTCCCAGAGAGACGGGGATGAAGTTAACAGTCTCAATGCAAACCCTGGTAAACATGAGGGAGGGGCCTTCCCTACGACCTTTTCAGAGACCACGGCTCTAGTACCAACTTTGAGTCAACGTTTCTCTGGAGCCTGAGTAACACTCTCAAGGGCCAGGGCATTCCTCTCCCTCCCCAGCCCAAGAGCTAGAACTCTGACACGACTGGAGCCAGGAGCAGCTGCAGCCACCCTCCTGCCTGCACACAGGAGCCAACTCTGCCATCAGGGAGGTCATGGAAAATTTAATCTTGCTGCTTTTCCTATCCTCCACTCTACTAACTCTGACATGCTAAGTGCCTCACCTATCCTGCCTGCAGTTTCCTGAATACTTGGGTCCTGACACTTGGACCCGTGATTGTTAAAACTGAGCAGCCCTTGTGAGACCTTGGACAGAGAAGAAAATCTGTGTTACTCCTCACTCTGGCCTTCAATTTTCCCACCTGGAAAATGAGGGGTTTGGAATAAATGATCTCTAACATTCTGTGTTCTATAATGCCTTCTAGCTGTGATGGTCTACAGTCTGAGAGTCTAAAGCAGTACTGCTATCAGCACATGTAAGGTCAAATGGTAACTAACTGAAATGCCAATAATGGCCATATAAAAGTAACAAATCATGAGGCAAAATCTGAAGATAGTTACTCATGTCACACTGCATTGAAACGGCAAACTCCAAACATTCACAGGGATTTTTGCCTGTGGCATACGAAGAGCAGCACAGCAGAAATCACCCAAAGGAGGCCCTTGGGGATATGAACAGAGAGTGTGAGGAAGGGCCTGTCATTTCATGGAATCAGGAAGAATGAGCTTCTGCCCTTCTCAGGGGATCCCTCCACTAGAAATGCTGCCCCATCCCCGGGGCCATCCCCAGTACTGGTGTCCCCAAATGACGCCTGCTCAGACTCACGGTACTTTGGGTTCTCTTGCTCCGGAGGAGGTGTCAGGGCACGGATGGCCCAAGTGATTTCTGGGATGGACTCTGCCTCTTCCAGGGTTACCCAGACGATCTCTTTTTCCTTCCCTGAGGGAGGCAGGAACCCTACTTTCTACCAAGGAGAGAAAGACTATTATAGAAGAACTTGCTGGTTTTAACTGGCTTCTTTACCCCATTTTCTTTCTTTTTTTAAAAAAAAAAGCATTTTAAAGTCTCTTAAAATTTACCATTGGATCAGAGAAACATGAAGGAAAATGTGTTCTATTGTAGCTCAATGTAAGGTCACAATACTGAGTAAAACGCAGAACTTTAACTTTACGATGTACAAACTCAGATCACCAAAGTCAAACAATGACTCATCCATGACTTCTCAAGTTAGAAATGAATTGGTAGGGGATGGGCAGTAAGCACGTGACAGAATTTCATAACAAGGTCAAAGGGCCTTGTTGAGGCATGCCCTCCTCTTCCATTAAGCCTTGGTTTGATCCTCAAGGTCAAAATGCAGAGTGACTAAAAATGTACCAGACACTAGAGGACGAATCTGGGACCTGGCAGGACTCTGAGGTCCCTGCCCACCCAGCCCCAGTCTCCCTCCTGAACTTCAAGCCCACATGACCAACTACCTATTAGGCATTTTAATATTCTGGAGATGTCCTGGAGACATCTCAGACTCAGTACATCTGAAACAACTCATCTTCCAGTTAAGTGAGACTGACCACATCTGCAACCTCCTAATCTAAGCCTCCTGCTGTTGTTCTGAAAGGAAGGAGGTGCATGCTTTCATCTTCTGCCAAGCCCATACCTGGTATGATGGGGAATATCACCACCTCTTCTCATTCCTGCTTCAGGGGTAGGGAGGGTGCAAGGCTGAGTCTGTTCAACCAAGAAAAACTGTTCCTATCTCTTTTTGTCTGAAATAGGAATTATATGGCTCCCTCCACGTAAGAGACCACTACCCACAGACTTGGATGGGTGTTATTAAAATCTACTGGGTCTATTCTAGCACTTCCTGCAACTTTTAATGGAGAAATCAAAAAGAGGGGAAGACTGAGGGCCAGACATGATCCTGTTTTTTCCCCTGTTTCAAAGGCATTTAAATTACTTACCAAGCTTGGTGGTTGGTTGGGAGTGGAAAACTGAACCAGCATGAGGTCTTGGTCAATTGTAAGCAGCTTCCAGCTTCCCAAAGGCAATCCTATAATGTAGCAGATAGGGTGCTGAGGGTCTCTTTTAGACACAAATGCCTCACCACTCCCCTAGCCACTGAGCAAAGTTAGGTCCTACTGAACAGACCCTTCAAATGTGCTGAGTTCTAGACACACTGACACTCAATCTCCCTACCCTCCACACCATGCCAGTGTCTTAACGCCAGACACAGAATCTGTATTAAATAATTTAGTACTTAATTATTTTGTCAGATACTGTTAGCTGTTTTCCTTGTGTTCACTGGTTTTTCCAAACAGATTGTGAATGCATTAAGGCAAAGACCAGATCTCACATTCGTATTCAACAATTCAATTGGCTAGCACTGGGCTGCGGATGCACAGGTATCCAATGAGTGCTATTTTTGGACATGGCCATTTGGGAAATTTGTTTTGCTTGCCTATATTACTTGTTTTCCTTTTTTCAATGGGAGGTGGAGAGAAAGAGGAGAAAACAGATTTTTGTAAATTGAAAAATAAAAATATTCTAGAAAATGCTAACTGATTGATACATATGAAGGCTGATTTGCCCCGAAGAAAGGGCTTGCAAGGCTGTTGCAGGGCATATGAAATTAAGTCCAGCTCCTGCTGGGGCAGCTCATACCCCTTGCCCAGTGATGAATCAGAATGTGCTCCCCAGGGATCATAGTGACTCTGAGCTAACACATTCCCTTGCCACACCATACCAGTAGTCAGGGAGGTCACACTGCCTGTTTGGGTATTCACTGCAAACAGATCCTGTAGGAAAAAGGGGAACAAAGAACAGTCCCATATTAGAGGATCAGCTCAGCACCAAGTGAGTACTTTTTACAATGAGGTTTTGCATTTCTCTGGTTCCTAGTGGTCTAAAAGGATACAATCCCATGGTTTACGCCAATAGCTTTCATTGTCCTCAAGTAGGCAGTTGCCTCTTTGTACTAAAATCTAAGATACTGAAATCTAAGACTCAGAGCTCAGTGCTTGTGGAAAGAACCCTGGCTCTGGATTCAGGACGCCTCAGTTTACGTGTTAGCTCTGGTACCTCCTACCAGCATGGCACGGGCAAGTGGTTTCACTTCTCTAGGCCTCTTAACATCTGTAAAATGTGGGCGTTAAGTAGCCCTAGATCCTCTGCTTGTCTTGGTCTCTAACTGGTAGGAAAAAGAACACAAGTTCTCTTTCTGAATCCTGCCATCACCATCCCTGTCTAGGGGCAGAAAACCCAAAGAAGAATGAGATACTTACCTAATGGCCTATGGGAAGTACTAGCAGCTTTTTGGGCAAGATAAAGCTTGAGGGAAGTAGAAGGCTGACAACTATTTCACTGGTTACACCCTCCTTTTTTTTTTTGAGGGGGAAGGCAGGGCAATTGGGGTTAGGTGACTTGCCCAAGGTCACATGGCTAGTAAGTATCTAAGGCTGGATTTAAACTCAGGTCCTCCTGACTGCTGGGCTGGTGCTCTATTCACTGCTCCACCTAGCCACCCCTACAACCTCCTTCTGTCTCATCCAGAAGCCAGCTATGTGAGACATCCTAGGGAAACAGCCTCCTAAGCCCTAACACTGAGAACTCAGGGACAGGAAGAAGGGGAGGGCTAGAGACGGACTCCTTTCTCTTTCCCTCTAAAAATCCATATTCCTCTGGGACAGATCATAACTTAGAAGTGTCAGCTAAGAATGGCTCAACTGTCAATCAAGACCTGGGCAAGGATTAGTTGAGAGTCAACTAAAGGGTAAAAGTGAATTTTGCAAGGGAAGAAAAAAGAGACAGGAGCAGCAGAGACAAAGGACCGCTTTTCTCTGGCTATGCCACTCAAAATCATTAAATGTGCCACTTTTGGCAGGCAGGCCATAAAACGCCCAACCCTTGAAGAGCCATCTCCTTCTCCAAGGAGTGTAGGAGGACACGCTCTGCCTGGCTTGATTTCCTAGGGGAGGAGCCTCAAGTTTTGTGTTAACTAGTCAGGGATGTAAACCAGAGTTTCAAGTGCCCCAGGAAGGACAAGGTATGCCATTTCCAAGTGCAGAATCTTGCCCCAAACTAAACATATTCTTATAGCAAGAGGTACCCATTCTCCTCACCTGTCGGCTCCGCAGGCCAGAATCAAAGACGACTCTCTGACTATCTGCTGACCAACATCCCAAAGGCAACAGGTTACAATAGATTCCAGAAAAGTGATCTAAGGAAAAGAATCAGGCCTGTAATAGAATCTTAGAAAACACATGACTTACAACAGCTTTTTCACTACCCAAAGAATAAAAATTTAGGCCTCTGAGAAGGAAGCTTGAGACTCAGAGGTAGAGAACAAGAGTCACTTGGAGACTTTCACTGCTCAGAAAGGAATGAGAAAGACAAGAAGGTGAATTCTGTTTCCACCACGTATCTTTGGAATCAAGGCTGGCTGAGGAAGTGAATGTGGAAAACAGCTTGTCCTGCAGTATTAAAAAGCTAGCCCAGGGAGAGAAAGAGAAATACTATTTGGGGCAAGAATTAATCCCTGGGTGAGAGGAAAGAGGGCCCATGAAGGTCAAGGAAAAGCAGTCTTCAAAGGTTTCTTAGAAATCTGACTGAAAACTATTAGGGCCCTAGGGTGGATATGAGTTTTAAGGGGGAAAAAAAAATCTAAGTGGAGTATCTTCATTGAATAACACATACACATAAAAGGAACGTGGGCAGTTTTGGAGTTTGCCTAGAGAAAGAAGCCTCCTGTTGGCCTAAATTCTGATAGGTTTACCCCTTTAAAATCTTGGGGCTTCAGTTTTTTCATCTCTAAAACTGGCACTAAGACATACCTAGATTCCAGGGTAGTTAAGAATAATCCTATTAAAATAACTGCATAGAAGTCTGGGCATGAAATAGAGCCTAAAAACACATATAAGTCTATGGTGCATCTTGTAACATAAAACCTAAATCACAATTATTTGCCACCGTTCCTATATTTGGAATTTAGATACTTCCTAATAGTGTAACTAAGGGCACGTTTATTTCCTCATCTGCAAAATGGGGATACTAATCCTTTTGCAGAAAGCTTGTAAGCATCCGATGAGTGACTGCTCCTGTTACTGATTCTCTTTAGACAGCTAGTCCTGTGCTATTCAGTTAGGTTACAAGAGGCATGGAGATGGGTACTTCTGGAGCACAGGTACTGCTTAATCCTCCTGATGCCTAAGAGGCAGAGTAATACTAAAAGCCTTCTTAAAGCGAGTTAGGACATCCTCACTAACATGTGGGCCATAAACAAGAAAAGGCTCTATTCTGCATGTAAAATCTTATTTAATGTACACACACACGTTAAGAGACACAGTGAGGTGGTGCAGTGGATAGAGAGCACTGGGCACTGACTCAGGAAGGCTGGTTTTCATATCCGGCCTCTGATGCATACTGGCAGATCACCTAGCTGTGCCTGCCCACAAGGTTGCTGTGAGGATCAAGTGAAATAATACTAAGTACTTAACACAGGGCTCGGCACACAGAAGGTGCATAATAAATGCTTATTCCTTCCTCATCTGTGACATCATAGGTACAGTCTCTATTCCTCTGTGTGGGGGTACATATATTTAGGTCTGGCGTCAATGGCTTTATCTGCATACAGAAGAAACCCAGGGTGCTGACCTAAGGCACACCCAAAATCACCCAGGTAATTCTGGGATCATGCCAAGAAAGCCGAATGCTGACCACTGACTGACACACGGGATCTCTGGGCAGAGGGAGCACATAGCTGATCACAGTTACATGGTATTAGTGTTGCAAGACAGAGGAAAAGGGTACTAATCTGGCAGGAGGGGCTCCTTTTCTGCAGAGGAGTTCGGGTTCCTAGAGAGCCTCATATTACAGAGACACACAGTTGCTCTCAGTCCCCAAAAAAGGACCTACCAACCCAATGAGCCTCTCCAGGAAGGTCTTTCATGCAAAGGGTATCAAGGCCCAAAGCCCCGCAAAGCTTCATCCTAATGTATGTTTTTGGCCCCCAGAGGCAGGACTATTTCTAGTCACAACAGCAAGGGCTGCTCAGGTCCAGCTGGGTCTAGGCCTGACTAACCCTACTGCTACCTCCAGGTAATGAGGTTGTTACTTGGTGACAGACTTTCAAACCACTTTTCTAAGAGAGGACAACTCAATACAGGGTGAACTGATAAAGCCATAAAAGGGTTTTCTTTCCAGCTGAGAAGGTAATTTGTAGTCTTTGAATGTAGATCTAAACTACACCCCCAGGCCAGAAGCCTCAGCCTTCCCAGTGTCCTCCATGTTGTCCTGTTGTGAAGGGGGGACCATTCTCTGCACATTCCCCACCCTTGATTACTGTTATACAGCAGCAGCTCTTCATGGGCTCCCCTTGCAGTCAGGAGACTACAATAGTAGGAGCCTATGTTTCTATAGAGCTTTGATGTTTGCCAATTACTTTCCTCACAATAACCCTGAGAGGTAAGATCAGGCACCAATTTCTCACTTTACAAATGAGGAAACTAAGGTTTACAGGTTAAGCACTATGGTATAGAAGTAGGAAGTATTCAGGCAGCAACCCAGGTCTGAGCTCTTTTCACTAGGACAGCAGCCTCTGAAAACTTGTCAAATCCACACAGAAATCTAAGGCAAGCAGGCAGGTAGGTTCTAGCGTAAGGTCAGAGCTGACAGGTATAAACAGGCCCCTACCCAATGAACTAGTAAAGTGATCTTCCCTACAAGGACAGTGATACACAAGATTGCCCTGAGGTAGCTATACCAGCTGCTGGAATACCGAAGTAAAGACCCTGCCAACCTCTCTCTATGGAAGGTGAATAGACCTTACTACCCACCACCACTTGAGGCCTGTAAAATGACTAGTTTCCAAGGTACGATATCCCAATTAGAAGGTTTCCTTAAAAAGCTAGGTGATGAGGTACAGAAGTCAATGATTGAAAGTCTAATCCCTCCTCAAGTAGCATGCAATGCTTCAGAGAAGAACAAGACCCCAGGATTCATGCCTGGCAGGAGCTAACCTGTAATACTGCTCTACCCAACTCCTCCTTGGTAAGAACAATGTGTTCCCAAAAACAATGTTCCCGAAGGCTTCCCAAAACACCAGGGTTTCCAAAACCCCTCCTTAATGAGGGAGAGACTGGCATCCATAGCCCAGACTTGCCCATTAGCCCTGCCTCAGTGGGTCTCATTTTGAGGAGCACAGCACCTCAAGGTGAGGGCTGCCATGCCAATGGCATTAATTCCAGCCAAGTCAAGTCTTCATGGGCCTCTCCAATCTGACTCCAAACCCCCTTTCCAGCATGATGTCTCATTACTCCCCTGCAGGTGTTGTCTGTTGCAGCTAAACTGAATCGCTGCTATTCCACACACTGAACATTCCATCTCCTGACTGTCCTTTTCCACAAGTTCTCCCTTCTTCCTGGAAGGCAAAGCTTTATGGAAACTCCTCTTCTGTTAGCCAGTGTCAGCCCTTCATGAAGACTTCCCTGAACCCCTAAAGCTGTTAGTGATCTTGACCTTCTCAAGTTACCTTGCTTGATATTTATCTGGGGGTACTACCTCCAAGAGAGTGTAAACTTGCTGGAGCAGGGGCCGTTTAGTTTGTCTTTGCAGCCCCAGGACCTAGCACAGGGTTTGTGCTGAATAGAACTGTGTAAGGCATGGGGGCTCTGCCCCAAATCTCATGTCCTGAAGGGCAGCACAGTATACTGGAAACAATATTGGCTTTAAAATCAAGAGATCTGAGGTCTGCATGCTGGCTGTGCTCCTTACTACTTGTGTGACCTTGGGCAAATCTCTTCCTGTCCCTGGGACTGGTCCTTATCTGTAAGAAGGATGGACCTGTCTGTTTATAAAGTCTTAGAGCCACCAATTTGTGTGTCAGTAACAAGTTTGAAAATGGTATCTCTGTTGATTGTGCTTCTGCTTGGAACAGCTGTGATAATGCAAGTGTTGGGGCCTTTGATTCTTCTCACCCAAAAGATCAGGAGAAGGGAGTAGGAAAGCTTTAATCCTATCCAATTCCTGACAAAAGATAGGTCAGTGGAGGTAAATGGTTAACAGGGATTTGTCAAAGACTGACAAATGGGACATGGAAATTACACTAATAGCTGCCCAGAGATCTTCAAACACGCCATATCAAAACTACAGCAGAGAGGATGGCCAGGGAGTTGCACCCAACAAGTCACAGTCCCCAAACAAGTAATTACAAGTCATCAGCATCTCACCTTCCAACTGTCGGGGCACCACATCCACCACAACTGAGGTGACCTTCGTGTACCAGTCATACTGAAAGAAAGTGTGAGAATGGTCACATCTCAGCCGATGGAGTTTCACATATGGACCCAAATGGACTACCAGCCCAATTCCGCCTGGGCGTCAGAGAGTCTGACTCATGAGAGAGCAGAGTCCAACTCTTAACTTGGCTCAGAAAGGCCTCAGGAATTAATGTTAGTGATAGGGAGGAATCCTGACTATCTCTAACAGCATTGTCCTGCCTACAATCTGGACAAACCTTTCCTACTGTACCAGATAAGATGTTAGCACAGGCTTATAGGCACTTCTCAGGGAGGTAGACCCTTATTATGAGATCACTTTCTAACCACCTAAATAAAAAGACAGAACCCCAAACTGCCAAGTGTGTTTTATTAAGATCTCTAACCCGGCTAACTCTAACCCAAAGATAAGAATCTTGGCTCTAAACTGCTTTTCCCTCATTACTTAGGGGTGTACCTCCAATGCAAAGAGAAGCTGCACAGATATGCTCCAAGATACACCAAATCAATCCATTCACATTTATTAAGCACCTACAATGCCCCAGGCAATGTGCTAGGTGCTAAAGATACAAATGCAAAAAAGGAAAAAATTCCAACTCTCAAGGAGTTTACATTCTAGAAGGAAAAACAACAAGGATGTATATTAATAAATGTAGAATAATTCCCAATGTCTATAGCTACTACAGTCAATGCTCAGGTGCTAAGACAACCTGGATTCGGCAGGACTCAATGACCCACCACTGCCTCTAGCTGAGTAACAATAAATGGTCATTCACCAATAGGGATCACAAGATACAAGACATGCTCACATGGCCTATAGAGAGAGGTGAGGTTGGCCTGTCAGGGACTGACTCCCTCATCTCAATCTGAGAACAGCAATACTCAATGGCAGGCTTGCTCCAGACTCACCAAGCACAACTGGCTGCACTGTTGATGGGGACTGAGGTTTGTGTACCGCAAATAGATGATACGACACTGATCTGGACTCAGCCGGGGTGAACACACGGCCACGGAGTCATCTGAGAGGAGCTCTGTGACAAGAAATATAGTTTGAGGAAGGGCACAGCCTGCACACTGGAAGGGAGGCACAACACTGGACTCCAATCCTTCAACCACTAGAATAAAATTTAAAAGATGGGCACAGCTGGGTAATTGTGACATGTTCTGTTTTTATATTGATCTGCTGCTACTGAAATGAGCAGTATGTTTTGTGGGTATGATTTAGTCTTTGAATCATGTTATTGATAATGCTTACATTTTTAAGAATTGTGTGGAAGATCTCCAATAGCAAACATTCTTATTTCCCATTCTGTTCAGGGGTTCAAGTTTAAAAAAGAAAAGAAAGGAATCTGTGCTGGTAGGACCTAAGAAAGTTAGGGCACAAGTAGGACACAAAAAGTAGCTCACTTACCACATTTGCCACCAGTGAGGTCTACATAGAACAGAGCCGACCTGGAACCAGCAGAGAGATTCTAAATGCCCGAGCTTGGAGCCTTCCTAGCCCCACTATTCCTTCACCCCCTCAACAATGCATTGGAGGAGAGCTGACAGGCAACCACAAGAGTACAGAAAGACCCAGTTCAGAGCAAGTAGCCAAGCCAAGTATTGGAAGCACAAGGAGAAGTTAGACCAGCCTTGCCCAATCAATCTGTTCCCATTCTTCTCACCTGCGGTTGGTACAAAAACGCATTCCTAGTCGGAAAGGCTCATGCCACCAGCCCACAAACACCACACCAGTGTCACCAGGAGACCAGAATGCCTATGTGACACATAAAACCAAACTCAGAGCAACCGGTCAACCGGCCAGCGGAAGCGTGGCCAGAACTAGAAGGTTCCCAAGGGGCCAGGATTCACTGAGGTTTGTCATGCTGTCATTCTCACTCTCTCTCTCTGTGTCTCACACACACACACGCACGCACGCACGCACGATTTTACATCTCATCAACACTTAGGAGTCAAAGTATGGGGGCAGCCCTTGCTTCAGTGGTGACATTAGAGATAATAAATACCCTGTTCAGGACTCATTGAAAAAACCCAAGCTTTCATCACTGAACAGGTCCTGTTTCTAAACCCTCAGATGACCATCCTCAGAAGGATGGTTCCTTTGTCCTGGTCAGGAATAAGAGAGAATTGTGCTGACCTGTCCAGGGGAGACATTCTCTGGGACTCCTTCCAGCACTGAGATGTTCCCACTTTCAATATCCAGAACACACAGGACAGGGATACTTTTGGAAACCAAATTTTCTCCCCAGTCTTCATGAAATATATACTGATCCCCCTGAAAAAAGCAAAAACCAAACAGTCTCAAAACCCAGACACCACAAAAAACACGCTCAAACTAGTTTTATCAAATATTCCATATCCTCAACCCCATCAAATTTTCCAAGTGATCTTGATGGGGTGCTTTGGTGCTTGGACCCCAATTTCAAGATCACATTTCTCTCTATCCCTGACAGTTTTCTCCCTACTCCAACAATACTATGCCTAGCAGTTACTCATTAAAACAAACTATCTTTCCCCATTATAAGAACAAGCTGACCTCTGAAGAAATTCTTTTGTAAATACAGGACTATCTTGTAATCACAGAATTAGCATGTATTGATTCCCACAGTTATTGTATACAATTCAGAGGTCAAGCTACAGACATCAATTCTCAAAGCTAGCTTGCTATAGACATAACAGATCAAAAATACACCCTTTAGAAACCCCTTTCCTTGGTTTCCAGTAGTGAATGATGCCTGTGACTAAGGTTGTATGTTAGCATATCTGCCAGATAATCCACTACTTTTCTATATAAGCTTTAACATCATTCCTGTTAGATTGCAAGTTCCTTAAGGAGCTCTGCCCGCCATATTGGTGTTACAATAGACCTTTGCCAACTTGACTTAAAGAATGCTTGAGTCCATGAATTCATTCCAGATGACCTTCTCTTGTACTCCTGTCCTTGAGGGGGTCCCTGAACTTCTCAAACTGCATCAATCCCTTCTTAACTACTGTCTTAAAGCTATCATACTGAACACTGATTACTGCTACAGCAAAGATGGACTAAGGTCTCCCTTTAAGCCAAGGGAATGTAATTACAAAGGATTAGGGCAAAAACCAGTCTGTACCTTGACTGCTTGGTCCTGTTTCTTTGGCTTGGCTGTCTCTTCCTCACTGAGATCCAAGGTTTTGGTCTGGAAGAAAGATTCTGTCTTGGGACGTTTCTTTTCAGCCACGTAGAGAAGATGGCTCTCTGAGTGTGACCAGGACAGGCACCCAAAACAATCTAGGAAGAGAACAAAAATGCCTGAATCTTGCCTGGATCTGGGTTACCCAGTCACTGCCTATCCCTCCCCTCACTGGTGGCTGCCTTCCAGCCCTTTCTCCAGGCTCTAGATAAGACTGGCTTTCAATTCATAACAATAAAATGATACATTAGTGTGAGTGACTATTATTATTATTACTCTCATGGAATCTCACCATCCTCATACACAATCCCATGCTTCTCCAGCGCTGTTAAGTTGATGCTCTTCAGCTTACAATTCTTTGCCCAAACCTGAGGTGAAGACAGTGTGAAAGTCTCAGCTAGCTCCCCTCCTTCTGCTTATAGCAGTCAGTCCTTTCCTTCTCCAAAAGCAAGAACATCAGCTTTTTTTTTGGGGGGGGGAGCCTGGCTTAGGCATTTTCTATGAAAAAGTAAGCTCCCCAGGACTACCTCTTCCACCCACTTCCAGATACAGGCCTTATCTAATAGATGTTCCCTCACTCTGGCCCTCTAGGAGAACCCTCCACCCAAGTCAAAGATAAAGCCAAGTCTTGCACCAGGCCCTATAGGTACCACACCCCATGGTAATTAACGAAACCCCAGAACCAGGGCCAAGACTTGCCTCTAGGAACTGTTTTTCTTCCCCAGCCTTGGAACTCCCAGTCTTACGAAGCACAGCCTTCAGTGCCCCTGAGGGGGAATCTCTGCTCAGCAGCCTGCGGGAACATCATGACCAGATGACTCCTGGACCTGCCCAAAGCTAGTTCTGTTGGCTGGGAAGTTGCCAGGCCACAGGATTAATTCTTATCAAAAAATAATCCTCCTGAATTGTGCTTGACTATACATATTTGCTGCAAGGAATTTGTTTTTCTTTTTTTCAGCGGGGTGAAGAGGGAGAGAAAATAGATTTCTGCTCATTAAAAAAATAAAATTTATTTTAAAAAAATAACTTTTATTGTTGGGCTGGGCCTTCTCACAGATAAAACATGATATGAACCATATACTCAAACAAAAACCTAAATTCAATGCAACCTTCAAGACTTGGTTCAAATCCAAACTCCTTCAACTACTCAGGACACCCAAGGATACCTCCCTTCTCTGAATTGCTAGTACATTTATCATCTATATACCACTTAGTTGATTAGTAAAAAGATGAGGGAATCAGGAAGTTTGGGGTGAAATGAAAAAGGCAATGATATTTTTGATCCTAGGGTTCACAATGGGAGATCAGGAAGGAGTGGAGGCCTAGATGTCCCAGTGAGGATAAAAACCAGGTCAGTCAGTGTGAGGGAGTTTTAGAAGGGGAAGGGAAGTGCCTTGGAGATAGCACAGGTTTTGAATGACAGTTCTGAAAGACTTCAAGACTCGTGGAGATGAGAGGTCTGGAAAAATGTAAGGAACAGTAAAAAGTCAGTGCTAACCAGTTTAACATTAATCCTTCTCTAATTCTTTTACCTTCCAAAACTCTCTCTAAAGGGGCGGCTAGGTGGCGCAGTGAATAGAGCACCAGCCCTGGAGTCAAGAGGACCTGAGTTCAAATCCAGCCTCAGACAACTGACACACTTACTAGCCTTAGGACCTTGGGCAAGTCACTTAACCCCAATTGCCCTGCCCTCTCCTCTCCAAAAAAAAAAAAAGAAAGAAAAAAAAATTAAACTCTCTAAATAAACCATAAACTCTGGGAGGATAGACTTACCTCCCACAGAATGGCCCTGCAAGTAGTTGGACATTCAATAAAACACTTTCTGAATAAAACTGCATCAGCTCATAGGGAATACTAGGAGAAAATACTGAAGCAGACTCAGCTAGCTTATCCAGGTGGCTACTGTGACCTATCCCAGAGATGCAGACCAGAAATGAATCCTTGGGAGAAGTAGGATCAGGAACTTCAGAACAAGTATCCCTGCAAACGGAGGTCCTGGGGCTAGTCCCCTAACACTTACTCCCCCTTGGTTTCAATGCTGTTGCCCGCAGGTCCAGAAAACACCACAGAGCCACCATCGTGGAACACAAGATACTGGCGGCAGAACCGGATGCTCTCCATCCGATCCAGGTCTCGCTGGGTCCATTCTGTAGGGGGAAGCCCAGAATCTGCAGCCCCAACTCAGCCTGGTTTTTCATCCAAGCTCCCCACCCCACGCCCTTCCCCATCCCTCCCCACCGATGTAAACGACTTCACTTTCTTCCAAAGAGGCCACCAGGACCTCAGCAACATAGTAAATTAAGAGGCTCAGATTAATAATAAGAGGATTTAAATGGAAGGAGAATTTAGTTTCATCTAGTACAATTCCATCATTTTACAGAGAAGCAAACTGAAGTCCAAACAGAGGGATAACTTGCTCCAAGTCCTCCAGAAAAGCTATTTACCAGAAGGTGGGTCTCCTACCTCCCGAGGTTATCCCGTACATCCCAGAGGCCTCCTGCTCCTCTCCATAGCCATGACCCCAAGCCCAATCTCCCGGTACCCGCTCCTGCCTCAGTTTTCTCTTAAGGTTAAGTCGGCCTGCACACGCTCCCTCCCGGGACTAGAAGCCCCCCAGCAGCCTCCCTCTCCGCGGTCCCCACGCCCCACAGCATCCTTAGGTCCCCGGATCGTGCCCCCTTCCACACGTACACAAGCAGACACGTGCACGCAGGCCCCCATGTACTTCCCACGCCTGAGGCCGGTGACTAGCGGCCAGTGAGCTCGGCCAGACCCCCGAGAGGCCAGGCTCACCCTGCCGGGTGAGGGCTCCCTTCCCTCCTCTCTCCCCTCCTCCCTCCCCGTCCGGCCCCCCGCCGCGGCACCTGTATGCACTGTGCGGTACTTGCCACCGTACTGGGTGGTGACCTCGGGACCCAGGCCGGCGGTGACCAGCGCGGGGTGGCGGCTCAGCGCTCGGTACAGCGCCTCGGCCTCGTCCAGCTCGCTCATCAGCACCTGCGCGGGGGGAACACACGGGTCAGACCGCGGCCGCCGAGCGGAGGAGAGCTGAACCGGAGCCGGGACTGAAGTGCGCCGAGCCCGTACCTGTCGCTCCATGGAGGTTGCTCCTGAACTTCTGGGGGCGGGGACGCTCTGCAGCCCGGAAAAACCGGATCAGCTGTGGGGCGGAGCCCAGAGCGCATTTCCGCAGCTCCCGAGGGCAAAGTGCTCGGGTTGGACCCGCCCCTCCACGGTGCGTTCCAATAGAAAGCGGAGGTGGGACTAGAGCGGGTGAGGTTCAGGGAAGACGTTGTCTGACTGCTTTCTCACCAATCTCCGCCAGTTTCCTTACGGCCGAGGTCGCGCTCCACCAAAAGACACGCCCTCTCCTCTCCCTCGAGGGACGGGGCGTCAGGAACGCGGCTCTTCTGGTTGGTGGGTGTGGGCGGGGACTGTACCTTTCCTTCAGTACGCCCTTGTCCTTTTAGCTAGGCCCGCCCCTTCAGTTTGTCTGGGCCTGGGATGTGCGGAAGGAGTTTGATGCTGCCTGTCTACGTGTAATAATCCAATTGTTTTGATCTGTATCTTGCCACCGGACCCAGATGGCTCTGGAGGAGAGAGTGAGGCCGGTGACTGCATAGCCCTCTCTCACTCAAATCCATTTCTCTTGCAAGTCAAGTCATCACCTCCCTGGTGTCATGGTCCTCTTCCAGAACGAAGGACAAACGACATGTGTAGCAATCCAACATCCTCCGGCAAAAGCAACCATTTACACACGTCTTCTCAGAAGTCCCTATGTCTTAGACGATTCTACTTAACCAGCATTTGTTTAAGCACCTATGTGCCAAGGCTCTGTGCTAAGCACAGGAGATGCTGATAAAAACAAAAAGGATTCTCCTCCCTTCCCCCCCATAAAACTCAGAGCCTAAGGAAGAGACGGCATGCCAGCAGCCAGGTAAAAATAAGATATAGACAGAATAAAACGGGGCATAGTCTCGTAGGGAAGGCACTATCATTGAGTAGAACCAAGGAAGGGATGTCTGCAAGAGGTGGGACTTTGACTGAGATTAGAAGGAAGCCAGGGATAGTAGGAGGCAGAGATAAGGAATTAATCTACTTATTTTCCTAATATTATATTGGGAAATAACCATCTTAGAGCAAGGTTGCAAACTCCTTCCATACTTGGAAAGATCCAGGCTTTTATCTTTGGGTGAGCTCCCTTCACCAGGTTGGTGGCAGTCCCCAGGATCATAAGATCTTAAAATTGGAATGGGCTCTATAAGTCACTTTGTTGAACCCCCTCATTTTATAGAAAAGGAATTAGGCAAATGCCTTAGATAACTGTTCTTAGTGATGATTAGGAATTTGATTGGTGTGGTGACTCTCTCCAGTGAATTTGGAGTTGCTTTCTGATTTCCTCAGCAGATGGCTATGGATGAGTTGCTGTTGCCAAAAATAATAATATTAATAATAAACTTATCTGTCCTGAAGTCCTAAGGCCATAGAACTATGACTGGAAAAGGTCTTACAGGTCAAGTCCAACACCTTCATTTAACAGACAAATTGAGGGCAAGAGGTAATGAGTGATGTCCTGTGGGGGGCTGGGCTCTGATTGATTTGATCAAATCAATTCAGGGCACCTGAAAGCCTTGCTACATTTCTAATCCTCCTCCTCCCCCCTTCTAGCTCTTGTGTTGTCTTCTATTACAATTCAGAGACTGTCTTTGCATCCCCAGTGCTTAGCACAATGCCTAGGACATAGTAGGTACTCAATAGTAGGAGCTTCATTCATTCAAATACACCCAAGTACATCCAAGCCAGAAGCTGTAGAGTGGGAAGTGGAACTCAGGTACTGTCAAAACACTTGTGTACCAGAGCAGGGCAGGGAAGGGAAGGGAAAGGAGTCTATTTCACTTGTGTACTTCAGAAGGTTGTTGTGAGGAAATAATTTTGTAATAATTGGGATAGGGACTAAACCTGTTATTTGTTATAGAGAACTCTATATATGGAAACTCCCTCAATTATTGCTGGTCCAGACTTTCTTAGAGAGTGGCATAACGTAGTCCATCTCAAACTATGGTCCATAGATTCCAGAGGATCCCTGAGACCCTGTCATGGGGTTGGTGAGATTGAAACTATTTTTATAATAATAGTAAGATGTTATTTACCTTTTTCACACTCATTCTCTCAACAAGGGTACAGTGGAGTTTTCCAGATGACCCATGTTAATTAACAATTTAGCAGCAAACATAAAGACTGAGTTATTCCTTCTGCAGAATTGCACTTCTGCTGTCCAAGTGGATGAATCTACAGATATAACTGGACTGGCTCTTTCACTTTCATTTATTGATTATCAGCCCCAACTAATGGCTGAAGAAGAGAGTCTTTTATCTGAACACCTGGCCACAAACACAAGTGGTGCTGAAATATTCAAAGTCTTGGCTAACTTTCTTGAACCTCATGGTTCAGCACAGGACAACTGTTTTGACATTTGTACTGATGGTGCAAATCCAATGGTAGGTAAAACTGCTACTGGCCTGAATTAAGGCACCCCCAGGCATCGTGCAGTTAAAAAAAAGTAGAAGCCAGTTTCACTGAAGAATGTTCTTAATGAAGCACTAAAAATGAATCATTTTTATTAAATTTCTGCCCTTGAATACACATCTGTGTGATAAAATAGGTACAATGCATAAAACACTTCTGCATGCCACAGTAAGATGATTGTCTTGAAGAAAAACACTGATACAACTGAGTCATGAGCTGAACTAGCCACTTTTTTTTTTTTACCATCTTTACTTGAAAGAATGTCAGACAAATGAGAGTTATTCAGACACTTGGGTATCTGGCAGACATTTTCTTGAAAATGAATGAAGTGAGCCTGTTATATCAAGAAAAACAACTCACAGTGATAAAATTCAAACGTTTAAGTGAATATTAGAATTTTGGAAAACTTCTATTGGCCACCATCAGCTTCTCAGTACTTAAAGGTTTTTTAGCTGAGGTGGGTGGTGATATTTACAAATTTGATTTTTTTTAACGTCATATAATGAAATGTGTCAATGTTTGGAAGCTCTGCATGATTTAATGGACCGATAATTTCCAAATTTCCATGTTATAAAATCACACATAGGTAAAAGATCCATTCAAAGTACAAGATAGATCATTGGGTTTTAATGTATGAGAAGTTCACTGATGTAGTTTCCCTTGCAACTAACCTTTAAGAAACTAGTTGAGTTTTGGTGTAGTATCAGAGAAGATATCCACAATTATGTGGAAAGGCTATTAAAATACTCCTCTCTTATCCAACTCCATATCTGTGCGAAAATGGATTTCTTCAGATACTTCAACTAAAACAACATATCATAGCAGATGGAATGCTGAATCATATTTGACAATCCATTTGTTTTTTATTAAGCTAGACATTAAAGAGATTTACAAAAGTGTAAAATGATACCACTCTTCTCACTAAATTTGTTTTTGTTTTGGAAATTATAGCCATTTTTCATAAAAATATTATTTATGTTAACATGTATTGGGTTCATTATTGTTATTTTAAGTGAATTGATAAGGAAATACTTTTTAAATGATCAACTTTAATTCCTAATATGGTAAATATTGATAGATATATCCCACATAAACAAAAGCTCTTTGGGATTTCTAATCAGGGAATATAAAGAGTTCTCAAGACCTAAAATGAGGCATTGTGCCAAGCACTGGGGCACTGTGCTAAATGCTGTCACAGGCCTTCTTCTTCTTCCTCTTCTTCTTCTTCTTCTTTCTCTTTGTATTATCTTGTTAGCTCCCAAGAATTCAATTATCATCTGTATGCAGATGATCCCTGAATCTATATATCCAGCTCCCATTTATCTCCTGAGCTCCAAAGCCACATTACCAACTGTCTATTGGATATTTCAAATTGGATATCCAAAACACATCTCAAACTCAACATTTCCCAAACAGAATTCATTATAATTGCCCCTAAATCCTCCCTTCTTTTGAACTTCCCTGTTATTGTCAAGGGTATCACCTTTCTCCTAGTCACCTATGTTTGAAACCCTGGTGTCAACCTTGTCTCCTTGCATGCACCCATCTCACCTATCCATTCAGTTGGCAAATCCTGTGATTTTTGCCTTTACAACACACTTGTATATGTCCCCTTCTCTTCATTCATATAGCTACTACCCTACTTCTGACCATCATCACCTCTTTTCTGGATTATTGAAATAGCCTTTTAACTGGTTTCCCTTCCTCAAGTCTTTTCCCAGACCAATCCATCCTCCACTTAGCTGCCAAAGTGATTTTCCAAAATGGAGTCAGACCTGTGTCACCTCCCTATTAAATAAATTTCAGTGGCTCCTTATTAACCTCAGGATCAGATGTCTTTTGTTTGGCACCTGAAGCTCTTCATAACCTTGCCTCCTCCTAGCTTTCCAGTCCTGACTTACTTCCATGAGGTCTACAATCCAGTCATACTGGCCCATTTGCTGTTTCTGGAATGGGACACTCTCCCTCCTTCCTTTGCACCGCTTGTCTCCCTGGCCTAGAATGTTCTGCCTCCTCATCTTTCATTTCTAGAATTCCTGGCTTCCTTTGAGACTTCATTCAAATACAACCTTCTGCAGGAGGCTTCTGCTGGTCCCTGCCTTTCCCCCACCCCCAGCTGCCAAAGTTACTTTCTATCTATTCTACATATCCCATATGTACCTAATTATTGACATGTCATCTGCCCCACTAAAACATGAGCCCCTTAAAGGCAAGGGCTATTCATCTCTTGATCTATAACCCCAGCACCCTGGCATATACTAACTGCTCACTGATTGATTTTACAGTAACAAAACAACTATGGTATCATAGAGAGAATCTAGTTAAATCTAGAGCTTTCAGATGCTAATTCCAAGGCTCATTCCCCTCAGCTCTGTTTTTTAAAAAGTGCGATATTATCACCATGAACTAGTTAACTTTAATCTCTCTGAAACTCAATTTCTTCATCTGTAAAAAAAAATGAGGATAATAATATTTGCCCTCATAGGATTGTTGTGAGAGAAGCATTTTGTGTATCTTAAAATGATGCAGAAATAATATAATTATTAAATCTTTAAGGGTGGGGTGCTATGGACAGGTTGAAGGTGCACCTGTGAGGGGGAACCTGGGAACAAAAGCAATGGGGAGGACTTCAGGTTTGCATCTATGTTACCAGGTTTGGAGGCTAAACTGTGGCCTGGTGGAAGGGTGTTGGATGTCTGTTCTCACCCGTTTTAGAATCTGGTGTGGATGGCTTCTTGCTTTTTTCTTAAAGGTAAGGGTATACTTGGGAAAGCTGATGTTATTGACCAATGTTAAATTGGTTTTGGGGTTTTTTTTGGGAGGCAGTGAGGTTGAGTGACTTGCCCAGGGTCACATAGCAAGTAAGTATCCAAGGCTGAATTCAAACTCATTCTCCTGACTCCAGGGTCAGTGCTCTAACCATTGCACTACCTACCTTCCCCTGTCAAATTGGTTTTAAAATATGTTTAGAAATATTTACAGTAGCATTTTTTTTCTTATAGCAAAGAATTAGAAGCAAAGTGGACACCCATCATTTGGGGAAATGGGTGAGCAAATTACCGCATATGAGTTGAAGGGATATTATTGTGCCGTTAGAAATTATGAAAAGAGTAGATTCAGGGAAACCTGTGAGGACTCTATCAACAGAAGAGTAAAGTAACAGAACCAGAAGAACAATTAATACAATGCTACATCACTACAAAGGAAAACAGCTTGAGGAGACTTGAGAAGGGTTAACCCCAGCTTCAGAAGATAAAGCAAACTTCCCACCTCTTGGCAGAGAAATGATAGACTACTAGTGCAGAATGGGATATGTATTTTCAGACATGGCCAATATGTGCATGATTGCACTTATGTGTTACATAGGAAGGGGTTTTAATGGTGGCAGGAGAATTGGGGGTATGTGTGTGGAGGGGTAGGATAATGATGCTAAAAGGAAGAAAATAAAGGAAAGATGGTCAATGAATCATTAAGAAACTAAACAGGGGCGGCTAGGTGGCACAGTGAATAGAGCACTGGTGCTGGAGTCAGGAGGACCTGAGTTCAAATCCGACCTCAGACTCTAAACACAAAAACTAGCCATATGACCTTGGGCAAGTCACTTAACCCCAACTGCCCTCCAAAAAAAAGAGCATAAGAAAATTCAGAAGGGGACACAGATAAGCAGGGCAGTGTTAGAACTATAATACTAACAGGTACCCAATATCATGCTAAATTTGAAATACATGAAAAAAGCTGTTAATACTGGACATATGTGGTTTCCTATTCAGTTGTCTTTTTCTGTGTTGGTTTTTTTTTTGTATAGAGAAATAGTCATGTTTGTTTATGTTTGTCGAGTTCATGATAATTTAAAAAAAGACAACAAAAACAAAACACCCTAATTGGGAAGTTATCTGATCTGCCTACAGTGCCCAGTTTTCTGCTTGGTAAGCTCTCAGCAGTGAATGTTCTTTCCTACCTAAAGAGAGCCCCCAAATTCCTTAAAGCCATTCTACTCCCTGGACATTGACCTTGTAAAATGTATTTGGGGAGCTATAGGCCTGGGGACAGGAGTAGATGCTTGAATAAATCATAGCACAACTACATGATACAAGATAGCTGAGGGGGTGGGGGGTGGAATCTGCCAGAGGCTTCATATTAAATGGTAGCAATCAGTGATTTCTCTAATGTACTTGGTTTCAGAAAAGAAATAGAGTTCAGAGGGACCTCTGAGGTCATCTAGTCCAACCCTGACATGAAACAGGAATCCCTTGGACAAGAGATTCTGTATGTACCCAATTATTGACATGTTGGCACAACCCACCAGAATGTGAGCTCTTTAAGGTAAGGAACTGGTTTTTCCTTTCTTTGTTTTCCCAGCATTTGAAATCACCCTTGGGTGATCTTGGGCAAGTAAGTGAACCTCCCTGGGGCCTTGGTTTCAACATCTATAATTGAGGGGCTTGGACTCCAAAGTCCCTTCCATTCCAGATTAATGGCCCTATAATCTATGAAATATATAAAATTGCATTAATTCTTTCTGGCTATTGATTCATATGGTCCTTAGAGTCCTTGAAAAACTCTAGGATCTTTTCACGTGTAACAGATCAGACATTTCTCCTTCATTCTGTACTTGCATAGTTGATTTTTTTGAACCCAAATATAGAACTTTACATTAATTCCTACAAAATGTTCCATCTCTTTTGAATTTTCCCACTGCTTCAGGTTACTGAGATTTCTTCATTTACTAAGGTAGTCTAGACCCCTTATCCCAGGGGGAGGAGAAGGGAACACAGCTTGGATGACTGATGATGAATGGATAGGTATAACCACTGAACACCAAAAGAGTTCCCCAGTCCTTTACTCCTGATGGGCATTTCCAAATGTTCCTGAGCCTGTTTACCCTGAGCTGGTGCATGTGTAAAGGAGACCAGCTCCTTTTGTTTACTCCTGAACATAAAATAGTATATGCCTCAATACTCAGGAGCCATTCAGATCAGTCTACAGACAATTCAGTGATTGGAGTCAATGAATCCAATGAACATTTGTTAAATATCTTCTATGGCCAAGGCACTGGGAAAACTTATCCTTGCTCTGATATGTTCAGGTACAAAGAAAGGCTCTAAGGCGGCTATATCTCCGACTGGCACGAGACCTTCTTTTAATAACTCAAAATAGGCAAATTCCCTGGGACTATGAGCTGTATCTTTGTTCCTTAAATTCAGCAGCACGTTACACATTTTGAAACTGTTGTCCAATATATAGAGTTAGCCTACTCAGTTTCATTTCTTCCATGCAGTCACAAGAATGCCAGATATGCCATGATCTAAGTAGCTGAGAAAAATGGTGAATGGTAGGGCCAAGGACAGAGCCCTTCTACTGTTACTCCTTTCCCTCCCTTCCAGGGAGATTAATGGATTAATCAGTTCATTAATCACAGATCAGGTAGAAGGGGAATTCATGGAGCTACATCTTGGGCAGATATAGATCAGATCTGCTGGGTCTTCTAGAGGAGCCATCATAAGTTTACCAAGGGAAATTACTGAACCCATTGGGCCAGTATCCTAGGTGTCTCTGTTGAGGTCTCAATGACCCAGAGCTTTCTGGGGCCTGATTGGGAGCCAATAAATAAACCAGGCAATAAGCATTATTGTGCATACACTGTCCACTGTAGTAGGTGCTGGGAATATGAAGGTAAGAGTGATCAGTCCTTGTGGAGTTTACAATCTAGCGGGTGGAGACAAACACATATAGATAGGAATATGCAAAATAGATACAGGATAAAGACAAGAAGATATTGGGAGGAAGGCGTTAGTAACCAGGGGGATCAGGAAAGGCTTCATTAGGAGCCTTCAGCAGGAGGTGGCTCCTGAGCTGAGTCTTGAAGAAACTGGGGATTCTAAGGGTCAAAGGGAAGAACAGTCATTAATAATAATAATAGTGAACATTTAGAAAGCATATACTATGGGCCTGGCACTGTGCTGAGCATTTTACAGACAATATCTCATTTGATCCTCACAACAACACTGGGAGGTGGTTGCTACTAAACCCATTTTACATTTGAGAAAACTGAGGCACAGAGAGTTTAAGTAACTTGCTTAAGTCCACAAAGTTGTTACGTGTCTGAGGCTGGATTTGAACTCTGGACTTCCTGAGTCTACCAAGTCCAGTGCACTATCCAAACGCACCAGCTAACTGTACAGGGGTTGCATTTCAGACATGGGGGACAGCCAGTTCAAAGGCAGGGAGTTAGTTGGAAGATGATGTGCCATATGTGAGTAACTGTAAGAAGCACAGTTTGGCTGGAGGGTAGTGAACGTGAAGGAGAGTTATGAGTAATAAAACCAAAGAGCTAGGATGAATCCAGAAGCTGTGTGGAGGACAGACTGGAGTGGGGAGAGACTTGGGGCAGGGAGGCCACTTAGGAGGCTATTGTAATAGTCCAGGTGAGAGTGATGAGGACCTGAAGTAGGTGATTGGAGAGAAGGGAATGGATACAAGGGAGTTAGAAATGGTGATGTGACAACTTGATTGACTATGAGGGGCTGGAGCTGAGGATGACACTAAGGTGGGGAACCTGGATTACTGGAAGAATGGTGGTGTCCTCAAGAGAAATGGGCAAGGTTGAGAGAGGGCCAGGGGAGGGGAGGTGCTGAGTTCTGTTTTGGCCATGGTGAATGCTGGTTGCCTAGGGGACATCTAGTATGAAAGGTCCCACAGGCGGTTGAAGCCAAAGCAGCCTCCCTGGATCAGCAGAACAAACATCTTTTTGTGGATACTTGTGTTTACCTGCAAATTACTTCTTGCCCCCACCCTCCAGTAAAAGAGGAACAATGCAGGAGTCGACCCATGCTTTATAACAAGTCCTTTTATTCTGTTATCACAGAAATACCTTGTAGGGGCAATATCTCATACTGAGTCACAATACAGAAGGTGGTACATTGAAATACTACAGAGTTCTCACAGGGCGCAGCAGGACAGACACACGATTGACAATGTTCAGATAGAGGACTTAGGTCATTGCACTTACAACTGTAAACTTGTTGGTTTGACTTTGTACAACCCCTCCCCCCACCCTTGCCCCATCAACAACAAAAAAACCCCACCCCAAAATGGAATAGCCAAGAAAGGCATGGAAGCCACCAGGTAGAAGGGGCTGGGAAAACCATAAGAATTCTACAGATGACTGACTCCTCTGCCTTGGGAAAGGAGAGGGGAAGAAAGAGGAAGGAGAAGAGAAGACTTGAGGGAAGAGAAGGAAAGGTTAGGGGAAGGCCAAAGAGTTGTGGGCCTCAATCCCAAGGACTAAATGAGGCAGTCTCTCTCCCCCAAACACACTCTCCTTACTCTCTCTCTCTCTTGTACACACACACACACACACACACACACACCCATTAAAGTATTGGCTTTCTCTTTTTGTACATCAAAATAAAAGGTGTGCTGGTGTTGGGAAGTGAACCCCCCAACACGAGTTGTGGTTTAAGTTTTCATCTCCTTGCCACATGAGATTTACACACTGTACAATGTATTTACATGCCAGGAATGGAGAGTGCAGGTCATGGTGACCCCAAGAGAGATGACCCCTGGGGGAAGAGGGCCCGGGAGGATGTCGGACTGTATGCACTTGTCACACCAGAGGCTCTCTGGGAAATACTGGCCATTCTGAGGGTACCCGAAGGGGAGGCCACTGCTTTTGGAGAACCAACAACATGGACAAAGAACATGGCTGTATCTAGCGATACTTAGGGGATGAAGATCTTCTCCGGACATCCTCGAATCCTCAGCTTTTGTTTGGTTCTAAATGTTATTAAATGATCAGATCCAAGGGCAGGAACTGATCAGAGAAGCTCACATTGTCTCCCTTCTCTGAGGCAGGTGGTATATACACTACTAGACTGGAGGTCAGGGACTCTGGGTGCTAGTTCCAAGTCTACTACCAACTGATTTTATGTTCTAGGGTGACTTATGTCAGCCCTCTCAGCCTGTCTCCCAATCTGCAAAATGAGGGAGTTGGATTAGAGGACCTTTAGAGTCCCTTCCAGATCTAAGGTTCTGTGATTGTCTCTGGGGCTGGGAAGGGGTCAAAGGAGTCAAGAACTATTGATAACAGGGCTATAATGAGTGCATGTGCTTTCCAAAGAGGAAGCTGCTGGACAGAGGTAGCCTCCACGACTGTCAAAGGTGAAGTATGGAGAATGTGCTAGCTTTCCATTGGTGGACGGAATCCTCAGTACAAATAAAGTATGTGTGGAAGCACCCAACACCTGCCCTCCCCCCCCATGCAGCAGAAGAGATCCAGAACCCTACCTGTTCTATCCTCTCCCCACCTCCTACTCCAGGGACATCCCTAGTATTCTTGGCTTCGTACAGTGGGTAATACCCTCATGTCACTTGGGCCTGGTGCCTTAGCAGGACTTAGTGCCAAGCACCTTCATCTGAACTGCCCAAAGTGTTATCTTGACCTCCAGGTGGATGCCCCTTATTTATGTCCACAGAAAGTGTTCTAATTCAGGTACCAGACGGTTCTCCAGCCAAGAATCTCCTCTTAGGTACCATCTGGGAGCTCAGAGGAGAGATGGGTTTGGGGTAGAGACTGACTTCACACATGGTCCAGGCTAGACAAAGAAGGGTTAGATAGAGGGCAAGGGCTTATCACAGAAAGGAACCCTCTGCTCATACCTTGTAGTTTGGTCTTGGTCAAGTAATTGAAACTCTCTGCCTCAGTCTCCTCAACAGGAAAACAGGGAGAGTAAATATTTCTCCTTCTCTACTTTACACACATCTGGTAGATAATTAGAAAAGATCATACATGCAAGGTGAGCTGAGCTCCTTTGAAGAGGCCATGTCAGTGAGAGGTATTGTTACCAATGTGATAATAATTGTAAAGCGCTTAGCACAGTGCCTGGGCACATAGTAGGTGCTTAATAAATGCTTATTCCATTCCATTCCATTCCATACTTCAATGAGAAGAATCAAACAAAAGGCAGACACCATTAAGAATACTAGTCCCCATGGAAGTGCAGCAGGAAGTTCAGACCATCCCTAATACAAATGTTGACTGGTCAATACAAACTGGGAACTGCTCACATGAGTCACCTACTAATTATCCTTATAGCTAAGGCCATCAAGGTCCTTCTTATCTATCTCTGGGGAGAATGAAGACCTGGTCAAAGCAGGCCCGTTCCCCCATTGTCTTTCCACACATAGTCTCTCTAATAATGTCTCATCCATTCCCATTAAGAAGTAGTCTTTTCTCAGTCATTTGTCCCTGCAGACTGGGGGGTTAGGAAGGTCCCCTCCACTCAAATTACCACCAAGACGCATAGCCCTTTGAGATGAGTTAAACCCTTTGAAGGTTCTTGGGATAGCCTACCAAGGCTCTTCTGGACTCAGATAGAGGGACCAGGATATATCCTTGGGGAAAACCAGACCAAAATGAGGCTCTAGGCAAGGAAGCTTCAAGGCCTGGAGTCTCTGAACAGAGAGAGAAGTCTCCCCTCCTGAGTCCAAGAGCTGCCAAGAAAAAAAATGTAGGAAACAGGAACTTCCAAGAAATGTATGGTACAATCCAAATAGCTCTGGAAAAAGGCTAGGCTGTGGGCTCAATGCCATCTATGTGCCTGGGCCCCCTGGGAACTTTCCAAGGCATGGTAGAAGTCAGTGCTGCCTTAGAAATGGTGGTCTAGGGAAAGAAAATCTTGGTACCTCGCCAGTCCAGAAACCCTCAAGGGTCCCAGAGTTTGGATGTCCTTTGCCAATCTGTCTTTGTTTCATTTCCAAAAGTCAGCAGCTCCAATGCTGGTCTTCATAAATGCCAAGGATTATTTCTTTTGCCCCCTAGTCATTCTGGGCCCTTTTTTTTCTACAGCCTTTGAAAGTTTTGGGTTTTGTCTTTTTTTTAAAGCTTTAGATATGGGCTGAAGTTCCTATAAAGTCTCTCTTTGATCAAAGCTAAGAAAGGAAGCCTCCAAATCCTGAGTCCTAGCCCTTCCTCCAGGGAGAAGTGGAGCAATCTGAGATTTTGTGCTTACTTTAGCTCCTTAGTGGCTCCATTCCCTTTCAAGGAATGGCCTGCTTTAGTCAAGACTTAGCAGCACTGATAAAATGAAGGTATAACAGACCTCTCCACAAGAGGACAACCAAGAAAACAACCTTTCAAGTCCTAACCCAGAGCCCATTGGTATCAAATCCATTTTTTGGAAAATGGATTTCCAGGCCCCCCCACAAAGCCCTGGGACAATGGAGCTATGTTGGGTTTTGAGTTTCACAGAAGCTGAAGGCTCCAGTTTACTGCAAACAGACAGTTTTCTAAGCCCTGAGCACAGTCCTTGGGGAATCCTCACAACTGGGGCCAACAGAGGTGAGATAAGCTCATTGAAGGATAGAAATTCTACAGTAGATATCTGGGATTGCTCAAACTCTCTTCTGAATTGCTTTTAAATCTTCTCCATTTCAAGGCTCGTGGTATTGTCTCAGCTACAGGCATTGGGGTGTATGGTCTGTGTGTGGAGGTGGTGACAGCGGTGGTTCTTTGGGAAGACTGGTATAACGAGAAGGGCACTGAATATGGAGTCAGATGACTCAGACTCACATCCCACCTTTACTGTTTACTTCCTGTGTGACCTTAGTCAAAAGTTACTGCCTCTTCTTTCTCTGGCCCTCAGCTGACCCATCTATATAATGGGAAGGGGAGGGGAGGAGTTGGATTAGATTTTCTCAAAGGCCTTTTCCCATTCTAACTCCTATGATCCACTGAAGAGGAGCATATTGGTTTATGGGGGCTCAAGACTGGGTTGGCTCATTTCCATGTTGGGACTTGTTAACAGGACTTGAGATGTGTGGAAAGGAGACAGTGAGGGGAAAAGTCACCAGTAAGTCAGCATGGGTGGGAGGGCTCAGGACCTCTCTCTGAACTAGAGGCACCTCTCCCATTAGCACAGACAATCCTTTAATAACAAGTGCATATGTCGACATAAAGCATTTGAGTATAGGCAAGGGACTGAGGCAAAAAGAACCCCGAGCAAAGTACGGCAAGCATTTTAAAGTAGATGAATTCGTGCAAAGAGGTAGCAAGCCATGCTCTACTCTAGGACAGGAGACAGTCACAGCAGCATGGTCACCCTTTGGCAACAACGCGTCCTTCGAATGGGTCAAACATGCCACAAATTGAAAACTTCACACACACAGGTGTTAGCTAGAAATATATCCATCCAATTTCTTCATAGCACATTTGCAATTAAATTCTTATTACGTAACATTTAGTTTATTAAATATTAACAGGTGTAGTGTGTTGTTTTTTTTAATTTTTTTTTTGTTTTTTTTTGTTTTTTGTATTTCATTGCATAGAACATTAGAAATGAGACTTGTTGCTGTTGCTCAGGTTGAAGGGAAGCTCCAATGTATGGGACCATCAGGTTGGTTGTCTGGAACACTGTTGAGGCGAGAGTGGCTGGCTTAATGCAGTCATCCTGGTGCCAACCAGGACACCCCTACCCTGGGCTCACCAACTGCTGACCGCGGCTCCCTCTCGCTTCCCATGCCAGAGGTTCTAGGAACTTCAGAGTGGCAACTCAAACCACATGGGCTTCGTTGGTTTTTGTTTTTAAATTTCTGAGCACGCCCACCGGTAATGGCTTAAGAAGGACTTGAATTGCACAGTAAGAGGAGAATGGCAGAGGCGACCTCTCCTGATGTCATCCCGTCTCCTCATGGGGTTCTTGTAGCCTACTGCCCTCTATTGCTTCTACAGAGGACACCCCGTGATAACCAGGTACAGAATAAAGGCGAAAGGAGTTTAAAAAAAAAAGTATGTTAGGGGTGGGGTGTGAAGGGGATGTAGGGGAAGAGGAAGAAAGAAAAATGAAAGAAAAATGCTTATGAGGTATACAAGTAAATAAAATTGGAATGGTTAAGGCTGCTTTTGAAATAAAAAGAAATCTTCAGGCATAGGTAAAAATAAGGAGATGGTTGTTATGAAAGCATTGCCACTTGGGTGTTTTACAATGCTTGGTGATGGCTTCGAGGTGGCTGGCAGACACGCTGGGCCTGCCACCGTCTGTATGGGGAAAAATCAGCCAGTGCACACGCTGCCTTGCAGAGTCCTATGGCCTCGTATTTCAATAATGAAACAGTGTTAGGTCCTAGTGTTTTTTTTTTAAGTTCTCTAAATCCCACAAGTCCCCTTGCTGCACACGTTCCATCACCAAGGACAGGGTGCCCGCAGAGGGATCTGTGGAGCCAACTGGAATGTGAAGGAAATGGAGCCCTCAGCTCCCAGCCCTCAACTCAAAGCCTATCTCCAAGGCTGTGGAAAAACCTTTGAAGGCCCCGGAGTAAAGAAGTCCCAGTCGGCATGAGCTGGAACTCTGTGTATAACCCTGAAGGAAAGGCCCCTGGGCCCTGCTCCAGGCTCCACTTGGCAAGGAGGAGCACTGGGCAGGGGCACTGCCTTTGGAGGTTCAAGTCTTCTCCAAGGGCGAAGTGGGAACCCCAAGCTTCTGGACAGTCCCAAGCAGGACCTTTGGCAAGTTTTCCTCAAGAAAAGTCTCCCCGAGAATATCTGTGGCTCGTTCTAGCCACTGCTCACCAGAGAGGATGATGAGTCACTTCGGACAGTGTCTTTGGAGAGCAGTTCTGAGGGAGACACTCCTTGGGGGGCTTCCAGGCAGTTGCCTCACTCTGGTGACTCCAGCTGGAAAAGCATCCACTGTCCTGTTTATGTCACTGAGCCTAGGGTTTGCCATGAGTTCAGATGCTTGGAAGAGAAAAAGAGAAAGGAAGGAAGGAAGGAAGGAAGGGAGGGAGGAAGGGAGGAAGGAAGAAGGAAGGAAGGAAAGTTGGTTATTTTGGCAAGAACAGTGAATGGCTACTTTTCATTCATGCCCATTCCCTTTCCTCCCTTATATACCAGTTTCCCTCATACACTACTCTCCTGTCTCCAAGAATGGCTTTGCCTTAAGATCTCCAAGTTCACAACAGAAATGGAAAGAAGAGAAAAATTAGTCACTTCTAGAAAGAACAGAAATTGCAGAGGAACCATGTGGTTAGTTCAAGCCCTTGCAGGCTAGCAACCCTTCTATGAACTTCCCTATAAACCCTCCCTGGCAACAAGCATCCCTTTGCACAATGTCTAAGAAGGAAGGGACCCAAAGAGGCCATTTAGTCTATCCTACTTCTTCTGAGTAGAACAGAACCTCCTTTGGTCTAGCACTGATTAGGCTCCCATCTACTGATCACAGATATAATGAGATTTCTCTCCTAGTTCAGAAAAGACAGTGCTTAGAGTTGACAGAATTTGCTGCTGGAGGCTACTGAACTGCTCTTGGGCCCTGGTATTCCCCAGGTGATAGCAGGGTTGGAGAAAAGCCAATCTGGCCTCCATTGCTCTTGCCTCACTGAATGGCTGTGGTTGGAGATGTTCGAGAGCAGAAAGGCAGTGTTTCCTATCTAATCCAGCCAGATGTTCAAGGTCAGCTTCCTTACTTACAAACACATTAAAGGGGGTATCTGTGTGTCACACACACACACACACACACACACACACACACACACACACCCAGGCCACCTACCCTCCATCCTCTCTAGCATTGCCACCACTACTTCCATCCTCTGTGTCACACACTGGCAATCCACAAAGGGGAGAGAGGAAAGAGAGACTAAGACGATAAGAGCCTCTTTATTCCTTGGACATAGCAAAATGTCCTTGGTCCCAAAAGAGGAGAAAGGAACCTAGAAGCGTGGCCACCCTGGTACCCTTCCTAGGAAGCTGGGGCAGAGGCTCACTCTGTGCTGGCCAAACTGCACTCTGGAAAATACCCAGTGCTTTTTAGACTGGTGCCATACCCCCAGGGCTGTGCTACAGAGAAAAAATGGGGGAACATTTACACCTTGGAAACCGGCAAATATTATAGATCAGGGTTCAATTTATTGTTTTGTTGATTGTCTAGACAAGAAAGTGATGGACAAAATCCAAATTAAATTTAAAAGTGTGCAGTGGGCACATTTTTAAATAAAAATTCAGAGAGGGGCAGTTTGGTGGTGCAGTGAATAGAGCACTGGCCCTGGAGTCTGGAGGACTTGAATTCAAATCTGACCTCAGACACTTAATATTTACTAGCCGTGTGACCTTGGACAAGTCACTTAAGCCCAACTGCCCTGACTTCCCCCCTCTAAAAAGCAAAAAAACCCCTCAGAGAACCAGTTATTAAACATTTTCCCAGCACACCCTTGCATTAATAGAGTTCTCTGACCAGTGCTACATGTCAGGCAGCCCACAGACACAGTCCTGAGCCCAGCTGGAGCCTAGGAATTCTGGAAGGTGGAAAGGACAGTGAGGCGGATCCTGTCTCAGGCCAGGTTGTCCTCTCTGTTCCCTTCCAGCCCCACAGGCCCACAATCTAGTGCTCTCTCCAGCTGCCTTTCATTGTCAGAAAACCTACCAGAATTCTTAGACTCCACTGACATACCATGGACTCAAACCACTTTGGGGATTGGGGTGGTGCAAAAGTGACTTTGATATGGCTACCTAGCATGTTGCACTGGCCATAGAACTATATGTATGCAGGAGTACGCTGATAAGATGTTTAACAACCGGTTCTCAGGTGGTGGTGGTGGTGGGAGGCTTTTGCTTTTTGCACTGGGGATGCTTTCCTTGGGGAATTGAGTCAACCCCCACCTCCACTCTAGCCCCACCATCGTGGCTCTCTGGCAGAGATGGGCAGGACCAAACCAGAATGGAGAGGGACGGGTGCTACTGCGCCAAGGCTTGGCATGCAAGGGGCATCCAACCTATGGGCTTCATTGCTTGTTCTCTCGGTCTGTCTGCACTCTGGTCTACTGCTAGTCTATGCTTCATCTGTTACTCTCTTTCTTCATCACATTTCCCTTGAGGTGTTCAGCCTAAAATAACACAACAACAAATTCAACATGTGAAACATGACTGCTCTTTTATTTTAAACTTAGCTAATTCTGCGGCTCATCAGGCATTTACAGAGCTTCAGGCAGGCCTGCCAGTTCTGGGTGCCAGACATTCCTGTGGTGGAGTGGAGAGAACATTGGATTTGGACTAAGCTTAACTGGGCCCAAGTGTCAGCACTGCTACTGACTGCCTGGGTGACCTTGGGCAAGTCCTGAACTTGGGCCTGAATTTCCCTCCATAAAGGGGATCTCTCAGATCAAGATGATCTCTCAGATTGCTTCCAGCTCTAAATGCTATGAGCCTACAAACTCCATCTTTGGGAAATTTCATTAAATTCTTTCCTTTCTTTGCAAATCCATTCTCTGGGTCCTCTTCTCACACTCCAGGTTGCTTGGTGAACTCGCCATCATAGCTCTCTGGCCAAAGTTGCATCTTTATATGGACAGGTCCTGGTTTAAGGTGAGGATTATCTGGAAACATCTACCAATCTTTGAGGACCATCCTCAGCATTATTCCCTTCCTGCTTCAATGTCTGCTGACATTCATCCTGTGGGCTTAATGATGGCCCCATGTGCCAGAGATGAATTGGAAAGGTATCATTAGCCAGAATGGGAAGGGCGATCTCCTTTGGGAGATCTGAATAATGAAGGCCTTTGGATACCACTACACTCCTTCTGCTCTTCAACCCCAGTGAAATGGTGTGGCCCATGTCCTAACAAGACCCTCTGTGAGCACAGAGATACCCTATTATGTGGGGCCCAGGAAGGGGGTGGAACTTTCATCTCTGTGCTAAAGCCAAAGGTCAGTGTCCCATATTGCATGCTTAACAAAGCGTTGCAGTCTTGAGGGACACTGTGCTTCCTTCTGGGCTATGCCAAGGCTTCACTGTGTTTCATGGGTGAGTGGTCCATGCCAGCTGCCAAGTGTCAGGCTCCAATGGCTACTCTCTTCTCCGTGGACTCAGGTACACACCCCCATGGACTCTGTGCTGGAGAAATAACTGAGCTGATCACATGTTGGGGGGAACTGCTGCCTGATGTAGGAGGCTGTGCCACAAATGCTGGGGATCCCACCCTCCCCAGAGTTCCACCAACCTTCACAAGAGGAAGATAATGTATGCAAGTTCAGCTCAGCACAAAGGAACTGGTAATGAAGAAAGGAAAGGAAGGAGAAGAAAGAAAGGAAAGGAGGAGTGGGAAGAAGAAAGGAAGAAAAAAAGAAGGGAAGAAAAGAGAGGTAAAGAGAAGCAAGGAGAGAAGGAGGAAGAGGGAGTCAGGGAGAACAGAAAAGACAATTAATAAAGGAACAAGCTCTCGTTTACAAGTTGGAGAAACTTCACACTGCC
Organism: Pseudochirops cupreus; assembly: GCA_028627135.1. Lineage (NCBI taxonomy): Eukaryota > Metazoa > Chordata > Mammalia > Diprotodontia > Pseudocheiridae > Pseudochirops > Pseudochirops cupreus. The sequence goes on along the minus strand of CM053583.1, from coordinate 352,340,005 downwards.
CAGTGTCTTCATTAAGAAAAAAGGATATTGGCCTTAGTTTCCCCAACTGCCAAATGAAGGGGTTCAACTAGAATCTAGATGATCCCTTGAGTCCATCCAGCCCACTGACTATGACTATTGCATTGTCTCCTCTGGGGGGCTGTCAGTAGTGGGTCAGGTACTGCGGATAAAGTGAGGCCTGCAACTTAGGAACAATATGGCATGATGGAGGACTGGCCAACGAGTGCTCAGTACTGGGCACATGTGCAGAGGACCCTCGTGGACAATAGTGAGGTGGCTTCTGGGCAGGCATAATAGAAAGCCCTGCTCTGAGGCAGGCTTGCCAGGTTTTTATACACTCCTAGGAGTGGGCCTTCATCAACTGGTCCCCCATTACACAGGAAGATCTCACATCTTACTTCTCCCTGTCAAACCTAGAACATATAGAACAAGCAGATGACCCAGCTGTAAAGGCATCTTCTTCTTGTGCTTGTGAGCCAATGGGTATCTACAAAGACTAGCAGAGAGGGGTCATTCCTCATAAAAGACCTCAAAGTGACCATGTCCCTTCCTCTGCTCCAGGTCTCAAGGACTAACGAGCCAGGCAGGACAAAGGTACCACGTTCAGCAGTGTGATAAGTGATTCAGAGGGAGCAGGGAGGAAGTTGGAGCTAATAGGTTAGTAAGCCAACTCCTCACTCTAAGGAACAATCAGAAAGCAGTGGGCTTGGGTCAGAAGCCTACGATCCTGGCTGTAGCCCTGACTAGCCATATGCCCAGTCTCAAGGAAAAAGCACTGGGGTATAAGTCATAACCAATCTGTGTATTAAATGAGAGGGGTGGGCAAGATGACCTCTGAGATCCTTGCTAGTTTTGCCATTCTATGATTCTAAAAAATGGGGCATTTGAGGGAGTGAATCAGTTAACTAAAAGTTAACCCCCATCCCTCCCTCTACCCTACAGCCTGGGTAGAGCAAGGAATACTCTCTTCTCTGCCATCCCACCTTACCTCATCTATGGATTCAGGGCAACTGACTGACATAGACAATTTTCGTTCCAACGTCTGACTTCTTAGTGCCCAAGGCCTCACAACCCAGATTATTTTTGCCCTGTCCTGTGCATTCCCTATGGACACTGCTTCAGGTGTAGGGAAGGGAGAAGGAGAACATGGAGAGGAAGACAGCAGGCTAGAAGAACAAAGGGGGGAAAGAGGCATGAGAAGGAGCATAAGACCCTTTGTCCAAAAAAGAAAGTCCAGTAGATGGGGCACATCCCACTCAGCCTTATCAGGGAAGAGGGAAGCTATGTTATTTAGCCCTAACATGGGATGTTAGTCTCAAGAGCAGTTTCCCCTTACACTACAGCTTCTGTACTCAGCAAACTTGCTAATAAAGTTTCTCCCCCTGCCTACTCAATATCCTAGGGTTGGTGAGAAATTCTCCAGGGAGAGCCATTTTTCTTTTGAGTTCTGGATGTGTGTTCCCCAGCCTCTCATTCCACAGGCCCATGAATGGACCAGGCCTCAGGCCTGAGCAGTGGGGCTCCTAGAGCTGAGTAGTACCTTGAAGACTTCTCTACACTCAGCTTCCATGGGAATGCATCCCTTGAGTGTCAGGTTTTCTAAAAATTCTATTTGATTCAAAGAACATTTATTAAGCACCTACTACATACACGGTACTTGTTGCTCCTGAAAGCCCATCTAGCTCATCCCCACTGGGCAGTGCCAGCTTGGTGGCTCCATCTCAACTCTCCTTTGTCCTTGTCAGGTTAGGCTAGACCAAGATGGATGGCTTTCTGTCCACCTCTCTTGCCTGGCCTTCTTCCATCCCCATGCCTCTGACCCCCCTAGTCTAGAATGGTCTTTCCATTCATCTCCAGATGTAGAAATCCTTCTCTAATCTGAAGGCCCACCTCAGCTGCTACCTCCTCCTGACCCCTCTTCACTATTCCCTGGATGAAGGTGACCTCTCTCTCCTCAGATGTCTCACAGCACACTTTCTGGACCTCCCCTTCTGCTTTTACATAATTTGTCTTCCCCCTCTGGCTATTTACTTTCCTCCTATCAGGTCATAAGCTTCTTGAGAGCACCTGGCACATAGTAGGTCCATACCTGTTGAGAACATAGTTCAATGTCTTCATATTCCTGGCTCATCAGAAACAACATGGCATAATGAAAAAAGAGCTGAATATGATATCATAAGATAGGCTCCAACACTAACCATGTAGCCCTGGCCAAGTCATTTTGCTCTCTCTGATGCTCAGTTTCCTCATCTGTAGAATGGGGATAAAAAAGTACCTGCGCTTTCTATGTCACAGGTTTGCAGTTAGGAAAGTGTGTTGGAAGCCCCGTGAGCTGTGGTTACTTCTGTCTGTGGCCTTCCTTTCTGTTTACAAGCAAACATCTCGAGGGCAGGATCTGTGCCATTGTCTATCTTTATGTCCTGAGTGCAGAACTCAGGGCCTTGCTCCCAGAAGGTGCTTAATATATGTTTAATGATGAAGAGATTCCATGACTGCAGAGACTCATGGGAATGAGAATATGCTCAGGGAGAAAAACAGTGCCAATTCAAAAAACCAACCAACAAACGAAAACAACCCAGCTCAATCCACAGACCTTATTCAGTGAAGGAACAGAAAAGACACTGGATCTGCAGGTAGAGGGACTTGGTTTGAACATGGCTCAGTCACTTACTACATGTAGCTCCAGGCAAGCCACTGAGTCCCTCCAAGAGACTCAAGTCCAAAGGGCTGGATTAGACAATATCTTAGATCCCTTCCAGCTCTGAATAAATCTGGGCCACTGTGACTCCCCATGCCCCAACACCACAGGCAGCACACTTACTGTTATACGCAGAGTCCTAGGCTGTGGTGAAATCCATTAGTTTCTTCATAGGTTTTTCCACAGGAATGGCTTTATCTCCACTCATCTTCCAAAACATCTATGGGGGAGTTGAAGAGTAGGTGACCAGAATCACAAGAGGAACCAAGTTGGAGATTATCCAGTGGGGAGGGAGAGAGCATGAACAGGTCAGGGAAAAACGAAAGAGAGACAGGGAGATCAGAGGCAGAGAAGCAGAAGAGAAAGGAGGAGAGAAAAAGCAATTAGAATAGTTGTATCTTCTAGGTACCGTGTTGGCTACAGAATGTGAGGGAAGGGGATAGATGCCTGCCTGTTTAACAATTTAGGGCTTACAACTGGCCTCACAAACATTCAGAATGGAGACCTTTCTTTTTTGGTTAGACTCTTTTTCTTAGGGCTAAAGCTGGGGGCCTGGAGAGCCCAGTTCAGCTGGGAAGGCCATGACTCTAGTTGGCTATATTTCTCATATATAGACATTAACTCCTACCATAGAGGCTTGAGATACGTTTGATATGTAAAACATGCCTGTATGGGGCTAGGGCAGGGACCTGAAAGGCTTCCTCTAGCATCTTCCCCTCTCCTCTAGACAGGAGAATGGGGTCCCTTTTCTGCTGTTCAGATAGACAGACAGACATGTCCTACTGGGCAAGAGAAGGTGGCTAGATAGGAACCCAGAGCAGAAAAGGGCTGTGCTGGCCCAGGAACTCAAATCTCCCCAGATCACTGAGACCTAGTTTGGGCAAAAACCTAGTGGGAAGGGGAGGGTGGGAGATCCTCAGATCAGACTCTTTTTATTTTGAGGATGATTCCAGTGATTCTCAAGTGGTATCCACTCACCCTACAGCACAGGATCACCAGAATGAAGAAAATTTCTTTCCAAAAGCAGACACAGCTGTAAAATACAAAGAAAAAAGGAACTTTGGGATGTGAATCTGACTTGCTGGGGCCATTGAACAGTCATGGAAAGCTGCCTCTCTCAGAAAGGAGGAGGATCCTGGCCTTCCTGCCTGTCTAACTTAACCTTCCTTCTCCCTGCACAGCATTCAGCCTGGACTCCTTCCAGACATCACCGAGGCTCTTTCCCCACTACCTCTTTCTCAACTTGGACTCACATAACCCACCCATCATTTATCTAACATGCCTGCCTGTCTTATTCTTACAGGTTCGGCCTTTCACACACACTTGGGGGTGTTTTCTCTCTCTCTCTCTCTCTCTCTCTCTCTCTCTCTCTCTCTCTCTCTCTCTCTCCCCCTAACTCCCCAGCCAAGACATGGGTTGCACCTAGAAGGGGAGCATAGTTCTACTTTCTTAGCTAGCAGGCCCTCATCTCCTGCTGTTCTTACTGTTGAGATCAGAGTCAGGTGGGAGGATGAGATATCCTATTCAAGACTCCAGCTCTGGCAGATTTTGCTCTGGCAGAAAAGCTCTAGCTTTTCTGGGCCCTGACATCCTGAGTCTGGTGGACTATGGTACAACTGGAGAATCCCAGGCCACTGTCAGAGTCCCTTAGGTGGATTTTGGTAGTGATAGAAGTACTCCTAAGTCCCAGGGCCAACTCTAGGAAAACTTAACCAGAGTGACTGGGGGGAGACTGGAGGCAGCTTTAAATAATCTTTTCTGCCAATGTCATCTGGTACAGCTGCCCCACTGGCAACTGACTAGTCATACCTCTGCCAGGGAGAGGGAAAGTTAGAAGTGGCATGGTATGGTGGATAGAGCAGCTGGATGTACTATCAGAGGCCCTGGGCCTCAGTTTCCTCATCTGTAAAATGATGGGGTTGAATGAGATGATTTCTGAGTTTTTTTCTGGCTCTCTATTTATGATCCTGGGTTCAAACTGTGCCTGTGCTGTCGACCAACTGTGTCACTTGGGGTAAGTCACTTCTTCTCTATGGGCTTCAATGAAATGAAGGGTGGGGCTTGGGTCATCTGTCTCTAAGCCCTGGGAGGCTGGGGTTAGACTATTAGGCGATATCTTTGAGAGTCCAGCTACATACCTTCAGTCAGTTTGCCTGCTTGTTCTGCTGCCCCTCCGGGAAGGATTTTGGAGAACACACTTTCTCCATCGGCCCCAGGCTGGCCCGTGGGGGCTCCTGATGCTGGTGGGACTCCCCCAGGCTTTGCTCCCACTTTTGTACCTGAGGAAGAAATTCAAAACCCTGGGTGATTCCAGATCATCCACTGGCCACTACTGGAGGGCCACACCATCAATACCACAGGATACCCCAAACAGGCCACATGGTCTTAGCTGTCCCTTTTCCTTCTCTGGGAGCTGGAGAATCCTAGAATATTGGGGACAGTCACAAAGCTCTGTGTTTTTGAATCTGACCAGATGGAATGAGGATATGGAATATGATGCCAGGAGAAGAGGAGGAGAAAGAGGACAGAAGGAAGAACAGGAGGGGGAAGAAGAGGAAGAAGAAAAAGCTGGAGGAGGAAGAGGGGAAAGGAGATAAAAGAGAGAACAATGGAAAACCTCCCAAAATGTGAGGAGAAAGCGGAGAGGTGAGGAGAGGAGGAAGGGGATAGGGAGGAGCAAACTCTGGGAAGACGAGACTTCTGTTCAGGATTCTTGCACTGTGCTAACTTCTGCAGTGCGAGAGTTACCTCAGTAACACCTGGTCTGCTTGTGATCCCCTCTGACCCTGGGCTCTCCTTTTCTGATCCATTTTTCTGTGAGTCCTTCTTCATGGGCAGCAAATGTACCCCCAAGGACAGGAGAATTTGGCCTTTGGCCAAGGGGCCTCTCAGTCCTAAACCTTTTTTTTTTAATTTATCTTTTTATTTTTTATTTGTTTAATTAACTTTTGTTTATTTTTTGGTTTACATCATTCATTTCCATGAGATTTTGAGTTACAAATTTTCTCCCCATCTTTCCCCTACCCACCACTCCAAAATAGTGATCCCACTGTATAGCCCCTCCCCAAATCTATTCTCTCCTATATCCTCCCCCATCACCCCTCTGACTTTCCGGGAGGGCAAGATGGATCACCCTACCCCAATGCCTGTATATCTTAATTCCCAGTTGCATGTAAATAATAATAATTATATATATATATATATTTTTAACATTTGATCATAGAACTTTAAATTCTAGATTCTTTCCCTTCCTCCCTCGTCACCCACTCCCAGTGGAAAGACACGCAATTCAATACAGGCTGTACATGTGTAGTTACACAGAACATCTCCACAATGGACATATTGTGAAAGACTGACTACATTTCCCTCCTTCCTATCCCGTCTCGGTCATAAATCAACAGAAGTTGGGTCAGAGTGGAGGCAGACAGCGTCCCATGCTGCAGTGAGGGCTGAAGTCTCACCTGCAGTGGTGGCTCCCTGTGGCTGGGCATGTGGAACCCTCCCTGGCTGTTGCTGCTGTTGCTGCTGCACTTTGGCTGTGGGTTTGGAGCTGTCCAGCTGCTCAGCTTTCAGCTGCAATATTAAATAGCCTCTTTAGTTAGGACCAGGACTTCTGGGCACATCCTTTTTCTACCGTCCCCTCCTCCCATCCCTTGATCATTTAGGCCTGGAATCAGCCCAGAGTTCAAGAAAAGGCCTCCAACACAAGAATGCAGTGCCTAGGCCACAGGTGGTTAGGACATCCATAAAGAGGAATGGGGCAAAGCTGGACACCGCCCCCTGAATCTCAGTCCAGTAGCTCCCAAAGTTTTTTAGGTAAGGATGGAGGTTGAGGGTAGTACAAGAGACTAGAGAGAGGCTGGCCAGGCCTAGAGGCCACTACATATGGGTTTGGACTTAGGAGAACGGCATGGGGCAATTTGGGGGTAGAAAATAGAAAGGGCATGAGTCATATAAAGGGGAGGGCCCAGGATGGCTGAGATTGGCATGGACTCCAGGAGAAGGCTCTTCAAGGCCCAAGCAGCAGCTGAGTGAGTCCATTCCCCCCAAGAACAGGGAGTTAAGGAAGTCCTGACTTTATAGAAGATTCTGCTGAGGAAACCTGTCAGAACCACACAAACTAGTCATAAGCCTGATGGGGCCTTAGCTTTCAATAGGGAGGTTTGAAAGGGCAAAAAGCAGCTCTGGTATGAATCTAGAGAGGGGCCTGGTTAAAAAGCTGGTTTCTCTCTGGGCCTCAGCTTCCCCAAAATCACGGGGTTGGACTCCATAACTTTTAAGGCCCTTCCAGTTCTAAATCTTATGAACGTGTGTGATTTGAAAGCCGTGTAATATCTCTCTGAACCTATTTCTTTAACTATAAAAGAAGAGAATGAGGCTGTGACCTCTGAGGTCCCTTCCAGATCTACTGGTTGATGGGACTCTCTGTTTTGGCCTAGGAAGCACATAGAAGGGAACTTAAGACAAGGACCAGACTGGGGCCCCTGCCCCCTGAGGCATCTGAATGTGGCCACAGCAAGCAGAAGTTGTTTTGTGTCCATTCACACTGGGCTTCCTCCAGCTAATCCTGCTCTTGCCCACCACCAGGATGGCTCTCTTTTAGCTAGATGGTTTGTCTTTGCAGCCCATATCTAAGATAGAGGCTTCCTAAGGACTTCGGAAGCTGCTCCCTGGGGAAAGGAGCCTTACACAGGACCCAAGAAGTCTTGGCCGTTAGGTTAATGAAAGTACTGATAATGCTGGGCTGTCTCTTCCATCCAACCTCCCCCTAGACCCTGAGGACACTTATTATCAGCCTCAACTTCCTGGGACTCCCAGTGGCTCTGCCATATGCATGGTAGCCAGGTTGAGGGAAAGGGGAGAGAATGGAAGAATAGGCCCTGGTGGAGGACCCCCAAACACTGAGTCATACTCACCGAGCCTGCAGGTTGGGCACCTGCCGACGGGGGATGGCCTGGCACTGACTTGCCAGCCTGCTGACCAGCTGGTGGCTGTTGGCCCCGGGATGGCTGCCCTGGGATCCCCTGCTGCTGCTGCTGCAGTCGACCTTGTGATGGTGTCTGCTGTGTCTGAGACGGAGTTGGTTGTGGCCCATGGCTCGTTTGCTGCTGCTGTGATAGGGGTTGGCGTGACTGCTGCTGCCGGGAGGACTGTGGTGGCAGCGGCTGCTGGGAAGGTCCTGACTGAGGTTGCCTTGCTTGCTGTGGCTGTGAGTGGGCCAGAGGCTCAGACTTGGGTGGCTGAGCCAAGGGGCCGGACTGCATTGGCCGCTGAGCTTTTTTGGGCTCTGAGGGATGGTGGTAGGCCGCTGACTGGCGGGATGGCTGTGAGTATTCCGACTGAGAGCTGGAGTAGGATGGCTGGCTCCTTGTGTCGGTCTGCTGAGCCTTCTTCTGAGAAGAAGGCTGCGAGTGAGGTCTGCCTTCGTGGCGGCCAGAGTCTCGGGGGTGTGGCTTTGAGACCCTCCGAGAAGGCTCCTCACCTTGGTGGCGGGAAGATGAAGACCCCGAGGAGTGCCGGCCATAGTCCCCATGGTGCCGATGCTCTTTGGAAGAATGGCGGCCCTGTGGTCCCTCATCATGTGGCCACAGGTCCTCCTCAGGGGGTTCATCATAGTCGTGATAAGTATGTTTGACAGGGGGTCTTTTCTGGGAGGAGGAGGAGGAGGAGTGGCCACCATGATGCCTGAGCCTTTCTGAACGGGATTCTCGGGGCTTATCAAACCAGTCTGTCTCCTCCTGACCCAAGTGATAAGCTTCAGAAACCAAAAACAGATCACAGTCAATCTCTCGTTCGGGCACCGGGAACGTAGGCCAGGCTGAAGCCATGCAATGAAATGAAAGAATGCAAGCAGCTCACCACATGCAAAAAAAAAAAGACAAAGCCCCCCCAAGCCTTGGACCCACCCTCCGGAGACTCAGAGAGAACATCACCACATGGGACACACACAGGCAGGACACGGGCAGGGTGGACACGGAACTGGGCCAAGCCCACGCTGGGCCAATGGAAGCCAGCAGCAGAACGATAGCATGGCACCAGGCAGGCAAACAGCAGGGGCCCCATACTGGTTTTGCACAAGCTCAGCTTCGAACATGCTCTGTCAGAAATCACCAAAGAGAGCTGTTACCTTCGCTGTCTGAAACCACACAGTGGGAATCATCCAGGTTGTAACCTTCTTCGTGCTTGTATGAGTGGGTCCTTGGCACATCTTTAATGTGTTCCTGGACATCAGGCAAGGAGTGACTGGAGCAGAACGGAGAGCAGCCATCTCCAGCCCCTGGAGGGAGTGGCCCTCCTGAAGAGCGGGGTCCTCCCACAGACCTTCCTAAAGGACTGATAGGGCTTTCTTCTTCAGAAGCCTGGCTACGCATGGGGGGCCGCCCTCGGCTCTGGGCCATGCTCAGGGATGATGGCTTTGAACTGGCTTTCTGTAACCTCTCCATGCTCTCTCGCTCACGCTCATAGGACTTGCCTCGGCTGCTCATGTCGTGGCTGGACTTCTCACCACCGTAACTCACTGATGATCTGGACCTACTGCTGTATGCTCGGTCATCTTCTTCTATCAGGTCCCTGCTTGATACTCCATAGTATTTCTGCTGTTCATATACATTCTTCTTAAGGCCATAGGTGATCTCATCTTGAAACTTCTTCCCTCTCGAGGACATGCTGCTACTGACTGAGGGAGCCGTGGGGTAGGAGGCCAGATCAGATTCAACATCTTTGGCCTCTTCTATAGGTGAGAACTTGGAAATCTTTTGTTCCATGCCTTGTTTCCGATGCTTGCTGCGCTTTGACGAGATGACGGCTGGGGCCAGGTTCTTAGAAGAATGCTTTGGCCCCCCCATGCTGGAGCCATGTTTCTCTGGCCGAGATGAGTGTCTATAGTCACTGTCCCCATAGTAGTATGAGGAGCCCCCTCCACTGCCTGACATCCTTCCATTACTGTCAGAGCTTCTGTGATAACTGCTCTTCCCTCGGTGGTCAGTGCCATGGTGATCATAGACATCCTCCTCAGACTCTTCTTCCCCTTTTGAGTAACAGCAAGGGGTGCTAGGGCCTTCAGGTTCCCCCAGGTCACCTTTGTCCTTCACATGACGCCCATTGCCGCCTGGGGGCCGGGGCTCTGGCTTCTGGCTCTCCACCGCCGAGGGTGCACTGGCCTTGGTCAGCTCACTGATATCGTCAATCACCACATAGTTCCTCGGAATGTTCTGCTCCAGGTTGGTGTACAGCGATTCAGAAGAGTAAGCGGGCCCAGGGCTCTGGCTCACGCTGCTGCGATCACCAGGCCTGGGAGGCTCTGGAGCCTTGTACTGGTCATAGCTGCTGGTTACTGCCGGTGCACTGTATGTGGGCTCTGAAGGGGCTGAAGACATCGTGGTCGGGGGAGCTGCGATCACTTCATAGTTTGTAGGGACCTTTTGCTCTAAGTCAGCTAGGGAGGTCTGCCTTGGCTTCTGATGGGAGGCATGACTGTCAGATGGGTCTGGGAACAGGGCATTTTGAGGGGGTGGGTGGGGCATCTGGCCTGGGTAAGTTGTCGGGGGCTGGTAGTGGGGAGAGGGACGGAAGTTCTGCTGGCCCTGGAGACCATGTTCAGGAGGGTAGCCTGCACTTGGAGGGAAAGCAGGTGCTGGGTATGTGCTCTGAGCAGGGTAGGCAGGTACCTGGTTGGCCTGGAAGCCATTCTGAGTGGGGCCAGCACTGCCCACAGGATACTGGGGAGGCTGGAAGCGGGTGTGCTGGAAGGCTGTAGGAGCTGGAGGGGGCCCCTGCCCTGGTGGGTACTGATAGGGAGGGTAAGAGGAGGCCAATGTGTATTGAGTGGCTGAAAAGTCAGGATACTGATTGGTTGGAGCTGTACTTGGCCTCACATGGACAGCCCCGCTCTCGTAGCCAGCAAGGCGCAAGTTGTTGAGCTCACTATCGGACATGTAGTCCCGGTTTTCCCCAAGGCACCGAAGATAGGGGTAATCTCGGCCAACACGGTCCTTCATCAGGGACCCCTTCCTCTGAGTGATCCCTAACTCTAGGTACTTCAGCTTGGCATCAATTTCCTTTTCCTCTTCATCCAGTTCAGCCTGCTTCTTTCTCAGTTTGGTGGACTCATGTTCTACCAACTTGAGGTCGCGGTCCAGCTCCTTGAGCAGGCTGGCTTTAGTTACCTGGACGGGTGGTCCTGCCAGGCCCTTCTGAAGGAGGCTGGCCATGTACATCTGGGAATGTGCTTGGCTTGGGAGGGGCATATGGGCCTCCTCTGGAGGGGGACTGGGCAGTGTCCGCTTCACCTTTCGAATGAGGGTGTTAGCCTGAAATGCTGACATCTGAGGAGCAAAGCAAAGAGGCCTGGATATAATAACTGAAAGCATTTATGCACCAGAGATAAAAATACTTGAGAGGTCTCGAGTTATTATCACACTAATAATAAACACCTCAGGACTAAAACAGTGCCTTTCCCACCCATGAGAGGAAAGAAGGGGCCGTGGGAAAAACACCAGTCTGAGTGATGGGAGGCCCGGGCTCTCTCTATTCCTGGCTTGGTCACTGACCTTGGGAAAGTCATGTCCCCATTTCCGAGTGTCCGTTTTCCCATATAAAATGGGAAAATAAAATATAAATATAAAATCCCTATAAAATGAAGTTGTACTCAAGATTTTTCCAGCTTTTATACCTTTAAGACTAGAAAAATATCATTCTCATGTAATACCTATAAGGTACAAGCTTTATCACTCCCACTTTATTAATAGGCAAACTGAGGCCTGGAGAAGGGTGGGGTACTTGTCATTTAACTAATAAGTGGCAGCAATGCTATGTTCTGACCCTAAGACCATTAAACTATATTGCCTCTCTACAAGTCTAAAACAACCGAGTTGGGATAGTCACTAAGTGCCAGAGCTGGTCACAGAAGAAGGCTGGATGGCTACAGGATGCCCAGGCTACACTTGGCACCTGGGCTGAAGGGAGAAGACCTAGGGCAAAGTGGGTCAGAGAAAGAAGGGAGTGAGAGACGTGGGCTAAGCAGGCTGGCCAGCTAGCAGTGCTCCTGGGAGAACTTCTAGTAGCCATCAGTGGTGGTGACCAGGATGGGGGTGACCTGAGGCAAGATATGGCAGACAAGTGAACACTGGGTGCTTCCTGGTGCCGCCTGCACAGGGTGAGCACTGCTGTGACAGGCCCAGGCCAAGTCTCTCAGAGTCAGCTGTTGTGTGAAAAAGCTGTAACTGCAGGATCTCACAGCTCCTGACTCAAGGCTCCTGACTATAAGAATGAGGAGCAGAGAACTGGGGCCACAGCATGTGATGCCTACATGGTGACAGCAGCAGCAGCGGCAGCAGAAGTGGTGACAGTGGCATTGGTGGGGAAACCTAAATCAAGATGTCTCTGCTGAGCCCAGAAGCCCACCTCCCTCCCCTATTCCACAAGTAGGTTCACTGGGGACCACTCCATGCTACATTTTCCTTGAACCAAACCTTCGGTAGTGGCTAGTCCAGATCAGTGGCCCTGGTCACTAAGATGAGATTCCCCCTAAGGCTAGTATTCAGGTGACCTCAGATTACAACGAACAGTCAATGAATATTCCCTTGGCAGAGAAGCAGGCAGGAAGGGGGCAAACTGAGCAAGGGGAATGGGAGGGTGCTGCCAGAGGGCCGGCTCTAAGCTCTGCTCCCCCTTGTTGCCTTGGTGACAGTAGGGGGTTGAGGGAGGTAAGAGAAGGAAGGGGCTACATGCTGAATGCCAGATCTTTTTTTCACACCAGCTGGTAATGCCATCTACTCCTCCCACCTGCTCCCTGAGTCACTGCAGAGCTAGGTACCACCCTCCCCCAACTCTGAGCACAGTCCCAAGGGTGAGCACCTACTGATGGCTCTCATCCCAGGGAAGATCCTTTTCCCAATCTGTAACCTCAAATGTCAAGCCATGTTGGGGCTGTGGTCAGGCTAAGCAAGGCAGAGTATGGGGGCCCTAGACAGACTGTTACTTTCTTGAAAGGAGGAATGAGTGGGAAGGAGCTGGAGGAGACATCTGCTGAAGCTTTTTTAACGTATGGAACTGGAAAAAAAATGCACCATGATTACAGAGCTAAAATGTGTACCATTTTCAAAGTGAGAAGGTGAAAAGTAGGATTTGCTGCTTTCAATTGCTGGCAGGGGCTCCTGGCCAGATTTCTCTTGGACTTCTTTGCTTGGAAATATTGTCTGAGCTCCCGGCCTCTTTGAGGTAGGCCAGCTGGGAGGCTCTGTGGAACATGCCATATGTCAGGGTCTTGTTCTGGGTTGCCTGCATTGGGGTGTTCCTTTGGGGAGAAGAGTCTTCACCTTTAACTGTTTTCCCACCCATTCTGTCCTTCTTTGCCATCTCAGAGGAAGAGCTAACTCACCCTTTTCTTTTCCAAGGCTATATGCCTTTGATTCTACCTCATTGCTTTTGGGACCTTGCTATTATCAATCATATGCTCTGTCTCCTAAATCTTCAATTTCTCCTCCCTCTCTACTGCCTGCAGACATATTCAAGTCTCCCCTATTCTAAATAAAAACTTGGATGAGAACTTGTTAGGAAAGGGTAGCACTAATATATAATATAGGGGAAAGAGCAGTACTGATATAGAAGGAACTCTGAACTATGAAAATCAAGAGATCTGTGTTTGAATCTTGGTTCTGATACATACCAGCTAGGACTCTGGACAAGTTACTTAACTTCAAGGCCTCAGTTTTAATCATCTGTAAAATGGGGATACATGGACTAGCTATATCATAGAGTTGTGAGGTAAGTGCTTTGTCAAGTGTAAAGCTCCACAGAAATATGATATTGTTGTTATTATGAACTGTGGGGATGAACTGGGTGTGAGGTTGAATTAATTTTTCCTAGGTTGTTGATGCAACTGTAACATCTTTGATGAACTCTTTTTCCTCTTCTCTCCTGGGAAAGCAGCAACTTAGACAGGTAGGGATGTCCAGGTGGAATATCAAAAGCATCTTGACAATAAGAAGGACTTCCCAATTGGCTAAGGGTGACCTTGGGATTGTAGGAGGTGAGTGAACTTGGTCCAGAGTGCCTAGGTAGGCAATTCCCCAAATTAGTGATGGTAGGAGCACGGTACTCTGGGTTCTCTCTTCTGTGGCCAGGGTAGAGGCATGCTTTCCAGGCTTAGGGAATCATGGGACTGAGCTAGGTTTGAGAAACATGAGCTAGAGAAGAGCTTAGCAAGGTTGGGTCCTCTCCAATCTTGGCTGAGTTGAATATTTTATACACACTTTTAATTTTCTTATCTTGGCATTTCTGAATTTATATATATATGTTTTTTCCCCTTGTAAATAAAAACCCTAGAAAATGCACATTTGTGGGTCTAGAGTGTGTGGCAGACAGGGGGAGGAAGAAAGGAGGGAGGAAATATCAGAACTAGGCACTGAGATATGTTGGCAGCAGCCAGGGGAAAAACTGAAAGGAATAAAGCATAATAGAGAAAAGTTCAGGAACTTAGTACCTCAAGCCAGGGTGAGAGATTATCAAGGTTCACATGAGTAAAAGAGTAAGAGGATGGACTATCTAGGCTAAGGACAGGACAAGGGTTCCCTTGAATGGGAAGCTCTAGAAAATGAGATGCTGAACATGGAAACAGAAACAATTCCAATGACAAAGAAAAGAAGAAGCTACCCCAAGATAAGGATGTGGATGCACAGGGAGCTCCCTAATCAACTCTTATTTTAAGACTCACATAGCAAAGGTAGGGGTTGAAGGATGACTCTAGAAGCATGGCACCATTCAGTAAAAGTAGTGTCACTACTAGGGCTCTAAAGCTCAGGATGAGTTGAGGCTAGTAAAGAATACTAAGCATAAGAAAAAAAAGGAATTCCTTCTTTCCTTTCTTCCTTCTAGAACAGAAGGAAGATGAAAAGAAAAGGATAGGGTCCCTGCTAGGGGAGATGGGAAGATGGTAATAGATGACAGAGAAAAGGTAGAACTCTTACTGTTTCTGTCTTTCTCCCAAGGGGAATGATCTTTTTATTGGCAACGATAAAACAAAAATGGTTAATGGGATGTTGAAACCCAAGAGAAACGAGGAGATAGTAATAGGGTAGCTAGCTAACCTCAATAAATTAAAGTTCAGCAGGCTCAGGGTACTGAAAGAAGTGGCAGATGTGCCTGCTGAGCTGAGATCAAGGGTCTTTGGAAGTTCATGGAGAATGAGACAAGCACCAGAGAATTGGAGAAGAGAAGGGAAGAAAGGGAATAAGCATTTACATAGCACCTACCATGTGCCAAGCATGATGCTAAGCCCTTTTAACAATATTATCTAATTTGATTTGGAGAAGGGGAAATATCCCAATTTTGCAAAAAGGAAAAAAGGGTGGCATCTGAAAATGAATTTGACTTCAACTCCTGGCTAAGTGGCTAAGTTTTAAAACCTTTTTTTTTTTTGCTTTTTTTTTTGGAGGGGAGAATGCTGGGCAATTGGGATTAAGTGACTTGCCCAAGGTCACACGGCTAGTAAGTGTTAAGTGTCTGAGGTCGAATTTGAACTCAGGTCCTCCTGACTCCAGGGCGGGTGCTCTATTCACTGTGCCACCTAGCTGCCCCCAAAACCTATTTTTAAAGGAAATATATTATTAGAGGCAGAATAGTGTTGGGCAGGGGTTCTTGTTTCATGTCACAGACCCTTTCTCAGAATCGTGTTTTTAAATAATTCAAGCAGCAAATGCTAAGTTCCTGATAGAGATTAGTGAAAATAAGGGTGTGCTTTTTTTCCCCATCCAAATTCATGGACTCCCTGAAATATATCAAAGGGTCTTCCGTAACAGTTTAAAATCTTTGGTATAGTGGATACAGTGCTAGACTGGAACTAAGAAGATCTGGGCTTGTACTGTGTATCTGAGGCTTACTAGTTGTGTGCCCCTGGGCAAAATGGCCAGACTTCTCTGTGCCTCAGGTAACTCCTTAGGATTTCTCTACTAAGTCTGAGAAGAATGTGATTTGGGTCAGTAGAAAGTTGTTCCCTAGGAATCCGTAAGAGTTGCCCATGCTGACAAAAATCAGAGATCCTTCTTAAATTTATGTTACCAAAGGAATGGTTAAGAAAAGGAATTTCTGTACTACGAGTTCCTTCCAGAAATTAAATTGCAGGTGCAGGTCAAAATATTAATATTAATAATATTAATTAATAGTATTAGCATTTATTATTATTATCAGACCTGGGGTCAAGTGCCATTTCTGAACTTTTGATGGGCTTGATCCCATCTCCTTCTGTCTCTTCTGGGACCTTGCTCATCCTAGCATTCCCTTTCTTGTTCATCTTCAGTCTCTTTCTTTCTACTAAATTCTTCCCTCCTGCCTAAAAATCTGCTTAAGATTTTCCCAACTCTAAACAACAACAGTGACAATGGCCAAAAATCCTTCCCTTGGCTCTTCACCCTCCGTCTCTCTTCCTGTGAAACTTCAAGAAAGAATCACCAACGCCTCCTCCCTCTGCTTCCCCAGCACTGCTCTGCCTCTTGTAATCTGGCTTCCTCGCTACTCTACTGAAGTTGCCCTCGAAAAGGTAAACAAAAGACTCCTGAATTTCCAAATCCAATCAATCTGAAAGTACTGAGATAGGGACAAAAGAAGGTCAGTTCTGTGGAATTATAATGACATAATGGGCAGAAGAGTGAGGAGGGAATGAATCTTCCTCTCTTCATTGCAGAGGCTAGGGGTCTATGGCTATGAAATATCAGAGGCAGCTGGGTGTGCAGTGGATAGAGCATTGGGCTAGAGTTAGGACTGGACCTGAGTTCAAATCCCACCTAAGATATTTACTAGCTGTCTGAGCCTGGGCAAGTTACTTTACCTCTCCCTGTAAAATATTAATAATAGTATCTATTCCTGGGGTTGTTGAGGATAGGGGTATGTGTGTGAGATGATGTTTGTAAAGTACTTTGCAAGCCTTAAAGTCTATATAAATGCTAGCTATGATTATATCACCTAGAGCAGTGGTTCTCAACCTTCCTAATGCCGTGACCCTTTAATACAGTTCCTCATGTTGTGGAGACCCCCAACCATAAAATTATTTTCGTTGTTACTTCATAACTGTCATTTTGCTCCTGTTATGAATCGTAATGTAAATATCTGATATGCAGGATGTGTTTTCATTGTTACAAATTGAACATAACCCACAGGTTGAGAACCGCGGACCTAGACTGTCCATATACTATTGACATGTTCATTGGTTTTGCTTTTTTCCTCTTTCTCTTTTAATCTTTGTTACAAGGGATGGTTTACTGCACAGGAAAGGAGGAAAAGAAATATTGAGAAATGATAATGACATAAAAATAAGAGACATAAATGAAAAGAAGATAAAATTTGTTTTAAAACCCCCACCAATCCAATGGACTTTTTTCAGGCCTTGTTCACTTGGACCTTTAGTAGCATTTGATACTACAGCCCAATCTCTTCTCGCTGTCCTTTCCTCCCTGGGCTTCTGTGACAGTTTTCTCTTGATTCTCCTATGTGGCTGACCCTTCCTTAGTCTCTTTTCTTGGCTTGTTTTATCTTCTTCCTTCTTCCCCCTTGGCATGACTATCTTCAGCACTCTTCTCTCTATCATCTCCCTTGACGAATTAATCAGCACCCACAGCTTTATCACCTCTATGCACATGACTTCCAAATCTTTATTTACAGGTCAGACTTCTCCTTTGCACCACAGCTCTACTTATTTTAAACATAAAATTGTATTGGGATCTTTGGGTTTTACCTCGCTTATATTTCCCTTTCTAGTCATGCCAGAGAACCATCTCTCATGGAGGGAAGAAGTATGAAGAAAGGAAGAAGAAGAAAAGTTCCATAAGACTAAACTGTATATCAAAAAATGTCTGATGTTATATGCAGTATATCTCACACCCATGGTCCCTCATGTCTGCAAAGGAGTGGCAGTGGGGGAGAGTCTATCTCTTCTTTAGGACCAAAATTCGTCATTCTAATTCCGCAGCAATTTTCAGCTGACTGCTGGACTTCTCTACCTCCTGTTTTACCAACAGCTCCAATTCACCATGTCTCAAGCAGAGCTTGTCATCTTTACCTGGCTTTCCTCCAGACTTCCCTCTTCTACTGCCTCAGGCTTGAAACCTCGGCCTTATCTTTGACTCTTCCCTTTTCTGTATATTCCAACAGCTCCTAAGCCCTGTGAATTCTGCCTGTGCAATCTCTTTCATTTGTCTTCTCTTCTCCATTCCCACTATCCTCACCCCCATTCAGGCTCTCATTGCCTCTTACCCAGACTATTATAATAGTCTCTTAACTGGTCTTCCTGTCTCAAGTCTCTCTTCTCTCCAATCTCTTTCATAGGATCTAGCCAGATTATTCCCCAGATAAATGCCTACGAGTTGCTTTTGATGTGGCAACATACCAACTTCTTGGCATTTTTGGCCCTCTACCCTGTAGCTCTAGCCTACCTTTCTGGCCCCTTCACATGTTCAATATTATAGACAGACAGGGGCATTAGCTGTCTATTACCATCCTCTCATCTTCTGCCTCTATACATTTGTGAAGGTCATTTATCCTCCATGTTTAGAAAACGCTTCTTCTCCATCTCTCCTCTTACCTCGTCTGCCCATCCTATAGCATAATTTATTTAATATCATACTTATCTATATATATGTCTCAGTCTTCCTTCCTCCCCCTTTATGTGTGTTGTTTTTGTATGTTTGTATATTGAGGATGGGGACTGTTGTTTTTTAATCTTTGTGCCCTCAATGTCAAGTACAGGGTCATGCAGATGGCAGCCATTCCAAGAAGTATTTAATGAACTGAATTAGGAGAATTAAGATGGAAATGGCATTTGGTCTTGGTCTTGAAGGATGAGTAGGATTTCAACTGACTGAGTAAAGGTAGAGAGGCAAGAAAGCATAGGGTAGGCTTTGGGAAACAATGATTAAGCTAGGTCAGCAGGAGAGCTAACAAGGAGTCCTTAAAAAAGGGCTGGATTTGGCATCAGAGGACTAAGATCTGAATTCTGGCTTTACAATACATACTACCTAGGTGACCTTGGATGTGTCACTTAATCCATCTTGGCCTCAGTTTCCTCATCTGGTACAGATTACCTCTAAGGTCCCTTCTGGTCCTAAATATAGGAACCTTTCATCCTATGAGTATATATATGAGTATCCAGTCCATAGTCTCGAGATCAGAGAGGGGAGCAGTAAGAGATCAGGTTGGCACCAGACTATAGATGACCTTAATGGTTAAGGCATTGGACTTTATTCGATGGGCACTAGGGAGCTATTGAAGAATTTTAAGCAAGGGACTGACAATGTCTTACAAATAAAAATAATTATAATCACTTTAATAATAATACCTGACATGTATATAGCTCTTTAAGGTTTCTAAAGCATTTTCCCCATAACAATCCCATGAGGCAAGTGGTACCTATATTATCATCCTTATTGTAGAGATGAGAAAACTGAATCTCAGAGAGAGAAAATGACCCTGGAGTTATTTGGTTGGGGAGTGTCAGAGATGGAAACTGAAGCCAAGTCTGTTCACTTTAAGTCTAGTATTTTTTCCACTGAACCATACAAAGCAGTATTGTTTCTATCTGACAAAATGGAGCCAGATTTATTCATCTGCAAGTATGTGTGGGTTTGCATTCCCCTATAGGCTAGGAGCACAGATTAAACACCATTTTGTACCTCTCTGTTTGGAAGTATCCTCCTATAAATAAGCCCTTCTTTCATGTGAGATCTCATGTCTTCCAGGGGAGGCAGTGTAAGGGTGGTGGACATGAGAACCCGGCTCCTATACCTCTCCTGAGCTCCTACTACACCACCTTTCCCCTTACCTAAGGAAACATCACTGGCTCCTCCTATTTTCATTAAAGGGCCAGAAAAAGGTGCTATTCTTGAGTGTTAGCAGGCCTTTTTCCCTCCCCCCCCGCCATTTCTTTTGGCCCCAATGCATTCTTTGGGTGGATAGGATTTCCTCTTTCCTCCCCACCAAGGTGTCTCCCTTACCTGACTGCCCTGGAGGACCTGTTGCTGATAGAGGGAGAACCTCTCTTTGGCTGACTCTTCGGCAGTGGGGCTGATGGGCTTGGGGTCCGACAGGGACCTCTGCATGGTTTTCATGGGGCGAGGCACAGTCTGTTGGCGCTGAGCGCTGTCGGCAGTGAAATGCTTCTGTGGTGTTACATGAGCCTTGTTCAATCTCTCACTGGAAGCAAAGGAGGATTCCAAGAGCCGGTGTGGGGACAAGGGAGAGACGGGTGAGTAGAGAACCTGAGGAGACTTGGGGGGCTGACGGGTAACTAGCTGGGAAAGGGACTCAGTAGGCAAATGAGACTGGTAACCAATCTCTAAGGGGTCTGGTTTCTTCTTCTCAAATTTTCCCAGCCCCTGCTGCCTGGGCTCCAAGGGTCCAGTGGTAACAATCTGAATGCTGGGGGTGTAGGGAGTGATGGCTGCTGGCCCTGGGAGTTGAGGCACCACAATGCCCTGGGCCTGTGCTTCCGGCTCTGTCTGGCACGCTAGGCTCTCTCCCTTCTGAGTCTTCTCTGGGGCTGAAATATATTTGATAATCTCTACTTTGGGGTCTGGGGTGGTGATATGAATGGAAGGTGAGACCCTCAGAAGCTGATCGGGTTCTGTCTGCACTGAGCAGTCACTGATGGTTTGGATGCCAACACTCGACTTGCTCCTGGGTGAGGTGGAGGAGTCATGCTTGCTGTCGGAAACCGAGTCTGAGTGGCGTGAGAAGCGGGTGCGGCGCCGGCGGACAGGCTGCTCCCAGTCAGCATTGTCCTCATCATCAGTCTGGACACTACAGTCTGTGCTCCGCCGAGTCCGGCGTCTCCGGGACATAAAGTACCGTTCTTCCCCATCCTCTTCATCGGTCTGCACACTGCTGTCAGCTATCTTCTTGACAACGTAAGGCTCATGGGCCTCCTCCATCTCATAGGCATCCCGGAGGCGGGGCATTGAATGTCTCTTCTGGAGGCCCCTGCCAGCCTCCCAGCGCTCATCTGTCTGCAGAGACATGTCCGAGGCCGAGTTAGGGAGGGGCCTTGGGGGCCCCGGCTCCCTCGGCTGCCCTGTCCCCTCCATTCCCATGGCTGCAGTGGCTATGAAGGCCTGGTTTATGGGAGGCCAGTACTGGCCATTCGGGGCCATGGTGCGCTGCATTTCTAGGGCGATCTCCGTGACGGCTTGGGGAGGCAATCTCCCGGAGTGGTCACACACTGGGGGGAAGGGAGCCTTCTGCCTCTTCTGCTCCTCCAGCTGCTGCTGCAGCTGTTGTTGCAGCTGCTGAATCTGCTCCAGCTGCAGGCGCTGCTGGGCCAGCTGTTCCCTCTGCAAGGCAAACTGGGCCTGGCGCTCTTCCTGCTGCTGTTGTAAGACTTGGTGCTTGATGGTCTGCAGCTCCTGGATCTCCCTCTGCACCAGCATCTGCTCCTTCTCTCGATGCCGCTGTAGCTCCACACGCTCCCGCTCCAGCTCCTCGTGGAGCCGCAGCTGCCGCAGCTTCTCAAGCTCCACACGCTCCCGCTCCATCTGAAGCAGGTGCTCCTGCTGCTTCCTCTGCCTCTCTTCTTCCTTCTCTTCTTTCTCGGCACCCCCCACCTTGCTCAGGATGGCCGCTGGGGGAACCTCACCAGGCTGCTTCTGGCTGGGCAGCTGGGCTGGGGCTGGGCCCACCTCTTTGGACCCTGCGGAGGCTGCCGCGGGGGGCTCTTCCCGAGTGCCTCCCAGAGGCTGCTCAGGTCTCTGCAGACCCCCAGCTGCTGCCACTACCACTGGCTTCCCAGCAGGTCCAGGGGTCACGCTGTTCCCAGCCATACTGGTGGCTGGACCTGCCTTCCCCAGGTACAAGGGGCCATCAATCCCAGGCGCTGTTGTAATGGCTGGGAATCTGCTTGGGGCTGGATATCGATATAGCCCCTGGGGCATGAGGGGAACCCGGGGCGCAACCACTGGTACTCGAGTCAGGCTGGCAAGAGGCACAGGGGTAATGCTACCCGGGCCATAGGGTCTGTAGATGCCTCGAACCATAGGCCGAAGCACTGATGCTGGCTGGGTGGTGATGGGAAGAGTTGAGGCAATTGGCGTGTTGATGGTAGAATAAATCATCCCATCGGCTGCACGCACAGTCGCTGTTGAAGGGAAAAGCTGCCTGATGGCCCCAGCTCCCTGCCCGGCGGCAGGACTGTACTGGGCTAGCTTCCCAAAGCTCTGCCGGCCTTCAGGGAAGTTCGGGTTCATCATCATGTTGGGTTTGATGGCTGCCAGACCCTGCTGGGTGCTGGCTCCAGGCCCAGGCCCAGGCCCAGGCCCAGGCCCAGGCCTGGGGCCATACTGCAAGAGCTCTGGGCTACTGCTATGCCGTCCTCCATATTGGTCCATGGAGTTGAGAGCAGCACACATGCGGCTGATCTCCCGGGCTGTGGTTGCGCTATATTGAGCCAGGCTGGATTCTTGGAAACCTGACAGGTCCCCTCGTGGTGAGTATCGATAATCAGAGTAGATGTTGGATGCTGAACTATACCTTCTCATGGGGAGGGGGTGACCCATCAGATCTGGGGCTTGTCTCAGGTCTGTGAAGGAGCCATACTGCATTCCCTGGGGCAGGTAGCGGCCATCGAAGCCAATGCTATAGGAGTGCTTCATGGTTGTGAGATCCATAGCTGAGTCTCCCCCAAGAGGTTGGAAGAATTGGTCGCTTTTGTGTGGGTAATAACTCAGCCCGGCCTCAGCCAGGTTGGTATCAGACATTGAGGAGTAAAGCCTTCCCATAAGGCCATGAGAATACAGTTTCTGCTCCTCATAGAGCCTGGGACCTGCTGCAGCCTGTTCCCTGTATGGGGATGGCTCAGGAAGGTCTTGCTCCCGGGACCCATAAAATGGAAGGCTGCTCTGGCTTGGCTGGGCTGTGTCCACTACGTTTTTCTCGGGTATCTTAGAGGAGGGATGGAATGTCCCAGTACAGCTGCTGCTGAAGGGGAATTTGTAGACCACATCACAGCAAGCCACTTGGCTCTCAGGTTTGATCCCAGTGAGGTCTAAAGCACTGGTGGGTTCTTCCTTGACAAGCTTGGTGACTGCCCCAGCTGTCATGTCATCCATCTGCACCATCATCACGTGAGGTTTCTTCCCACCGACGTGTGTGGGCACACTCTGTGCTTTGAGCTCTGCAGGTGCTCCCCGGTACATGTCAGAACTTGGCTCTATGGGGTATGGCTTGATGCTGACATTCTGTGTGGCACTCATCTGAGTGACAAGAATGTCTTTTTTAACCAAAGGTGCCATCTGGTTGGGCAAGTTATACCGGGCAAATTTGGTTTGCTGGGGACTGCTGGCTTCTTTGGGCTTCCCACGGGGCCCTCCTTGGTAAGGACCAGTCTGCACGGCCTGCTCCACATGTCTGACCTGGGCCAGACACACGGGACTTCCTGCCCCTTGTCCAAAGTCCAACCGGTTCTGGAAAGGGTCCCCATAGACCACAGGTTGCTTTGGCTGAGACACGAGCATGGAGGAAGCCACAGTGATGCTGACAGTGGTAGAGGTGCCAATGAAGGTATGCTCCTGGGCATTGAGGTTGATGATGAGAGGCTGCACCGTGGTGGACTGCCGTCCTGGAGATTGGTCCAAAGTGAGACAGTATTTCCTGGCCTCAGCAGCCAGGGAGGTCAGGTCCATGCCTCGGTCGGTGATGATGATTGGGGTGGATTTCATAGCGGTCCGCAGGTCTACTGCAGAGCTAGTTGGTGGTTTGGGCCCTGGTTCTACCCGGGACGTCCCAGGGACTGACGAGATCCTGCACAGGGAGATATTCTCAGCAGGCAGGGAGCCCCAGCCATACAGAGCAGCTGTGCCATCCATGGCCGGGGTCACTTGCCCCTTGGCAGCATTCATGGGGACAATGGCACTCGAAGTGGGGGTTCTCTCACCCTTGAGGAAGGTGTGCAGTGACTGTTCCTGTTGGAACTGTGCTCCGTTGACCTGTACTGACTGACTGTAGCTGTGAATGGTAGGTTGGTGTCTGGTCGGAGATGATGCTGGTGAGGTGGAAGAGCTTGCATTGACCAACCTGGTTTGGCTGGCCGCATCTGAGGCTAAGGTGATGACCATAAAGGGAGATTCTTGAGAAGACTGCTGTCTGGTGAGGCGAGGTGAGCTGGAGCGGTGTGGTGTCTGTGTGCCCTGAGCAACCATGGAGGACGGGGTGGAAGAAATGGGACTCCGGGGGATGTCAGAGGGGAGAAGTGGGCTGTGAGTCTGGGTTGAGAACTCTGCAGTAGACTTGGGCCCCATTCTGCCAATCCCAGAGGGAAGGCCCTCCATTGGAGAGGTTGGGGAGAGGGGTGGGCTTGCGCCCTTGAAGCCAGGATAACCTTTCGTTGACAAAGGAGCACCAGTCTTGCTGTCACTCATGCTCTGAAGCCTCTCTCTTGTAGGTAACCCACCGGTGTCAGGGAGGACCTGAGCCTGGGGCATCTCTTCAGTCTGGGATCCATAGCTTGCTGTGGTGGGAAGTGGGGGCTCTGGGCCACCAGGAGCTGCAACAGCTGAGTAAACACGCGGTCTGCCAGCTGAACTCGAAGCCACAGTTGTGACTGAAGGGGTCCCTTTGCTGTAAGTGAAAGGAGCTGTCACTCCCTTGAGAGCAGAGCTAGGAGAAGCAGGGGAACTGAGAAGCTTGAGGGCATCCTGAGGCTCTTTTGCAAAATGCTGGGTGACTCGCACATCAGGAATAACCCGGCTTCCTCCACTGTCTGAGGAGAAGGACATGGGGGCTGCCAGCTGGGTAGGGCTGGTGCCAGGGGTGAGGGGACCACCATTCTGCCTCATCAGCTCACTGTAAGCACTCTCCGCATTCAGAAACTGCTTTTCCTGGTAAGTGTCTTCTCGATCCTTCTTTTCCTCTTGGAAAGCCAGGTCTCGGGAAGAGGCCTGGTGCATCCTGGCTATACTCTGGGATGTCTGGAGGATCTCCTCATACACTGCTCCTGCATCAGCAGCCTCAGGCTCATAGGTGGGCTGAGAGGAGCCCAGCTGACTGGACACGTACTCATAGTCTTCAATGTACTGGTATTCAAAGCTGCCCTGGCCTCGGTCTGCTCCCCGAGAGCTGCCATAGGTGCCACTGGACTGGGTCTGCTGTCCTTGCTGCTTCTGGAGAAGCTCTGCCTTCCTCATCATCTCTTCATAGGCCTCCTCAGCACTTTTCAAGGGCTTGCTGGAAGAGTAGGTGGTGCTGCTGGAGGTCTTCTCGGTTGGGGAGTAGAGGGACATGAAAGTGGGCAGGTTGTATTCACTCCCAGACTTGTAGAGCTTGGAGGGGCCGATCTCAAAGCCCTCAGCCTCGGAGTCGAGAGATGGTGATGGGGAATACTCGGAGCAGGACGATCGGTGGAGTTCTTCCATCTCAGCCGCCTGGCGCAGCTCCTCGGTGGGGGAGGCGTCCTCGATGGGGGACAGGTTGCTGGGGGGGGTCTTGGACCGCTCCCGCCTCCGCTGGGCCCTGAGCTCCTCTTTATCCCGCTTGGTTTTCCGGGCTGTGCTGCGGATGCGCTGCTGCTCTACCTCCCTCATCTTCTCCTGCTCCCGGAGCAGCTCCTCTTCCTCTCGGAGCTCCTCTTCCTCCGAGGAGTCCTCAATGGTGGGGAGCAAGGGGCCATGGGAGCGGTGTCGGGCTTTCCTCTGCTGCTTGACCTCTTCCAGTCTCTGCCGGCGGCTGGGGCTGCTGTCGCTGTCCTCTTCAAGAGAGGACAGGGACGTGGGGGATGTGCCTGAGGTGTAGCTGGGGGTAGTGGCAGGCAGCGTGGAGGAGTACTCTCCTCGGGAGCGGTCTTCGGGGGACCCGGTCAAGCTTTCCATCTCTAGCTCGGGCTCCCTGTCCAGGCTGATGTCTGCCTCTTGGCTGATCTCCATCTCTCGACCATAGTTGTTGGTGCTGTTGAGCTCGATGGTCTTGAAGCGGCGCAGGCCCCCCTGGAGGGCCGCCACGTCTTCAGGCTCTGGGGCCCCCACATCCTTTAGCTCTTCCTCGTAGCCGGTGGTGGCGTTGTGAGGCAGCCTCCTCTTGGGCGGAGCTGGCTCCTGACCCTGCTCTGATGCTGGCTTGGAGGTGGCTTTCCTCAAACTATACTTAGCATGGTCATATTCAGCGTCGTCCTCCTCCAGGTTGTCCTCCTCCGCACTCATCTCCAGAATCTGCCTCCTCATAAAGTCTTCATCTGGACCCTCAGCTTCTCTGCCTGTTGGCCGCGTTGGGATGGGAGAGAGCCCCCCCTCGCTGCTGTCTTCCACATAGTCATGGCGCAGCTTGCTGCCAAAGTCATCAGACGACTCAGCCGTGTCCCTTGCGTCTCTCTGGTTCTCCCACTCGAGAGAATCTTCGTCCTCTTCCAAGATGTCCTCCAGTTCCTCATCAGAGTCAAAAGCCTCGGGTGTGATGGAGAGAGATCGAGGCCTCTGTCTCTGCTTTGGCTCCTCCCGTGGCTGGGGGCGGGCCTTGGCCTGCTCCCCTGGGGCACCACCCTGGGCCTCCAGGAGGGGCCGCATGCTGCTTTCCAGTTTGTTGAGTTCTGAGGGGCTTGGCGGGCTGGGCTTTACCACCCCAGCAGTGTTCAGCTGCTCCTCTTCCTGTTGTACGAGCCCTGTGATCTCACTTTGGGAACTAGAGATCCCATCAGAGGAATAGCCAGTATCACTGAGGCTCTGGGGACTCCGGGACAGGTCCTGGGAATAAGGCTTGCTTGGGTCCTGCAATGGAAACAGAAGCCATTATAAAGGAGAAGCAAAGGGAGGTTGTTGCTCCTTGGTGGGAGCATTTTGTTGTGAAGAGAGTCCCATGCTTTTTGTGGGGACAC
The DNA here is from genome assembly GCA_028627135.1 of Pseudochirops cupreus. NCBI lineage: Eukaryota > Metazoa > Chordata > Mammalia > Diprotodontia > Pseudocheiridae > Pseudochirops > Pseudochirops cupreus. The sequence goes on along the minus strand of CM053583.1, from coordinate 352,313,474 downwards.
CTGAAATCCAATCTTGGCTCTGCAACTAAAATTCTGTGTGATATTAGGCAAGTCTTTCCCCTCTCTGAGCCTCAGTTTCCCATAAAAATGAGGGGGTTGGAAGGCACATCTAGAAGGTCCCTTCTAGCTCCAAATCCTATGTTTTCTCTGGCTTTCTGAACCCTCTGGTCCCTCTAGCTCTAACCTTGTATTGTCTATGCCACCAGCTTGGAGGAGAGGAGACAGGGAGAAAGGACTGGTGTGGAGACACCCTGTGAGTCACTCTGGGACCCCTCCCCATCTTGGACCTTGAGAAAGGAAACTGACCTCGTGCTCACTCCCTCTTGGCGCCTCAGTGATCGAGACGACCTTGCTGTCAGCTAGAGGTGGTTCAGCCCTTTTGGGCCCATCCTTTGTCTTCGGGGCCTCTGTGAGTGTGGTTGGCAGAGGGGATGGCTTCGGCACTTGTTTGGCTTCAGCTGAGCCGCTGGGTTTCTTCTCCTGGGGGCCACTTGGGGGCTTGCTGGGTTCGGATGCCCTGAGGTGCTTGGTCTGTAGGCTGGGAGAGGTGTGGGTGGGTCCTGCGGGCTGCCCTGGCCCCAGTACAGGTGGTCCCTTCTGCTTCTGAGGGGATGGGCCAGGCTGGTGTCGTGGTGAACTTGTGGGTGTCTGCTTTGGGGTAGGCAGGGGGGCAGGGGCCGGGTCACCAAGGCTTCCTTCCAGCAGCCTCTGTGTTTGGCAGTTCAGACACAGCCACTCATTTTTCTGCAAAAGAAGGACCAAATACAAGGCAGAATTAATTCATCTCTCTGCCTCATTTGCTTTATCTGTAGAATGGGGATAAAAGCACTGGCCTCCCAGGGTCGCTGTGAGGATCAAATGAGATAATAATCCTGACCCACAACAGGCACGACATAAACGCTAGCCATTATTATTGTTTCTTTAGCTTAATCAATGTTTATTCTCTTCCCTCTCCATCTAGCCTTTACTTGCAGGCCACCAGACTAGGGACTCCATTATCTCCTGGAGCAGCCCCTCCTTCTTTGGCACCCCTCTGATTGCCGAGAGGTTTTCCCTTCCATCAGACCAGGAGCTGCCTCTTCCTCTCCTCGTTGCTCCCTGTTCTGCTCCTCTGAGGCCAGACACCACAAACCTACCTTCTCTCCCAAATGACAGCTCTTCAAATACTCAAACACAGCCATTATCCCAATAGAGCTCACCCCGAGCACCGCCCAGTCACTCCCAATCTTCTTTCCTGCAGAATAAATAGACCCAGTTCCTTTAACCAATCCCTCTACTGCCAGGCCCTGATTCCTCAGCTGCTGTTTGCAATGACGCTTGAGCAGAGTCCCCTAGGGCCTTGGCTTGGCATTAGGATCAGGCCATGCTTATCTGGAGTAGGGAGCCCCTGTTTGCCCACCTCTCTCAATGGAAGGAGCCCTTCCAAGCAAAGAACCCCCATTCCTTACTCTCCTGTTACCTACAGGGTCTTGGACCTTAGTTGCTTGGGCTTACTCTAGCTCTTGTCCCCTTAGGGGACAAGAGGAAGCTTTAGGATATCTGAACTTGAGTAGGGGGGCCAGCCCAGGTCAGGTAGGATGTGGCATAAAGTGAGGCCTTATGGCCCTGGGGAGAACTTAACTGAAACCATGGAGGCTAGCTCTGTAGAGTGCAACAGGCCCAGAGCCCAAAATTCAGAGTGTAGCCATGAGCAGAGAGAGAGTATGCCCATCCCTGAGTCCAGTAAGAGAGAGCCCAGAGTTCAACCCCAGGGTATATGAAGAACCTAAAACTCAGCCCCAAGGCCAGATCCTAGCCTTAGAATGAGAGAGTCCAGAGCTCAGCTCAGAGCCCCAGAGCCCAGTCCTGAACCATGACTCCAACAAGAGAGAAAAAGGGGGAGAGAGAGGGAGAGAGAGAGAATGCAAGCCCAGGGCACAACCCCAGGCAAAAGAACCCAGAGCCTAGTTCAGGGCCTGGAGCCCAGCCCCAGGAGAAAGCAAGAGCAAGCAGAGATCAGGGTCTCCTGCCAGGCAAGAAGAGCTATTTTTATCTTTCCTGAGTGGCCAGAAATAGAAAGATCTCTCCAGCTGCTATTTCCTCCTGTCTCTCAGCTTCCAAGCTTTAAATCTTGTTGCTTCCCTTTCAATGACAGAGTACAGGTGCTTCATCCTTCATGGCCCAGAGTGAGGACCCTCAGGTTCATTATTCCATTTGTGTGCTTCTCACCTTCCCATACCCTGGGATCTAACTCCCTTATTTTACAGATGAGGAAACAGGCCAAGAAAGGTCAAATAAACTTGCTCAAGTCACCAAAGTAGTGAGTGATGAGACAGGATTTGAACTCATGACCACTGACTCACAGTGCCCCTCAGGGCTCTTATTTGCACATAAAGGCAATCAGAAGGGAGGAGCTGCTGCCTGGGTCACCTTGGCAACTCTGGGCCCTGGTTTTGGTTCAGGAAAAGCTGGGCTATAGGGTTGGCTATGGCCCTGGATCTATGCAGCATTCTTGGTAAAGTACAACCTCCACCATTTGGGTACCAACCAGGGCCATGGGCTCAAGTCCAGCCGGGTCCTATTAGGCCAGACAGGGCTGCCTCTACAGGAATCAGTGGCCCTCCCCCAACAGGTCGGGGACAGGGGTCAGGAAAGGAGACTGTGGTTCAACACCTGGCCATCAGGACCAGAGAAACGGTCAGAACAGAGATCACTCCCTGAACACCTATAGCCACAGAGCATGGCAGAGTTGGAATGGACCTTAGAGATTCTGGCTTTGGATCTGGATGGGACTTTTGAGAGCACTGAATAGGGTCAGGTTTTGAGGCAGGGTCCTCTGACTCCAAACTCACAGCCCCTTATCCTGGGTCACACCGTTTCTTGAGGGCAGGGGAACACAGCTAGAAGAAACCCTAGAGATCATATGGTCCGACCTCCTTACTTTGCGGATGAGGAAACTGAGGCCAAGAGAGGTGAAAATACTTGTTTAAGGTCATAAAGGGAGCTGGTTCCTCTACTAATGGCCATCAGGACTTCTGACCATCTGGATATTCAAGAGCCCCCTTAGGAAGCTGGCATGCCTCCCCTCGTTCAACCTTTCAGGAATGTTCTAATCCTGTCAGTGCCTGCTGGGCAAGATACACAGAAGCGCAGACACTGCTGTGGTGCCCATCAGGGATTCCTCACTAATGGAACTACCTCAAGGGCCTTCAGTAATATTCTCTAAACAAAGGTCTGACTTGGGCAACAGGAGGGCATCCATTATGCACACTCATGTTACAAACTCAGGATGAGGAAGTTTGTGGCAAGAGCGGGAGCCAGAGGGGTCTCAGGAGCAGTGGTGGGGTGAGGGGCAAGGCAGAGCAATCAGATTCCTCCTGGGGGTGAAACTCCCAAGCTCACCACCAGCTAGGCCCCCCTTTCTCCTTCTTGCCCTGCAATCCCTTAAGTGCCTGTGAAGGCTTTCTCTAAAGTTCTTTTGTTTATTTGTTTTACTGCTTGGGAGTAAAAAGTCACTTTGCTTGGGATTCCCTCTCCAATCAGCATTTTAGGAAGGACCCCAGCCATACTTGACCTCACTCCTATCTGACTCTCTCTGGCCTCCTTCTCCTTGACTGCCAAATCCATACATCCAGCCCCACTCTCTCCTAAGAGTAAACTGCACTTCCATATTTCCAGCTGCCTGTGATTGGCCTTCCTCCAACTCCATTCATTCAAAACTGAACCCATCTCCCCCACCAAACTGGCCTTTCCTCCCAACTACCCAAAGTCTTTTGATGGGCCCCCTCCCCATCCTTCCAGCTACTCACACTTTAAAAATACATAGGATAGGGGTAGCTAGGTGGTGAAGTGAATAGGGCACTGGCCTGGAATCAGGAGGACCTGGGTTCAAAGGCGGCTTCAGACATTTAACACTTACTAGCTGTGTGACCTTGGGCAAGTCACTTAACCCCAAATGCCCTGCCCTCCCACCTCCAAAAAACAAATTAAAAAAAGATACATAGGATAAAATACAAAATCCTTAGTCTAGCATTCACATCCCTCCATAACCTGACTCCCTTATAGTTACAGCCTTCCCTCACAATATTTCTCTGATATAGTCAAACCACCCAATCCAGAGTGATTCAATGATCACTTGAGAAGCACAGTGGAGTAGATACATAAGGCACTTAGAGGATGTGAGACCTTGGGTAAGCCACTTAGCCTCCGTTTCCTCATCTGGACCATGGAAGGCATAGGATTAGATAAATGGTAAATTCTCTTCCAACTCCAAAGTTATGATCCTAGCCCTAAATCTATGATCCTACATCCTTCCGTGCCCTGTCTCCCTTCATTCATGTAGAGTTGGTAGCCTCAAGGCCACATGTGGCCTTCTAGGTCCTTGGGTGCTGTCTTTTGACCAAGTCCAAGTTTTACAGAACAAATCCTTTTATTATTATATACATATTATGTATAATTATAATAATAATAATTATTATTATTTTTTGCCTTTTTTGGGGAGGGCAATTGGGGTTAAGTGACTTGCCCAAGGTCACACGGCTAGTTTTTTGTGTGTGTGTTAAGTGTCTGATTTGAACTCAGGTCCTCCTGACTCTATGGTTGGTACTCTACTCACTGTACCACCTAGCTGCCCCCTATAATAATTATTAAGGGGATCGGTTCTGTGAAGTTTGGATTTGGTCAAAGGGCTGCACTTGAGGACCTAGAGGGCCACATGTGGCCTTAAGGCCACAGGTTCCCTACCCCTGAGTAGACTATCCCCCCATACCTAGAACTTTCTAACTTTCTAACTACTAGAATCCTTTTCTTTTTTCAAGGCCCAGCTCCTCCATGCATACTTTCCTGAATTTCTTCCTTCCCCCCCTCCCCATCCAGGTGAAATGATTTCTTCCTCATCATTCTCCTTATAGCCCTTTAAAGGAACCTCTCCTTTGCTCCTATCTGTGGTTTTCCTCACATTGTACTAACCCCCCCCTCCCCTTAGAATGCAAGACCTTCGGAGGCAGGGATTACATCATTTTTCATCTTTGCACGTTCGTCTCTGACCACAGCATTCTGAACATAGAAAATGATGAATACGTCTTTGTTGAGTTGAATGGAAATTCCTAGAAAACAGAATCACAGTCCTCAGGCCTGCAAGGAGACTGTCTCTGGACCCTGAAAGGATGCAGAGACCCCAAGCTTGCTGGACATTACCTTCTTCTTCCCTTCAGTCTGTTCCTGGATATTTGAAAGGAGGCTGAATTCTGGAAGGAGGTGACCAAGATGGTAAAAGGATTCGAAACTAGCCCATGCAAAGATCATGTGGAGGAAATGGAAGTGTTTAGCCTGGAGAAGAGATGATTTCTCCACAGAACATGACTGATGCTTTCAAGGACAGAAAGGACTCCCAAGTCAAGGACGGATCATAAATGTTTTGCTTGGCAAGACAGCATAGATCTAGGAGCAATGGGTGGTTGTTGTAGACGGGAAGATGTCACCTGGATATGAGGAAAAACTTCCTCCCAAAGTACAAAGGACTGTATGAGGAAGAAAGGAGTTCCTCAGGACTAGAGGTCATAGGATCACAGATTTAGATCGGCAGCCTGCAGATGTAACCTCCTCATTTTACAGATGAAGAAACTCAGGCACTAAGAGGTTAAGGGTCTTGCCCATCATCACGTAGCTGCTAAGTGTCTGAGGTGATATTTGAACCCAATGTCCAATGTTCTTGCCACTACTTCCTGCTGACTCCAAGCAGAGGTGGGATGGATCATTGTCAGGGATGTTACAGAAAAGATACATGATTGGGTATTTGCTAGATGAGATTCAATTCAACAACCACTTATTAAAGTTCTAACAATGTGCAAGATGCTGTTGTAAGCACTGAGAATATGAAGACAAAAATGAAAAAAGGCACCTGCCTTGAAGAAGCTTCTGCTAACTGAACAGTACAATACACAAACAGCTAAGTAAAAAAGCAAGATGGGGCAGTGAGGTAGGTGGTGCAGTGGATATCAGGAACTGATGTCAGGAATCAGGCTCGGAATCAGGAAGATTCATCTCCATGAATTCAAATCCAGCCTTAGATACTTACTAGCTATGTGACCCTGGGCAAGTCTCTTACCTGTGCTTGCCTCAGTTTCACAGATGAGGATCTGTGAAATGAGCCAGAGAAGGAAAGGGCAAACCACTGCAGTATCTTTACCAAGAAAATCCCAAAATGGAATCCCAATGAGTCAGACATAACTGAATGACAACAACAAAAGCAAGATAATTTTAGGAATTAAAAGGCTTTAGAGAAAGTTTTCCAGAGGTAGTGGCACTGAAGTTACCTCTTTAAGGAAGAAAAGGATTCTAAGAGGTAGTGGTAAGGGGAAGATGGCAGAAACGTAGAAGAATCAAGCAATGAAGGGAAATAATGTGAAAGAAGTCTGGGAAGGTTAGCCCCATAGAACTGTGTCTGTCTCAGAGGCAGGATGGTGACATGTTCAGAACTGCATTTTAGAAAGTCATTTGGAAAGCTGGGCATGAAAAGGATTGCAGAGAAGTGTGTGTGGCACAGGGGAGACTAATTAGAACAAGGATTCTTAACCCGGAGTCTATGAGATGTTTTGAAAATCATTTTAATGATTATATTTCAATGTATTTGGTTTCCTTGGTAATCTTAATTCATTTTATTTTATGCACATTCAAATGTTATTCTGAGAAGGGATCCATAGGCTTGGTCAGACTGAGAGCAGGGTCCTAGACACACACACACACACACACACACACACACACACACACACACACCCCCCAGACCTCCTGAATTAGGAGGTTATTGTGAAAATTCAGATGAAAGATGATGAATTAGAGTCTAGCAGTGTGAGTGGAGAGAAGAGGATGGATGTAAGAGATATTTATTGGAGGGAGGAATGGTAAGAAGTCAGTAAGTGACTAGATATGGGAGGTGAGGGAGAGTGAAGCTGTGGGGATGCCTCTCAGATTGTAAATCTGACACTGGCTAACAATGTGACCTTGGCAAATTAATTTCACTTCTCTTTGCTTATTTCCTCCTCTGTCAGATAGGGATAATAACTTTCATACCATCTGCCTTTCATGGTTTGGGGGAGGAAAGTCCTTTAAACCTTAAAATGTTATAGAATTATCATTATTATTATTATTATTATTATCATACTTCCTCTGAGTTTTGCAGAGGTTTTCTCTCCTTTTCAACTAAGTAAGGTCACTTCAATTCACTGATATTGCTCATTTGCCAGGCAGACCCTCCTCCCTTTAGTACTTTTGGGATCTAACCCTCCTCTCTTTGTAGATTCTGTACCTTTCAGTCACAGAAGATGCTATAGGAGAAACTGAGATCCCACCAGGGAATTCTCAGGAAGTAGCAGAACCAGATTCCAAACCAGAAATCATGTAGCATTCTGGGGAAGCCTCAAGTCATAGGATTACAGCATTTGGAGCAGAAAGGGATCTTACAGATAATTTAGCCCAGGGGCTCTCAACCTTTTATGAACCCCTTGAGCTCTTTGGAGAAGGCTATGGGTAGAGAGCCTTTCTCATGACATTGTTTTTAAATGCATAAAATAAAATGCATAGGATTACAAAGGAAACCAATTATATTGGAATATAATTATCAAAATATATTTTAAAAAACACCAAGTTGACAGTCCCCAAGTTAAGAACCTTTGACCTTGCCCAACTCCCTATATTTTTTTTTAACTAATGAGAAGCACAGAAGAGGAATGACTAGCCCAAAGTCACCAAGTAAGTAACAGGGATGGTATTCAGATATGGGTCTTTCCCTTCAATTCTTCTGCTCTTTCTGTTACACTTTATAATTTTATTTACCTGCTCTTGAGAAGCAAGCCAAGATACAGTATCTGGTATTTCTTCATAACGGATTCAATTCACTGGAGGTCAGGAAACATACAAATCACATACCAAGGAAACTTCTTCCTGCCCTGGCTTAGTCCTCAGCATGCCTCAGTGAGTAGGTGGACCCAGTTCTGATCTGGAGACTCTTGCCGCTAAATGTGGGCTTCCCCCAGCCCCATTCCTCTATCAACAGCCCCTAGATTTCAAGCCTGAGAAGTGGGTTGTAGGGGACGGGCCATCAGCCTTAGAGCCTGAAAGTTTGGTTTAAGCTCCTTCACTAATAATCTGTGACTTTGACCAGATCCCTCCCCTTTCTCTGGGTCTGTAAAAATGAGGCAGGTAGTTGTACCAGATGATCTCTAAGGCTCTTTCCAGCTCTAACCTACTATAAAGATTCCATCTTCTGACTCCAAACCATTCTTCTCTCCACTTCATCATGCTGTCAGCTCCAGGGAAGGCAGAAGAAATATTTGGTGAATGAATGAATGAAAATAACCTAGGAGGAAATGGATTTGGATAGGTTCCCAGTGTAATCAACAAAAGAGGATTCAGGAAAAGTTGGTTTCATTTTTAAAAATTCCTCTAGTCTTTGGCAGAGCAAGGAATGAAGGAGATGCTTCGTATCTGAAGCTGTTTCTATGAAATGAAAGGAAGAAACTCATGGAAGGGGTATTGGAACTGGGCCTCGAAAGCCAAGTAAGATGTTCACAGTAGTTCTAAGATCGAATCCTTTATTTGCTGGCTAACACCCTGACTCCAAACAACTGAGGCCTAACCCCCAAGCTTGACCCCTCCCTGCCTTCAAGATGCCCATTAGAGCTAAGGTTTGAGTAATCAACCAATAAGGATTTCTTAAACACCTGAGGCAGACTAAGAACTGGGCTAAGTTGTGGGGATACAGAGACAAAAGTGACAACTGTTCCTATTCTCAAAGAGCTTCTATTCTACTGGTCATGGAGATAGGGACACACCACTGTTCACAGAAAAGTAAATAAAGGACATATGCAAAATAAATACTCCATGATAAGTATGGGGGGTGGGGAGGGGTGGGCATTAACAACTGGGGAAATCTGGCAAGGACTCTTGAAGGGGGAGCTAGGTGAAGGTGAGGAAGAAGAATGTTCCAGGCATGAGGGACAGTCAATACAAGTATATGAAGGCAGGAGATGGGAAGTCCTATATATGGGACAGCAAATAGAATAACATGGAATCAGCCTGGCAAGACAGCAGGAGCCATACTGTGAGGAATTTACATTTTATCCTGGAGGCAATGGAGAGTTACGGAAGCTTCTTGAGCAGGGGAGGGACATGGATAGACTTGTGTTTTAGGAATATCGATCTTGTAGCTCTGCGGAAGATAGATCGGAGGGGCTTGAGACTTGAGGTAGAAAGCTGAGAGGTAATACAGTCCTGGACCAAGAGAGCTGTGGTGTGAGCAGAGAGAAGTGGATGGGCACGAGAAGCCTGAAGGTGAAGTCTATAACATTTGGAAATTGATGGGGCATAGGGATGACCAAGACTGAAGGTGACTCCTAAGTTACAAAGTTGGGTACCTTAAAGAGTGGTGATGCCCTCAAAAGAAATAGAAAAGTGAAGAGGAAGAGAAAAGATTATGAGGTCTCTTTTGGACACATTGTGTTTGAGTTATCTATGGGACATTGCAATGGAGATGTAAGGAGAGATGAGGGAAAGACAGATAGGTTTGAGAGTAATCTGCATGGAGATGATAGCTGAAACTTTGGGAACTGATATCACCAAAAGAGTAGAGAGAGAGGAGAAGAGAAGAAGGCCCAAGACATGGGGCCCAGTCATGTATGAGAGGTGGGACATGATTGATGATTCTGCAAAAGCAGACTGAGGACTGGCCCAACAGATTAGGGCAAGAACCACAATGGGAATGTCATGAAAACCTGGGAGGAGAGAACATCCAGTGGAAGGGGGCTGGTGTCATCGTATGGGATGAGTGAAAACTTCTCAATTTGGGGTGGCTAACTTTTCAAATTGCTTCTGTCAATCACTTTTATGTTCCTTTGTCTGTTTTCCCGCCTTGGTGGGACCCTCCCCTTATCTTTCCTTGCTGTCCCAGTTGGG